>KZ061605.1:334898-386002 GCA_002091835.1 Anopheles maculatus
ATAGCATTTTCATTAAACCATTGTTTCATTACGTCATTGGTTAAATTAGGCGAGCGTTCGATTGTTCTAAAGCGTGTTTGTGTAATATCGTTTTCTTATGTTTTTACGTTGATCCACTTTCTCTCGCTGTATTTACAATATATGGTGACACAGTTTGATCGAGAGATGGGATTGGTTTCTATCGTAAATGACGAGTAGAAACGAGATAAAGTAAGTGTTTCTTTTCTGTAGAATAATTTTTATTTTTTGCCCTAAACCTTGACTTACTGCGCCGCTATTGGAAATGTGGCTTTGCTCGCTTCATTTTTCTTAGTTTAAATTCTTTTTTATTGTTTTATTATTTTTATATCTTTTCTTATCTCTTACTTATGCGTTTTTTTTATAGTTGAGTTTTCGTGTGATTGATATCCTCTTTGTTACTTTTAATATTTTGCATGCATCTTTTTAATGATTCTTTGTGTGATTCAGAATGTGTTTTATTTTTTGTAATCTAATTATTATTCTATGTTTTCAATATTTTTATTTCAACTCTTGTTGTTTTCTTTATTTTCTTAGAATATTTTGTATTTTTCAACTTCCATCCATTCATCTATCGTTTTTAAAGTTTATTTTTGTTGATATTATTTTACTTATTAATTGCTTATTTTTATATTGTTGTGTTCCATTTTATTTTTATCTTTTAAACTATTTAAGGTTGTTTCGCCTTGCGAATATAAGCAAATATGCAAAAGTTCAAGCATCATATGCGTCATTTAAGTATAGCGACTCGTTTGCTTAGCAGTTAAGCTGATTTCTCACTGCTTGAAACTGAACCACACAGTTCGTCAACGTGTTCCGAATTTAATATCATTCACTGCTGCATGTACTGTTGCGCTTGTGTTTCAGTTAGCCAACGGAAAAGGTTCATTGTAAATTAATCAATCTCATACAAAACATCAGCAAATAAAAAACAATGCTATCATTTCGGTTGTGTGACTCTAAATGTTTTTGCACCAAACTGTTGTGGTTGTGTGTTGGTACGAAATATTGCGCATCCGTTTACCGATTGTTTCACAACCGTTTTATTTTCTCAATGTCAGCACCGTTTCAATGTTCTTTCTACTCGGTAAACCATTTCTCTCTCCCGTACACTCTTTTGTAAATGTGCTGCTCGTGTTTGTTTCTTCCCTGTTTCGCATTGTTGCCACAATTATACTATTGCTACTATCAATTACTATCTTAAATTATCCACAATGGAGTTACTTGACTCAATCGCGCAGTTACCAATATATTTGTACACTCTGCAAGCGGTATGTTAAGTCGGCAACTACGTGCACTAATGTGTGTCTGTTTATTCACCTCTTTTCCAGCTATACGGTGACGATTCTAGCGATTACGATTCCGTTGTGGATGAGCTAAGCATTCTTCAATTACCTCCACCACCATCGAAGAGTCTACTGCAGCACATGTTTTGCCTTCCATTGAACTAGCCACAAGTTTAGCCGCAGCAAACTGCAAACCCACTAGCGTGAGTGAGAAAGCGAGAACGGTGCAGCGAGGACGAGAATTTCAAAAAAAAAAATGGACACTTTGCATTGTTTCTGGCTGACAGATGACAACCGACCGACAGACATCAGATCTTCTTCAGCGGCATCCCATTCCGGACACCTGTTTTTCACGATGTATAATCTGTGCTTCATATTGTTTGTTAAGAGAAAATTGCTTTGTTGGTAATGGAAAGCTTAAAAGTGCTTAGCAGTGTTGTTTCATTATGAATTTTGTTAAATTAATTAGAGAGATTGCGGTGTTTTAAAACACACAGTGCACAGCCTGTAGACAGAGTATGTACATGGCGCGTACATTATAAAGAAAAGAAGCAGTTACATTCATCATTAAAATGCATCATATATCAGCAACCTTGATGAAGCTAATTATGATGGTAAATCCAACTGCCGCTGGTTCGATGACGCTTAAAGGAAATGTACCTCATTTCCTACTTCAATAAATCTCTCTCTATGGTTCAGGTTTTTCTTTCTTGTATGCTCATATTCTACTGTAACTTCCAGTCCAGTATAAGCAGTTCTATGCAACATTGTTTGTTTTTCTGACTTACGCTTATATGCTCAACAAAGTGGCATGAAAGTAAAAAAAGAACAACATACCAAGACACGACTCACTGAAGAATGATGATGATGATGATAATCCGTGACAGCAGTAGCAGCATTTGATGTAAAATGGCGAGTGGGAAGTGGTGAAGAGCAAAAAAAAAACTTTAATCTAGAATATATGGTACTAGACATATTTAACAAGAACTTATCATACAACGTAAAAGAGAGTTTCAAAAACAAAACAAAATCAAACAGGCCCTACATCATTGTATTGAAGAAACAAAAACAAAACCAACAAAGAAACAAAAAGAACTATGTAGAAATTTGCTGGAAATAATTTTAGAAAATGTAACAAAACAGTCGGTTAAAACAATTTAAAAGCATTCCGCTACACCCTATTAAGCAACCAGCTCGATTAGCGTTCGCGCAACATTCCACGCGTACGCGTTTTCTTTTCATTTCTTCTTCCACGGATGTGAGAGAGAGAGACTCACCCACACACACATGAGCATAACTTATATATTAAAGCAAAAGTTAGTTAAATAACAAATCAGAGGCAGCATGATGTTACAAAGAAACAAAAGTTACACATACAGAAAAAACACACACACACACATACAATTGCACAGTATCGTTAACAAAAGTAGTAAAATGAGCCGGAGAAATGGTAAGCAACAGTAGCAAAACAACCGAGCAGCGAAAGCTGATCGGAGCTTTTTTTCGGCGATTGTTGTGATGATAAGAGAGTGTGCAGGGAGTGATAAGTAACGGGCGCGCAAGGCTTATGCAAAAAAAAAACAAACAAACAAAACCAAACTGGATTGAAGAATCAAAATTGAAGGAAAGCACGCAATTGCCTACTCAAGCAGAGAGAGAGAGAGAGAGAGAGAATGTTGGATAGGGAAGGATGTGTTTAGGTAACAAATTTATTATTAAGATTTATTATAACAACAGGCAAAAACAAGAGGGGGAAGCGATAAAAGAATGTAGTTACGCGCAACAACAACAAACAAATCAATTCGCAACACAAAACGTTCAACGTTCAAGGAAATAGGACAAAAACTCATCAACACACAACCAAGCACATTGCAAGTAGGTGAGAAAAAAGTGGGGAATTTTAACATTTTTAGTAAAAACAAACATGTTAGAATGAGAGTGTGCGCGTGTTGCTGCTCCCTATTATATAGCCCAGAGAGTTTGCACTTACTACATTGATCGGCTTGTTTGAAGAAGGTGAAGATAAAATTTGATAAACATGGAATGCTCTAAACCCCCACAGCAGCACAGTCACAGCAGAGCAGTAAGGCGAATATCGAAAATCGGCGTAATGTATGTAGTGGGCAGTTTTTGTACATGAGTTCAGGAAGCATGATAGCAGAAACGCAAAAAACTATGAATGAATACTTAAAACTGCAAAAACCAAAACTCGTAGTAGCGCACTGGTAAAAGGCATTATAAAAGAAAAAAAAATACTAAAAAGGAAGAGGTTTGGATAACACATATTGCAACAACAACAAAAATGGGGGAAAAACAAGGAATAAGTCTTAGGGAAGGAAGTCGTCAAGAAGTCGTAAAGAAAACTGAGTGTGATGTTTCAATCTTGTTTCCTTTTGCAAAGGGCGTTGTGTTTTTTTAACATCTTTTACACTATGTTATATTTGTGCTTCGTAAATTACGCGATTTAAATCGGCAAACCCGATAAATTTAAAACAAACAAAAGTTGGAAACTGTCCTTTAAATGTACCTTGTAATATTGTTCGTAAAATTCGAGCCTATTTAACGTACTTTGTTTTAACTAAAACACAAAAAACAAAACAACACAGAAACAAAAAGAACTATGTAGAAATTTGCTGGAAATAATTTTAGAAAATGTAACAAAACAGTCGGTTAAAACAATTTAAAAGCATTCCGCTACACCCTATTAAGCAACCAGCTCGATTAGCGTTCGCGCAACATTCCACGCGTACGCGTTTTCTTTTCATTTCTTCTTCCACGGATGTGAGAGAGAGAGACTCACCCACACACACATGAGCATAACTTATATATTAAAGCAAAAGTTAGTTAAATAACAAATCAGAGGCAGCATGATGTTACAAAGAAACAAAAGTTACACATACAGAAAAAACACACAACACACACATACAATTGCACAGTATCGTTAACAAAAGTAGTAAAATGAGCCGGAGAAATGGTAAGCAACAGTAGCAAAACAACCGAGCGGCGAAAGCTGATCGGAGCTTTTTTTCGGCGATTGTTGTGATGATAAGTGAGTGTGCAGGGAGTGATAAGTAACGGGCGCGCAAGGCTTATGCAAACAAACAAACAAACAAAACCAAACTGGATTGAAGAATCAAAATTGAAGGAAAGCACGCAATTGCCTACTCAAGCAGAGAGAGAGAGAGAGAGAGAGAATGTTGGATAGGTTTTTTGCTTTTGCGCGCACTTAGGTGAATAGTTTACTATTAATATCTTTATTTTCTGTCTCAAAGTATTCGTTTCGTTTCTTCGATCCCCAAAACATTGTCCCTCTGCCTCCGGCCCTTTTAAAAACTAGAGATTGTTTTTTTGTCCTTGTTCGTTGAAAAGAAAAAAAAAAAACAAAAACAAAAAAAAAACGAATACAAAATTACGATTAACTTATAAAACCACTGACACTAAGCAGTATCGAGGCAATGAAACATAAAAACAAAACAAACAAAACAAAAAAAAAAACAACAACAGAAAGGATCGCTGAAATTGAAACTATTTCAAATAAAAAATTATAAAATCATATGTCAAAGGTGTTGTAGCGGTGTCCGAAAAGTGAGAAAGCTGACTAGATCGTCGTCCCGGAATCGAAAACATCCGCTCCGTTTACGGTCAACCGGTGGACGATGCCTTCCCGTTTATTGCCGCTGGTGCGGGCACTCAGCACGAACGTGTTGCCATCCTCGACGAACGTCGTATCGGTGCCACCTTCTACAAACTCACCCTGAAAAGGATGGATTGAAAAGGCAAGGAAAGGATGAGATTGGCATAATTCAAATAATTTCCATCGGTACGTACATTTTCTTCAATAAGCTTTCCGTTTACGTAGATGTTTAGCGTATTCTTTTCTGTAACATAACAATAAAATTTAATTCTTCGTTTTACTTTATCATTTCATCTATTTTTAAATAGGCACACCTACCAAGCACGATCCGGTAGAAGTTGTCGCCCAGCTTCGCTTCCCACGTTTTGAGCGCTTTCGCCTGACTTTCGGTAAACTGTTCGTACGATTTGCCGTCCACGAACAGTGAGTAGCTGTACCGGAAGCCGGGCAGTGGATCGACCCGTATGATGCACCGTTTATCCTCCAGCTTAAACATATCCTCCCCAACCAGCTTGAACATCCAGTCGCGTCGGAATATTTCCTGCTTATCGATCCACAGCACCCGCTTCCCGCTAGCCGTACCGTGCTCGAACTCGATCTCGTACACCTTGCCGTACATGGGTACGCGCCACCGGGCGACCACTTCCCGGTGTTGGGTGGATGGGTCCTTACCACCGAGCGGTGGCAGATTGGACAGGATGTCGGTATTGTTTAACATCGTAAGTTTGCTCATTTGTATCGTATACTGTGTGTCGTTTTGGTGCAAAAGCTATAGCGTTTCCATTTTATCTGTCGAAGGTAGAAAAGAGTATAAAATACTCTTTAAATTTCTCAAACGAGTTATGATCTCTTCTTCTAATTCGTTAACTAATTTAGAAATGAATGTTCTATCTGCTGTTTCATCCACTAAAATATTTTAATGCAAAATTGGTGAGATATTATGGGAAACATCTTTCAATATCTCTCAAAAATTAACTAAAAGCTCAACAAAACCTGTCGAATGCATTTGATGGCATAGATGCTTAGGCAAATAGTCCTTTCATAATACCTCTGTAGACGCTTCTAGACAATGCTTCAAGGCGGTCGAGATTGAGGTCTTATACTAGGTCCCATGCACCATATCATGAAATGAACTAGAACTAGGAACCGTTGCGTTCGCCTACGAAGAATAACAAATATTTCTATTGTTTCTCATTAAAACCTCCATTAATTATAGCACTTTTTTATTACCCAGCATCTCGATAGTCAAGACGTCTTGAAGTTATATTACCAAAGACAATTAAACAGATTATATCTAGGAGATAATTGGAATTACTACCAAGCCATATTACTACAATTATAGAAAAATTGTTGCTTTACTAAAGCAAAGGTACATCCAAAGTGCTGTGTGCAATGCATTCGAGTTACGGCATAGCAAAGTATTCCAATGTATAATTCTTATGATACACAATCGATTCCAATTTTGTTTTATCGAACGTGTCATAGCAATTTATAGCCCTTGTCGAGCTGTGTACAATAAATGTATGGCCACTAGTAGCTAAGGTTCTCTCAACGCAAACCAACAAGCACGACCTTGCATGACAGTCAAATAAATTTGCACCGGTAGCACCAGCAGCAGCAGCAGCACATCATGTAGTGCAAATATGGTCGATGATTGAATATCACTTTTTGCACAAGTATAAATGGCACCCACTTCAGAGCTTTCGTGTGTGTGCTGCTGCTGCTGCTGTTTGTTGTGCCCACTTGTATTCAATCGGTGCGAGTTGAAGCCGAAGCAGAAGAAGTGATGATGCCAAATGCAACCAACGTGTTCCACACATTTTGCTCGAAGGAGCACACTTTCGGTGTGCTTTTTGTTTGATATACGGAGCCGTACAACAATCCCATAGAGGAGTTCCAATTGTTCGTTGAAAGCGAAAATTATTACAATTGTGGCCGAACACGCATGCATGTTGTGTGTCGAATGCCATTTTCACAGGAAGTATGTGGGTGTGCTTGGATTTGCTTTTTGACGAATGAATGACGCATCTCAACACGAAAGACATGTAAACATAACACACGCGCCGATGTAATGTTGTTATCGTAGGTTATTATTGGAACTATAATTAAGTTGCTGTGAGCGTTTTTTCGCAAAGTCACCTTTTCGTGTAACATTACAAAATTGCATCTCTTTCAATGGAATAATGAAATTTCTCGCTAGGAATAGACAGGAAAACAGTGTAATAAAACGTACAACTCCATATCAAATCGTACAGAAACGGCACTGTAATCTCTCGATTTCACGCATTACAAATCCCATGTAATGTTTCGTTAGTGAAAGGTGTTATTTCACCTCAATCAGCAAACTTGCGTTTAGCGCTCGGCTCCCAACGAAGCAGTCGTGGCCGAGTGGTTAAGGCGTCTGACTCGAAATCAGATTCCCTCTGGGAGCGTAGGTTCGAATCCTACCGGCTGCGAAGTACTATTTTATCTTTTAATGACTTTTTGTGTGTGAGGGTAATTTTATTTTGCTTAGTTTTAGCTAGCTTTTTATTGGGAAGTAGTTGGTTGATGCACTTTTTGTGATAATTATTCCCTTCCCCCCTGCAAACAACACTTTGAATCACTATTTTTAAATTAAAAAAACATGTTTCTGATTTATTTTGACGCTAGGTCGTGTTTATCCCTCTCCCTGAGGAGCTCAAGTTCACTTCAACATTGCACACCTTGAACTTGCCGTGGCGTAACACCTTTTTTCGCACCTTTTACTCGCTTCCCGACAAAACCAAAAAAAAAAGATTAATATAGTCCCCGAAATACTTTCTGACGCACTTTTGTACTTTGAGCAAAACTTTAATAACAAAAAAGCAACCCTTTAAGAAGTCCCGAGTCGCTGCCGGTGTTGGTGGCGTTTATCGTTCGCGTACCACCGACCAACTGAGCGTATGACTTGCGAGGGTTTAAGGTCCAGCCAGTTGTAGTAGTAGTGCCTAAGCGAGGTCGGTGGTCGATTCGCTATCGTTTGCCCGACCAACCAACCGACACCGGAAACTAGGGAAACACTCTTGGTGCCAACACAGTAAACATAGAGTGTGGTGCTTGGGAGGAGGGTTTTATGTTTGGTGTTAGGGAGCAGCTATAGAACAGGAGAATCGATTCCCCACTATCAGCACAACGTTTTGGGTCGGTGGGCGAGGACCTAAACGAAGTTTTCACAATATCGTGTACGTACAGTGGATACCCTTTTTTAGAACGTAGTCCGTCGAACGTGTTCATTCAAATTTGAACTAATTGATTTATTTAATAGTTTTCTTATTTATTTATTTATTTTTGTGTTCATTTTCCATAATTAGTTTTTGTCTGGTTATCCATTGAATTATTTCTTAACATGTTTTCATTTATTGAATAGATTTTGTCATTTATTCAATTTGTTTTCAAATTTTTATGTGCTGTTCAATTCATTCTTAGAGTTTTTACTATTTTGTACAGTAATTTATTTTCTCGTTGTTTAATTATCTACCAACTCATGAATATATTTTCCAATTAATATTACCTATTTATTTATTTAGTCATTTGTGTATTTATTTTCTAATTCTGTTTTTGTATTTTAGTCTGTTCATTCATGTATTCATTTGCCTACTAATATGGAGTTTTTGTTTGAATATGTTTTATATTCCATTTGTTATAATTCTGTTTATTTTATTTATTACTATTGTTCATTATTTTGAAATGTTTTGTATTTTCATGTTTTTTTTTGCTTTTTTATTATTTAATAATTTGTTTTATGTTAATAATATGTATTTATTTTTAGTAAATTTATTAAGTAAATAGTATTTTTCTGTTATTTACTTTATTTTCCTTATTCTTTTCTTTTTAATTTTTTTAGGCTGGTCGTTCTTTTGTAAACAAACTAATTGTCAGCTAAATGAGCTAAAATATCTCCTGCACTGTCCTTTCATAGTCCACACACTCACACACCCGAGTCGTGGTCGGTCGGTGGTGAGTGTTTGAACCGGGTCACGGTATCGAAAAAATAGGTATAGGCCGGCGCACTTGTTAATACACGTACCGAAATGCAGAAAATCACCGTACCGTGCGGTCCCCGTTTCCGTAGAGGCTGCCGTTTCCTTGTACCACTCTTGTGCCTGGAAAGGGAAATAGCAATGAAAATTTGGAAGTATATTTCGGTCTAGCGGGGAGACATACCTTGGAGAGCTGGTGCTATTTATGACAAAAACTCGTTCCAAAGCGACATGTTTGTTGCAATGGAGGGTGGATGTTAACAAGGCCTTTGAGGACACCTTGAAGAATGCAGTTTGACAGGAACACAATGCAGGTCAGCAAAAACAAAAATCTATATTCCCTTGAGAAACACAACTACACTGTTTTCCGATAAGGCCGGTCTCAATACAGATTACATTTTATTGTGATTTTAGTAAAAAGTTTCCGTTCATAAACTATTAAAGTTTAAATTGTTCCTGTTACGGCTTCTTATGCACTTTTGTTGTGGTCCACTTTTTGTCGTCACCATGGAGATTGCACTCAGCACGAAAATTACAGGGTGAAGGCCACGATGTGTGTGTGTGTTAGTGAGCGTAAAAAGCCCCTGAACTTGCGGCTGAAATGTGCTAAATAAGAAATAGAAATTGATTTTTTATTGATTTTTTTCCAAAGATATACAGCTAAATGGGTGTAAATTTCTCAGCAGTAAGATATAGAAAATCGCGAAGAAACACTAGCTCCACCAATTAACCCATAGTGGTGTAAGCTAATTAAAACATTCTATCGGAAACTAACAAACCAAAAACAAAAGAGCAACGGTGGCCACACAATCCTGTGGTTTTCTTTCCTAAAGCAGTTTACACACGCCACCAACAAAACGGGGAGAGGGCACACGCCAGGAATGTCATCGCGTGCCGTTGCTCAATACTGTGGGGGAGAAGCAAACGACCGTAAAGCACACACAAAAAGGATTCATCTTTTGGCTAAGGAAACGAGCGAAGAGCAAGAAAAGAAAAGAAAAAACAAGTTAATTGTGAAATAGTTTCACTATCCTTGCTCCTCTCGGTGGATGGGTTTTTACTGCCAGTTGCGATTTATTGGTGCACACGCCGTTTGCCAAGCGAAATAGTTTGATGACAACTAATGATATAATGTCGTGGGTAAAAAGTGGGTTTTGTGGATATTATTGGACACAGACATTCATCACCATCGACAGGGACAGCTAATGGGACAGGACAAGACAAGACAAGACAGTGGAACGATGTGTAGTAGTGAGCGTAGCAAGCTCATAAATGCACATTGAGCTGTTTGGTTGGGATAAGAGTCCAGAAAATAACGATCGTTAAAAGAAAAATTACGTCTGCACGGGAGCAATATATTTTGCTAAAGGTTTTGGACAGCTTGTTCCTTGACTTGTTTATTACCCGAAGCTGAATATTCAGTCTTTTTTAATAGATAAATACTCGCTTTTATTCAATTATAAAAGTTTGATACAGTTAAGTGGTTGTTTTTGACTAGCGAATGTAAATAAAATGTTTTGTTTCTGCTGTCTGCGTTCATCGAGTGGCGAACTCGCGATTGTGCCAGAACATCAACGTATCCTTTATCCCCCCAAGATAACCGAATGACAGGAAAGAGAACGAAAATGACTTTAATTGACAATTGAACGATTAAGAGGATTTCAAATTTACATTCAGAAGTTTGTTAGTGGCATTATTGTGTTAAATCCTTTATAGAACAACTTGGTTTATGAGCCACGATTAACCATTAAGTGAATGAAGTGGAAATTAGTGTGTAAAAAGTATGGAATCTATTTTAATTATTACTACTACAAGCCACATTAAAGAGATAAATATCAATTTACTTATTTTTTATTTATTTTATAATATATAATTAAGAAATAATATTAATTTTATCCCGCCGTTTCTTCGCATTGCCCACTGTGCGCAGTGTGCAAGTGAGCTTGCAGTATTTGTCGATTATACTTACACACTCACTGATGCTACTATGATCATTATCGGATAAGAATCACCGGATTTGTGCTACCTCTTCGGTGGCAGCTCTCCTGGTAGGCCCTGGTCGATGGGAAAGAGAGATGGCGAAATGGTGTTGTTCTGTTCTATCTCGTTCCTGTGTGCCTGACAAGCAATTAGTGCTACCTACTACGATGCATGATCTCCTGGTGTCAGAAATTGAGAGACAGGACGTTTTGGGAACATTTCTTCTCTCCAGGGCGCGCCTGCTACGTTGGTAGAAAGAGACGAAAGGTACTATTCTATTCAGTATCTATCTCAGTTACACTACCGATCACAATCGCTCCTATACGCTTGATACCAATACGTATTGGTAATCGATACAGCGCGTCACATAATTATAAGAATATTTTATTTAATCTTAAGTTATTATTTACCTCAATCTAATACTTACCAACTAAACGCAAAAAAATCGCGTATAATACGAAAAATAAAGAATCATCGGAGTATTTAAACAAAATTTAAGACTTTTATATTAATTTTAATATGATGACAACGAAATGGAATGTAAGTATATCATAGAAAACCTTAAGGATTACAGAAGTCAATATATATTTTATTTGCTGTTTGATTATAATATATAACGTGTAAAAGTAAAGTTAAACTAACGTTAAAATTGTTTAATAAATTTAGTACAAAATATCGTCGAATTAAAAAAAACAAATAATATCCGAAAAATAATTGTTCATATAAATATGCTACGCACTGTAGAAGAGGATCATGATATCATGATCGATGATAACGTGCGAAAAAGGGACAACTATATGGTAATACCAGGCAGCGGTGATTCCGGATGCTACCTCCTCCGATGGATGCTCTCCTGTTATCCCAAAATCCAAATTTGCTCGTTTTAGAACAATTTCGCCGGTACCAGGCGATTGGAATTTTTTGTGCTACCTCCTGCCGTTCATGTTCTCTTGGTATCCGGATTCGAAAACTGAAAAATTTTACCGATCGGGCGAGATTTTGTGCTACCTGCTTCGCTGGATGCTCTCCTGGTATCTGAAAATCTGAAACCGGTCGAGCGATACCAGGCGATGGGAATTTTTAACGCTGCCTCCTGTCGATCATGATCCCCTGGTATCGAAAATTGTGGCCGCCGGTAATTTCTGTATGAAATTGAAAAGAGCCGGAGGAGCGTTTCGGGTTTTTTCATCCAAACGGACGACAGCAGACAAATTTTACCAGCCGCGCGGGATTGTGTATGGGATTCCTCCTGCAGTGGATGCTCTCCTGGTGTTCGAATTTAACAAACACGGTCGTTATGAGGAGGATATTTTCTCAACCGTCAGAGAAGGATTTCATGGAATGTAGAGACACGAAACGAACGAATTTGTTTTATAACTTTATTTTAAAATTCAAATAGTGTTTTATTTTACAAAAATATTAAAATTGTTAATTATATGACTTTATATAATTATTTTTCGCATTTTTGTAGTAAAAATTAAGTATACAATTTTTCTCGTCTGGTTTAACATCAGATGTAGCTTAGTTTTTTTACTTAAAATGTACTTAAAGTATACAATTTACGTCAATTATTACAGTTTAATTTTGTGAAAGATATAAGCAGTTTATTTAAATCACCCTTTTCATTAAAATTCCTTATTCTATTCGTCTTTCTGGCAAGGTTTTTTGTATAAAAGTCGAGTACTAAATGAATCAAATTTTTGGTTGCGGTTTTCATTTCAAACACAAACGGCTAAGCACGCAGCCAACAATATTACGTGCGCAGCCAAATTGGCTGCCGTCCTACTCAATCGTATCGTGAAACGAAAGCTGTGTTCAGTGGAAAAAGTAGGCGGAGCTATAAAATAGCTTGCGGACAAGCGAGTTGTACACAACTATTTTGTTGTTTTAACTTATTTTACAATAAATTCTAGTAAGTGGAATGTATACAATTGTATTATTTCTTTCAAATTATCATTCATAATTTATTTTTATACCAATGCAGCTATAAAAGCGTTTGAAAAGTAATGTAAACATTGTGTCTAATCGTATACAATTAACAAACTGCTTGCACGAACTTAAAATTATATTACTCAATTTCTATGTGTGTGTGTGCGGAATATTCAGATAAAATTCCCATCGGAAAGACCGGCCGAAACAGCAAAAAAAAAAAAAAGGTGTGAAATGTCAATAAACAATAAATCAATAAAAACTACACAAACAGTGCCGTTCGTATTTTGTGTGAGCCGGCCCAATCTTGCTTGCCCGAAAAGTTTCATCTCACGCCGGCGCAACTATTGTGTGTGTGTGTGTCGCTCTGCCCTTCTGGTCTGGTCTGGTTTTCCTCTTTACATCCCTCTCGTGCATGCCATTGGACTGTGGCGCATGGTAATTATGGAAATCCGCACAGGAATGACCCCCTGGCGGGTCGGATCGCAGGTAGGTGGTGGTGAGAAGCGAAAAAAAAACCGACCCGGGAAAAGCCGGCGCTTCCTGTGTCAATAGACAGACCTACACACACGCACCCCCATTATGTATGCAAAATTCGCTTCATCTTCATCTACCGAGTGTGACGGGAAGGTCGTAGTGCGCTCGAGAGACGGCATGTCTGTGCCGTTGGCAGGCAATGTGCGATTGTAACAGTTCCAGGAAATGTTGTACCACTTCCTGCAGGGACGAACGTTCCTGACCTTCGGTGGGCTGTGTAGTCCCGGGTGGGATAACCCGGATCTTGGGTAGCTCGTAGAAGATCTTGCGTATTCCCAAGACGCAGTATGACGGTTTCCTCAGCTATGCAGCTCAACTCTTATCCAACCATTGATAGGGGTCACTCCCGTGCGGTACTCGCATACTGTTGCGAAATCTAATCACATGTTGTGGCCTAAAAGTAGAGAAACAATACAACAGTTTTAGTAACATTGCCAAAAAGCTTCATGAATAAAGAAAACATCCGGAAGCTATGACCATTGACTTAAATGAAAGCTAATAATGAACATGAAATAGAGGCGATTCGTGGGATCTGACACATGAGCAAAGAAAACTAATCAAAAAAAGAGCATTTATAATATATTTACAAACATGTAACGTACCTTCTACTTAAGTATTTCGTTATCAGGCGCTTCAACGGCTTTGCGGTCTTGGTCTACTGCAACCTCACGGCCTAGTGTCGTCGTCTGTCGATCGAATATACCGACTATTCTGGCGGATTATATCTCAATTTTGGCCTACCACGTCTCCTCTGGTCACGTGGACGGCCTAAAAGCACTCTGTGGGATGGGTCGTCCGGTGCCATTATCATGACATGAGAACTCCACTAAAATCCGAATCTCGTGAAGATTGTTTGTTGCTTTCCGTAGTCGTCCTGCACGCAGCACTTGATTAGCTTTTGGTTGATAAGAGCCCCGGTAAGCGAGAAATATTCTGCACGATCGGAGACTTCAGTGCCTGAAAGAAGAAGAATACGAGCAGAAGAGGTAATTAATGGTTGCGTTATTAGAAGTACATTCAAAACGAGTTCAATAAATGAGAAAAATGATTAGATATTATATAAATCACATCAAAATAGAGTATACAGTCATATACGGCCATGTCATTTGCACAAGAATTAATTTTAAAAACATATAAAAAATCACTAACTTGATAAAAAGATCTAACAATTGGCAAACGAAAGCCGTTACGAATTTAAAATCATCTTCAACGCACATCACATCAAGTGATCGTTTCTCACTCAACAAACTCGGGTGATGGCAAAAAAAAGGAACCAAAAAAGGAATTAAAAAACGTTAGCTACAGACGATCGTTTCCATCACAAAATGCATGTTCCAGTGTCGCTCTCTCTCTCTCGGTAAATCTCTCTCAGCATCGGAGAAAAACTTCACAACAAGAAAGAGAGCAAACACATCCTCAAGGGATCGGGATTTTCCCCATTTTTCCGTATGATTACGCATCCCAGTGCGAGATACACGATCACGTACACGATCGTGGCACGATCCGAAGGAGCAAGAGCACCGAGAGAGAGAGAGAGACACTGTCTGTGCCCGGTGGTGCACGTTCAGTTGGCAGCAGTTCACGAACGCGTGCAGATGTAACTGCGTTTGCTTTTGCTGTGTTTGATTCTATCGGTCGTGACTCGTCGTGACGCTTGACATCTGGGTTTTGGGTGCGGTGGTGATGAAGCTGTCCCGTGCGGTACTCTGAAAGTGGACGCGATTAGTGGTTGTGTGATTGAGTGAACGTTAATTGTTTAAATTGGGAAATTCTTGGGACGATCGTGACTCTTCCGTGAGAGGACTGTGTATGTGGGGAGTGTTTGGTGCGTGGTAAGCTATGTCCGGTGTACGATCGTCTGGTTCGCCTATGCTTATACTGGATATTAGTGGGGCTGGTCCGAACGGTGGGTCGGCTACATCTAACGCAACGGTGTACCCGATGAAGAAGCCCGCAGGTACGGTTTCGGCTTCGGTAAAGCTGGAACAGGAGCGTTACGGTGACGATGGTGACAAGCACGATCACCTGAATGGGACGACGTATCAGCAGCAGCATCCCGTTCGTGCCCTGCCCGAGCTACACCCGATCCATGCCCATCATCCGGTGCATCAGCAGCTTCATCGAGAGCCCGAAAATCAAACCGTCCATCAGAATCCAGACTTTGGCGTACTGATGGGACAACCGACGGTGAGTGTGGCATCGGCCACTTCCCAACCGGTGTACGTGTATCAAGGCAATGCTCCTTTTTCTACGCTACCGTGCTACGGAGTTCAGGGTGTGTTGGAATCGCAGCCCCAACAACAAGCTCTGGAGTCGCTACCATCGATCCTGGCCACATACTCATCATCCTGCGAGAGTGCCAAGAAGCGCCGGATGCTAGATGCGGACTACGATTACGAGTTCGATCAAAGCTCGCTAAGTCCCGATGGATATCAGCCCGAAAAGCGCATCCGGTACGATGGGAACTACGGTGGATGGGCATACACACCGATGACTCCAGGACCGCAAGAATACACCCACACGAATGGTGGTGGTGGCGCCGCTAGTGGTGGTGGTGCCATTTCTTACGGTGGAACAGACCTGCTAATGGCACGCACAAACGGACCACTCCCGGGCGCGATGAACGGACTGGACGATGAGTCCTCGTCCAATGGGTCCTGCCACATCAACCCTTGCCACTGTGAACCATCACCCGGCAAAACGATGATGTGTGTGACGGAAACTGGAACCGGTTACGAATCTTCCGGCGTTGTCTATTACTATCATCCGGCCAACGAACCGGACCAACTGCAACCGAACTCGCAACAACTTCCACCGATCGATTCAACACCGACCCACAGTCCGATCGGTGCAGACAGTTCCCTGTCGGTGTGTTCGTCCAGCTCACCGGTAAAGCTGGACGAATCGAGCTGTTCCGTCGGGAAGTATGGACAGGAGCGTGTACATCCGACTACGGTAGCAATGTTGGAACCGACCAGTGGACAGGGACTGTCACCCACCAGCACTACCGGGTCGCAAGGAAACGGTGCAATGGAGCCAGCAGCAGCACCAAACAAACACACTTCTACATTCGGTGCAGCGGCGGGACGCAAACCACGTGCCGGGCGCGTCCGGAAACGGGTGCTGAAGGAATCGGTTAGCTTCCAGGAGGTGCAGAACCAGCGGGTTATTGCGAACGTGCGCGAACGGCAGCGGACGCAAAGTTTGAATGAAGCGTTTGCCTCGCTGCGCAAAATCATTCCGACCCTGCCGAGTGACAAGCTGAGCAAGATACAGACGCTGCGGTTAGCTTCAAGGTAAGTTAACGATGAGTTAACGATGTTCTCTTGTGGATATTATCACTATGTGCAAAGTGCGGATTGTAAAGTGTGTATAACAGGATCATCCTGTCGATACTCTTAGAGCTAGTCACGGTAAAGGCAATGTACAAGTTGTTTTGCTTCTTTAAAGCAGTCAAACAAATTATAGTTCCTGAGATCTGATTCGAAATTGGGTCTTTAATGTCTTTTGGTCAATCCATTTTCCAAATCTTGATCGTTTTTATTCATCTCAAAGGGGTCAGGCCAGGTATTGCTTATTCTAAATTATCTTAAAATGTTCAATTCACTTAGGTTGGGAGACATTTCCTCGTCCGAACCGTGAAAGTGCTCACCTTATCCCGGGTGTGCTCGGTTGTTATGATGCAAGGTGATGTTCCGTCATCCTAATTGAGGATCCACCTATATCAAAAACACCTTATCCTGGGTGTAATCGGACGCTTCGTTGCCAAGTTTATCAAAATCCGTATGCGATGCCCAGATTGTAGCGAAGGTCTTTACCGTGGTTTATGACCTCTTTGAAGGTCTTGGTGAGGCCTCCTTGTCCTCCTTGGTCAGTGTAACTGTGCAGTACCAAACCCTTCACAAATCGAACCTTGAATGTTTTAGTGAAGCTTTAAAGCTCTCAACACGATCAATCAATAACATTCCAGTCGTCAAACTCCAGAAAATCTAGTATAACACCCAACATGTTTCTTGATACTATATAATGCCCAAGGCTGACAGGGTTCCCGAGCTGGGCAGCTAATGTCCTATAGCCATACTGGTCATGACTGGAACATTACTTCTTCTTATTCTCTTTCACTACAAACTCTGTAGGTCTTGGCCTACTAGCAATTGCTAGCTTTCTGTGACTTAGTCATACCCGTAGCTGGATAGTCAGTCCTGCGTACGGGGTGGCGGTCCCCCGGGATTCGAACTCCGGTCCTGCCGTGTGAAGACCGGCGCCGCTGTCGGATACACCACCGGGCCCACATTACTAGTGAGGCCCTATTGACTTGGCTGTACCGATCGTTATTGATCTGTACTCAGTTGTATATTTTATCATTCGTTTTTGTTAAAATTTGTGAATTTTAAGAGAAGAAACTTGTCATGATCATGAGTTAGAACTTATGTTTATAAATAACAACTCTCAGACTTGTGTAGTCTGTATTCAGTTACGGGTCCAACCAAGTCAACCAGGCCAATCATTGTAGACCAAGACCTCTCACAACCTCGATCAGTACAAATTCATGGCTTTGTAGTTTAAAGTGCTAAATGTGTTGTATGAAATGTTGTTTTTCTTATAAGCTAGTAAAGTTACACTCATTACACGCGTTCGCTCCATACCACCAGCGCTCAACACTTCCCCCTCCCCCCCTTTCAAAATCGATGAAAAATGATCACTTTTTATGATCATTAATAATTTCCCATCCACTACAGCGCTCATTTGTAACTATTGCAGGCCCGTGTGAGCATTCGTTCATACATTTTGTGGGCGTAGGGAGTTTGGAAAATTAATGGCAAAACGCCGAAAAACTCAAACCCCTTGATGCCGAACGTGGAAAAGCGACAGCAAAATGGGAGCAAAAGAGCTGGAAAGAATCAAACCCCGAAAGTATCGCGGCTGTTGGGTGCGAGAAAAAATAAATAGTCTCACTTTGCCCGTCACACGCCGTCGTCACAAAAGAGGACGACGAGGCAAGTAAAAAAAAAACGATCGCAACGCGATGTGCTCAGAATAATGATCAATGGATTTTTATCGTGCGAATGACACGCAGATGGTGCGGTACTCTTTCAGTTTGAAAACGGAGCACTTTTTAGTGATCATTTTTTCCAATACCTCAATTGAATCACACACACACACTATGATTTACTGCGATCGTTTGCGAACGAAATTAGTTTATCTAAAAAGCGAAAACCAATAATATTTTTAAATATATTATATCGACCTTTTCCTGCACAGCTGCAGGCATGCTTGAGCTGTTAAGCGGCAATAATCGGGTGTTGAATAGGAACAGGAGATTAGTAGTGAATGATTTATACCACGCACCGCAACTCGCCCCCTGAACCGTATCCCGACGACGCGAACCAACGTTTTGAACGATTTATTAAGCCGAACCGAACAAACGGGGCGATCTTCTCAAGTATAGTGTCGCGCTGAGCGCCATTTGAAACCATATCAAAGCAGCGACACTGTCTGCGGCAAAAACCATCGATTTCACATTCGATTAGTGTCAAAATCCTCGGCGATCCACAAAAAGATCAGTCGACAAACGCAACATCGGTGGAGACGCCTGGTAGATTGTAGAACCCAGAGAAGAGAGAGAGAGTGTTTAAAATTTTCTTTTCCAAAAAACAAAACTTCCTATTTTGTTTTCTTATTATGGTGTTTTTGTGTGTGTGTGACATTTATTCATTATCGCCATTTTTGCACTTCACAATTCAAAAAACCCGTTGCCCGGAAATGCGGAACTACAAAAATAAAACAGAACCTCCCCTCTATTTCGGTCTGCGTTTCAAGCGCCACAACAGTGCCTCTCCGCCAGCTTCTTGCTGTGAGTGGGGGCACACAAAAGAACTGAAACCACCGAGTGTGCTTGACTTTTGCGCGTGACAGACAAGTGGGACATAAATTAACAGTGAAGATCTAACCCCGAGTTGACACGATGAGTGGAATGGATGAATGAAAGCAAACATGGAAAGCGAAATAGAGAAGTGCGCGTGTGTGTGTGTGTGTGGGGAAATTTGTTGAAATTTGAGACACCAAACAAAACGGGAACCACAGAAGAAATACCAACAAAAAAAAAAACCAACATCGTCACAAAAGAGCGAGACTGGATGCAAGGAGCCTGAAGCTAAGAGAAACTACTTTAGAGCGGTCGTCAGCGCATTATTGCTGGATAGGATCAAACGACCCATTCCCGCTGCTTAATGTTGGCTGTAGGGGGTATAGAGTTCGTTGCTTTCTTGGTTTAATGCAAATGCGGAACTACAAAAATAAAACAGAACCTCCCCTCTATTTCGGTCTGCGTTTCAAGCGCCACAACAGTGCCTCTCCGCCAGCTTCTTGCTGTGAGTGGGGGCACACAAAAGAACTGAAACCACCGAGTGTGCTTGACTTTTGCGCGTGACAGACAAGTGGGACATAAATTAACAGTGAAGATCTAACCCCGAGTTGACACGATGAGTGGAATGGATGAATGAAAGCAAACATGGAAAGCGAAATAGAGAAGTGCGCGTGTGTGTGTGTGTGTGGGGAAATTTGTTGAAATTTGAGACACCAAACAAAACGGGAACCACAGAAGAAATACCAACAAAAAAAAAAACCAACATCGTCACAAAAGAGCGAGACTGGATGCAAGGAGCCTGAAGCTAAGAGAAACTACTTTAGAGCGGTCGTCAGCGCATTATTGCTGGATAGGATCAAACGACCCATTCCCGCTGCTTAATGTTGGCTGTAGGGGGTATAGAGTTCGTTGCTTTCTTGGTTTAATGCGACTTGCAAGTCGGGTGAATTATTACTTCGGCCCTCAGTCGGATGTTGTTCCGTTGCTTAATTTCATGATTAAAAATTCGCAACACACAGCTGTCCGGTTTCTTCTTGTATGTTTAATGAATTAATGTACCATCCGTGTTAGAAGTGTTTAAAATTCATGTGTTGTGTATGGTGAGTGCTTTTTAGAAGAATTTTTTAATAAAATTAAGATTCTTTGGAGCCTAAGTTTTTGTTGTTAATTACTTTATTCAATTTTTGGTACTTGCTTGTGATCAAGTACGCTTATTGAAATAAAACTGAAGTTTTATAAAGTTAACAGTATTATCTAAGGAGCTTAATTGGAGCTCAGTTTGCCGAAAACTTCCTAAATATTAGCTCACGAGCTCCGACATTTAAAGAACTATGCTTAAACAAGCAACTTAGACATTGTCGGGTGCTTGGATAAGATGAATTTCAATTCCAATTTCTGTCTGCTTTACACAATTAAAAAATGGACAAGTTATCCTTAGCCTAAGGAAACTACTCCACTCAAAATAACTGTCGCGACAGACGAAGCTGGGACTGTACAGAACCTTTATAGTCCCAGTACTCACATACGCCTCTGAGACATGGACGTTGTCCAAAACTGACGAAACCCTCCTAGACGCGTTCGAGAGGAAGATGCTCAGAAGCTCTACGAGCTGTACGGTGATCTCACCATCGTGCAGTGAATTAGGCTCGCCAGGCTCCGGTGGGCTGGTCATGTCATGAGAATGGCACCGGACGACCCAGCCCGTGAAGTCCTTTTAGGCCGTCCACATGGACAGAGGAGGCGTGGTAGGCCCAAACTGAGATGGAGTGATGGCGTCGATGCGTCCGCCAGCGGTATCGAGGATTGCTGCAGCAGACCAGTTATCATTGATGTCCGTGTCCAATTTTGAATGTCAGTGCAGAGTTTTCTCATTAATAGCTTAAGCAAATAACAATTGCCTCTAACTTGCAGATTTCATCGACTGCAATTTGAGAGCTATAGACGAGACCTTCTTCAAAGAGTTTGAGTCGAAAGCTTTTCCGTACCTGTACTTGGACCTAGAGAGCCAAGCTCTAAGATAGAACTCGGTTACAAATTTATTTATTATTTATTAATACCGTAATGACGCAGGACAGACCTTCCAGCTACGGGTAAAACTAAGTCACCGAAAGCTAGCAGCATTAGCAGGCCGAGACCTCATGAGGTTGTAGTGCCAAAGAAAGAAAGATAAAGAAAAAGAATGACGACTTCACGCCGTATTGTCACCACCGAGTGTGATGATTAATATAATTCAATAGAGTAACAAGGCATTTCCTCCTTGTTATTGGCCTTATCCCGGGCATGCTCGGTTTTGGATGAGTGATGAGGGTTGTAAGTCCAGGTCTATTGTTTCTGTTGCTGCAGTGTAGTTGTTTTGTAGGCTGTTCGTTTTTAGGTCAGGTTCTCTGTTTCCATTGTTTACTGTTGATGGGTCCAGTAATCCTAGTTGCAGGTGTAGCCTAGAACAAAAGAGACATACACAACCAAGTAAAGACGAACGTCTGGACAGAACAAACAAATATCTGACTGCATCCGGTGTTCAACAAGCTGCCCAGCAGAGACAGTCCCACAGCTCGATCATGTCAGCATCGAATTCAAAAATGAGAACTCGAACAATGTCAAACTGGATTAGAAAGCGCTGTAATAAATATTTTTCAACTGGAGCTATAGGATAGATGAGATATAACTTTCTTGGCTAAAAATTTGAGCCAGTGTGAGCCCGTTTGATAGAAAGATCTATACAATCTTCGACTTCGACTAAACTACATCCTCGCGACATATTGGCCTGTAGATGCCAGCTTTTTTGACGCCATATGCTCCGTAGTAGGCAATATTGATGAATCTAAATCCTTAGACTGGCAATGCATGAATAATCCTCCTTATGATAATAAGCTGTGTTAAATGTTATATACCTTCTTTGATAATTAGTTCCGGGATCCTCATTGCACGGATTCTATTGCTACATTATACCAAATAAATATGAAACCTAAGATACAATAACAAATATGAGAAGAAACCTAGTAATTGCGCTATTAGAATCATCACAATACCCCTTACTCTGTTAGCGTTCATAGCTCAAGAACCACTTGACATAAGTTTATAACGCTTCAGCTGCGAGTCTCTTCTAGCTGCTGCTAGAATAATTGTGACATGATCGTAACACGGTTCGAGCGCTTGTAACGTCAAGTGTGGCTAACAGGTTTGCGATCGACACCCTCCAAACTTCACTATCAAGCTATCGGATTGCGTTCGTCACGTAGACAAAGGCCTCACAAAACACGCACACACCAAATACTCCACTTTTGGGGCACATACATCACCTCGTGACCGTGTTCGTAGGGGAGAGATCGAGCGACTTGGTCGATCCGAAACATGTGCGTTCCGGCTATAGGCTTTCGGTGGGAAAATCGTACCGTTCCCGCGCTTTACAACGATGATGTCACGAAAAAAAAAGGGCAGGACTTTCCCCAACATTCTACCCGTGTGTGTCTCTCTTCCAGGAAACTGCGCCGAACAAAGAGCCAAACATAAACAGCATAACGAAACCGCCGGGTGGAATGCCGTTGTTGCTTGCTGCGCTACGAACCCAACTTCAGGCCGGGGTGCGCGTGAAACGATTCGCGTTCCACCGTAGCAGATGGAGCTGAGGCGAGCTGTTGGTTTGTTTTTTTGTTTGCTCGGTTCTCTTAAGCGTAGTACGCGCCCGTTTCATGGAATGAATGAGTTACGCCATCTTAATCCGTGAAGTTGAGTACACATACGATTGGTCCCGGACGCGGATCCGATACGCGAAACATGTGTGGAGTTGTGTTGTTCCACACCGAGAGCGCACGGACCGGCGATGATCGTTCGGTGTAGAGTTTGACGATGATCACATCATTTAGAACATTTATTGACCCATAATTTTACTGCTCAAAATTTATGCGTGCAATGCATGAAATCGGGCTCGAAAGGGGATAATTAACGTTGAGCAGTTCGAGGTTCTTTCAATATTTCTATATCAGGTTTACATTTCTTTCGCTGCTGTATCATTCTTGCACATCGTTTTACTACTCGCTTTATCACTTCATATCCTTAATCCATAAACCACAGTGATGTTTACTAGCGAAAATCCATCCATAAACAGCTACCATCCTACCAAATGCGTGAGAAATTATGTAGCGAGTTTTGAGGGCTCTTTGCAAGAATTTTCCATTATTTCTCACCATGGAATGAGACAGGATTTTGAAGGCAAGCACTCTTTTAACATCCCTAGACTCGCTCTCTCTCTCTCTCTCTCTCTCTCTCGCTATCGGGAGCGCAAACGCACCGAGATGATGATTGACGGACGGACGGAGGTTGCGAAAAAAACAGACCGCGGGGCTGGCAGTTAATTAACATCACATTTTATGGTAAACTCGCAAAGCGAAACGATGCAAAGAGGAAAGCCACAGCACACAGAAGAACTAAGATATAGCTCGCTTATGCAAACATTCGTACTCTTACCGCTTAACATTGCATCGATCGGAAAGTGGTTTAAGAGCAGAGCGAGATGTGTTTTTGCACATCTTTTGTATGTATCTTTGGTTGCTCGTCTTCTTTTGTACATTGTTTAAATGTTTGCGGGGACGCTATGCTATGGATACTTTTATTTACATTTTATCCCGCACAAAACTTTTGTATTTCATTACTATTTTTGACACTTCTGTCACTTTTTTTTTGTACAATTGTGTCGTTTTTTTTAACTCTTTTTTATGTTGCACTATTTTTTACACATACTTTTGATACCCTTTTTTTGTTCTATGCGATTCTTTTAACTATTTTTTTTACTATTTGTCTCACAGCTATGAGATGCATCTTTGCGTTTTATTTTATTTCATTTACTTGTTTTTTTATATGGTTTTATTTTATTTTTAAGTTTGACACTGTTGGTTATTGTAATTTCAAGTTTGTTGCTTTTTTATGTATATTTCTGAGTTTTTTTTAATTTTTCTCTTAAAACTATTTACTAGTTTTGTGTTTTTCATCCAATGATCTTTAACATTTGCAAAATATGCTTTAGAGCTGAGATGTGCGCCTTTGGGAATCATTTTACAACGATTGTTTTCTTGTTTTTTATACGTTTGAATAGATCAGATTCGACAAGTTTTAAGTTATAATTTTTAAATTGTTGCTTATTTTCTTATTTATTTGTTTTTAAAATGTTTGCTGTTGAGTTTTTATGACTTTGATATGTTTTATTATCAGTTAGTATTTTTTTGTTTTCGTCTTGTTTTATTTCGTTTTTATTTTTATTTTATTGTTTTTCGTATTTTTTCACTGTTTACTTGTTCAGTTTTTAAATAACCAATTGTCTTCACTCTTTTGTAATTTGTTTTATTATTTGTTTAGCTTGTTTGTACCGCAAACAATTTAGAGTTAACTCATTCTACGATAACTAGGATTGCTTTAGGCCAGACGTAAGAGAAGTTTTAAGTTATAATTTTTAAATTGTTGCTTATTTTCTTATTTATTTATTTTTAAAATGTTTGCTGTTGAGTTTTTATGACTTTGATATGTTTTATTATCAGTTATTATTTTTTTGTTTTCGTTTTGTTTTATGATTTTTTGTATTTTTTCACTGTTTACTTGTTCAGTTTTTAAATAACCAATTGTCTTCACTCTTTTGTAATTTGTTTTATTATTTGTTTAGCTTGTTTATGTCGCAAACAATTTAGAGTTAACTCATTCTACGATAACTAGGATTGCTTTAGGCCAGACGTAAATTCAAAAGAACCGAAATCTTCGTTGAAAATACACAGAAGATTTAACTAACTCTTTGATCCTGAGTTTTAGTTTTTAAATATTTCTGATAAAGCCCAAAATAAATCTCAAGAAAATCTATTAAACTTCAAGAAGCAATTGAAAATCAATACTAAATTTGACAAATCTTACTCCATACTAAACCAATCATTTACCAGAACTTATACCCACCAAAAGAACACTTGTTCAAACAGAACATGACATCATGCCCTGTTTCCGATCCATTTTTCTTCTTCTCTTCACGGGTAACTCAGTGCGTTGTTTCCCTCTCTCCTAGTTGTTCATCTTAACTGAAATAATTAGACAAATAAAAGGCGCGCTTTGTACCGTTCACCAGACCTGTCATCGCCCGTTGATCCCGTTGCTGCTGCTACTATCCCCTCTATCGTACCGGGATTCGTGTCACGTCAATGTGTGTCAAGGGGACATCTTCCAGCGCTTTATGACTCCAACGTTTAGAACGGGGCTCGTACCGTACCGTACTGCCGTTGTCAAAACTGCGCGGAAATCATAACGAGCAAATCCCCGTAACGCGTGATCGCCTCTTAAAACGATCATCCAACCACGGAGAAGGAAACTGTAGTGTCGCATCGATCGACCGCTCTCAAGTGGGCCACCGAAGAACCTCAAACGATGTGAAGAAAAGCGTGCATCGGTGGAAATTTATCACCTTCCGACACACGCACAGCGAACACCAAAAAAAAAAACCCAAAATATTTCCGTTTTACGGCAGGGAGAGAGAGTTTCCGATTTTCCTTGGGCGAATGCACACTGTACCTGTCCTTTGTCGGTTTGTCTCGGTTGTCTTAGGTTACGGGGGAAGAGTGTCGTTTGTGGCGCGACACTTTACCATAAGGTTGATCCGCTCGCCGAAACCATCCCACAGGGAGATTGCGCCAGTCTGCCGTGGGACAAATGGTAGATGATTTCCGCGGGAAATTCGAATCAAGCGTGGAATGAGTTTCGTCTATTGCTACGGTCGCCTAAGAACAGTGCTGCATCAGAAAAACAAGTGTCAAAAACGAGACAAACCCCTCCGGAACGACGGAAAACGGCGGCCATCTGCAGCTGGTGCGGACGTGCACGAGGAACGATCAGCGTGATGATTGATCGCTTTACACACCACCACACCAAGACATTCGAGAGGGTGAAACACGATGAACGATTTTTAATTGACTTTTTCGGGAAGTAGTTTGTCCCGGGCAAGGGACCATTTTTCACAGCGTGCGCGTTGTGCCTTTGTTCGGTGTGAAGCGCGCGGGAAAAATTATGCGTTTTAATTAGCTTTTGATCGGTTTATTTGGTTTTGTGGGGGGTTGTGGGAAAAACCGAAGCGAAGCCGATCGATTGTACGCGGTGGCGTGGAATTTATTGTTACTAGAAGCGGTGCAGAATTGATGAATGAAATGGGCGAGCGCTCTCCGTTTATTTATTATTGTAAGGGAAAATTTAATTTCCTTCTTACTACCAAAGAAAAACCCGATGGCACGGTGTGTATTAGCGTATGCTCAAAAATCGAGCAAATGATCGTTCTCGTCAAGAGTCGTACGCCATCGTGCCAGACCAGCCGGTCTCTGATGCTAACTGACGTTAATGGCATAGTTTGGTGTTCGTTCGCTTTGGAGCAGCTCCATTTCCGGAAGCTGTTAAAAGTGTCTCTTTATATGGGGTGTGCAATAAATTTCGTGTGTTTGTTGACGCCGTCTTAGTGACTTTGTCCAGCTTTGTCCGCGTGGTAGAAATGGCACGCAGAACGCAACACGAGACATTAACCCGGCGGATAATTTTGAGGGAAAAATGACAGCACATGAAGAGTTCGGTTTGGTCGCATAGGATGAGTCATTTTGGATGACTATGTGTGTGTGTGTGTGTGTGTGTGGAAGGTGTTAGAATGCTAGAATAGAATTAATTGAAAAAGATGGCATGTTCTTCTTATCTATAGTCTTCTGGAAACGTTGTATGATTGTTTTAAGAGAGAAAGAATCATGACTGTCAGGACCATTCGTAATCACATAGCGATCGCTTTAGCAACAAAATAATTATAGAATGTCCTCTGCTTCAAGTTTGCCCACAAAAGTATATTAGGTACTACTGAGGGACATTGAGAGTCGATCGTCGATCAAATATTTATCTCCAACTGGACTAACTGGATAATTCCAGGGTACTCTTGATACTGGAGCAGACCTGACCAGGGTTGAGGTGGTTGTGGTGAAGGTCTTTCACATAGAAGGAAGCCGCCTTAATAGTGATGCGCGAAATGATGGTTTGATCGGAATCGATTCCGGAGCGCTCCGAATTTTACGGAATCGATTCCGAACAGTAGGTCCGGATCCGGGATCCCCTTGCAAGATGTGTTTAACTGGTACGTGTCGGGGGGGGGGTTGGGATCTGGTTATTCCTTCGTTTTTCGTGGCCCCTTAGGAGCTCGGGCCCTCCCGCGGCCGCTCAGTCCGCGTGCCGTTAAATCCGCCACTGCACCCGGATCCGGAATCGGTTTCGCACCCGCATCCGGAATCGGTTCCACACCCGGATCCGGAATCGGTTCCGGATTCGGTTGCAGCTATGGAATCGGAACCAGGTAGTTCCGATTCCGAGCGCCCATTACTACTCCTTAATATCATGTTTGATAAACCTGGATTGCGATATCTGATGATAACGCTTATATCCTTGATAAGAGACTTAGAGCTTTAGGATATCTGCCAGTCTCTGATGTCAAATACCATGCAAAACAAACACATTTTTCATGAGAATCTTGAATCTGTATAGGAACCGCATTAGCTGCGTAAGTGGAGTCGCAAATCTCTCAGACATTCCTTACTAATTAAGGTACTCTGTTCCTCATTAGACGTACTAGCCTTTCTCCGGAAGGGATTTAATGATGGGAAGAGTGTATCTGCTATGAATGGAGATCGAAAAGTCCTTCGAAAAGTCGAAAAATCTGTATTATTTTCGATCTATATAAGAATCTCACATAGTTCCTCAATTATTCTGGATATAGACAGTCAATATGCATAGTTCAACGAAAGCAGAATCCAGAGCTGGAAACAGTAAAGCAACCTATTCCCCGAAACTTCCCGAATGCTTATTTTTCCAAACAAAAAACCCATCCGTTGAGGAAACCCACAGCAAAATCCCCGAACCCGACGAAAAAACCCGATCCATCCTGGTAGGTCCTCCCAGTGGTCAGCGGATGCAATCAGAGCAAAACTTCCCGGACCGGTTATACCCAAGGGTTTCGACGAGTTCATTCAACCGGTCCGTCGGAAAAAAGAAGGCTGCAACAAGTAACAGGATTCCGGTGGGAAATCCTGTTATCCTGCCCCATATATTTCGTACCTGTATCCGCAGTCCCCGTTCATCAAAAGCGAAACACCTACACCGCTGCGGACGTAATTTCCCTGCCTTTGTCCATTAGTGTGTTGAGAGGACGATTCGTTTGTACGATGGGCGTCTGTGTGTTTGTTTGTTTGTTTACTCAGTGTTCTCAAATCTGCCACCTGGAAACGATGACTTTTAACAATTCGTTCTGTTCGATCCCTTTCATCCACAGGTACATAGACTTCCTGTACCGGGTGCTGTCCAACAACGAGATGCCGGCAATGCGCGAAGAGCACAAAAACATGGCCGTTTCCGGTGGTAATCTGCAGTTCAGTGGCAGCGGCATACTGGCACACGAGAAGCTGAGCTATCTGTTTAGCGTTTGGCGCATGGAAGGCGACTGGAGCAATGGATCGTCCGGTGGGGAAGGAGGTGCGGAGGTGGGCGAACCGGCCATCGGCGGGGGCAAGGAATGACTAGACGGACGGTTCCGGTTTCGATGAGCCCGGAACCGGATTGGAAGTTTGGTAGCTGAGAGCGCGTGTGCCATTTCTGTTATCGGTAAGCAGCAAACGTTAAACGTTTACACATGGTGGTTGAGGTTTGCCCCCATCATTTTGGTTTTTCCACAAAGCAAAAGTATTAAACACATTAAAACATTAAGAATGGAATGGAAGGCTAGGTTATAGTTTAGTTATATCGAGTTCCAAAAAACAAAACACAACAACGAAACAAACTATTTCCAGCGAGCTGTACGAGGCAGTACAAACACGTATCGGGCAAGTAACGCGTAACGGCTAGTTTCCAAAGAGCATGCGCATGAGGTTTGCCATTTTATTACATATTACATACACTTTCTTCCCACTTTTGGCGATGAAAAAACGAATGAAAAGGACATGGAGAACCATGTAAAAGTGTATCGAAAAAAATCTGTGCGATCAGTGACGAGCGCTACCACATTTCCATAAGTTTAAGAGGTTTTAGTTAAGCGATTTTAGTGTATCGATCTTCCTTCAATGAAAAGCAGGCGAAGTGGCTGTGCTTTTTCTTGGAAGGAAAACATTTAAATTATGCAACAATAGTGTTAACATTAAACGTTAATGTACAATACAGTCTCATCGATTGAGATGAATTGTATATGTTTTTGATACAGGGTTTCTTCTGAGATACGCTGAGGTAAGTGCGTAGCCTAAAGGTATAAACACACTTTCTTGCACGAGCTGTAAGCACCTAGCAAGAAATCGGTGGTGCATGAATTGTAATTTTAATGAATTATACCAGTATTTCGTTATTCATTAATTCAGTATGCTATACTTGTTTTACACTTTTTCGTCACAATGAATTTCAAAACAAAATCTTGTGTCTAACTCCCTGCGTTTATACCTGTAGGCTACGCACTTGCCTCAGCGTTGCAAGGCAGAGTCACAATATCAACGGGTGACGACATTACAATATCATGTAGGAACTTTGCAATAAAACTTCGCTTCGTATGGAGCGTTTGCAAAAAAAACATCGGTAATTTTACATTATCAAGTAAGAAACCCTGCAAAGCAACAAGAGTTCTTGAAGCACTAACAAAACCAATCAGCAACTGCTTGCATCGATTGCAAACAGTAAAGCGGAACTGGTCGTTAGCAAAACAAGCTCCAGCTTGTTCCTGGAATTGGCTGGAATCAAACTGAACTGAAAACAGGTTGGTATAACAGTTGTGTATACCATAACGCGTGTTTCATATTTATTCCGTTTTCTTCCGCCATGTTCTGTTTATTCGTCTTACTGTACAGTTTACTGTTAAGCAAAGGTCCGTTCTTTAGTTTAAGAGCTATTCCTATCGTTTTAAATGTACTATTTTCTATGTTAGGGTTTTGTTTTCTTTTCCCTCATGTTATGTTTATTTTGTACACGTTCTTAGAGTAAGTTAGTAAGGGTAAAGAAATAAGTGAAAACCAAAATAAATTTTAAACAATTTGATTTTTGAAAAAAACAAAACGCAAAAAAAAATTCCACAATTTGTGAAGTAAGCTTCCAATCGAAGCAAAATAGCCGATAAGAACAACGACAAGAAAGGAACATATATCACGTGACTTAGGGTGCACGAAAAACATTCGAATAAAATAAATAAAAAGGCGAAAACATAAAGTATTTCGAAATTGGTTTTTAAAAATTGCAAAAAAAACATCGGTAATTTTACATTATCAAGTAAGAAACCCTGTAAAGCAACAAGAGTTCTTGAAGCACTAACAAAACCAATCAGCAACTGCTTGCATCGATTGCAAACAGTAAAGCGGAACTGGTCGTTAGCAAAACAAGCTCCAGCTTGTTCCTGGAATTGGCTGGAATCAAACTGAACTGAAAACAGGTTGGTATAACAGTTGTGTATACCATAACGCGTGTTTCATATTTATTCCGTTTTCTTCCGCCATGTTCTGTTTATTCGTCTTACTGTACAGTTTACTGTTAAGCAAAGGTCCGTTCTTTAGTTTAAGAGCTATTCCTATCGTTTTAAATGTACTATTTTCTATGTTAGGGTTTTGTTTTCTTTTCCCTCATGTTATGTTTATTTTGTACACGTTCTTAGAGTAAGTTAGTAAGGGTAAAGAAATAAGTGAAAACCAAAATAAATTTTAAACAATTTGATTTTTGAAAAAAACAAAACGCAAAAAAAAATTCCACAATTTGTGAAGTAAGCTTCCAATCGAAGCAAAATAGCCGATAAGAACAACGACAAGAAAGGAACATATATCACGTGACTTAGGGTGCACGAAAAACATTCGAATAAAATAAATAAAAAGGCGAAAACATAAAGTATTTCGAAATTGGTTTTTAAAAATATACATTTGTTTTTGTAATGCTTGCATGTGCGATCGGTTCGGGGGAAGAAAAAAGCAATTGAAACTATCCGAAATTAAATTCACCGTGTCGGTTAAGTCAAACCACGCTTCTCCCCATTACTAATCGAAGGTTGGTGGGGGAACAATGTTTCCGAACCGAACCAAACACCAATAATCGTGAAAAATCGACGCTTGACAGGGCTGACGGATCCGCTGGTCGGTATTATTTTGGCAGCAGGGAAGAGAAAAAGGGGAAAAAAGAAAACGGAAATCACCCCCATCCTCCCCCCCCCCCCCCCCTCCAGATCATGGGAAATATAAAAAAAAGGGTTGACTAACAAACGGGTAACGATTTTTCGTGTAACGCTTGCACCGAACAGCGTTATATGCGGTAAATGACGCATCCATCAGCAGTGAAAACACATCATATTTTGGCTAATGGATTGAAGCGAGCAGTTTTGCTTTGTTCGAAAACGAAAGGTAAGCAAGTTGGGTGAGTGAGAAGGAAAGAACACAAGCGTTTGCTGCCCCAACCGGTGGCACCATTTTATATTTGCTTTTAAAAACAATCATGTCCGCTTTTTTTTTTATGCAACCAATCGAGAATGGCAATGTGTGACGAAGAACAGTGGGATGATAGGCGAAAGGAAACAAAAGCAAAAAAGAAAAGGTAGCCTAAACAGCAAACACATAAAGAAACGGAGAGAACGGAAAATGAAGAAGAAAAACACATAAAAAGAATAAAGAAAACAAAACAAAAATGGCTACACCGAATAAAACCGGGAAAGGTAATAGATGGATAGGATAGGAAGAAAAAGCGGAAAACGAGCCCGACAATCAGCACCGTTTCCGAGGCGTTTCTCATGGGTTTGGTAGGGTCAACAGTTTAAGCGGGAGTTTTCGTTTCTTTTTCGGCATTCTCGGAAGGCACCGGTACCCCGCTTGCACAGGTCCTGTAAGGCAGGGCGAGACATTCCTTTAATGTTTGGGTGTTTTCTTTTGCTGCGTTCGTTCTTCGTTTTGGGCACAGTACGTTTGATGTGTTGCTTCTTCGTTGCGGTATTGCTGTCGTTTTTGGGGTTTGTTTTTATATTTTGCTATTTTTATGTCTAAACTAAAAACTTTTTGATATTTTGAAATTATCATACATGGTTTTATACATTTTTGTTTTATTTTAATATAATTTAATTAATGTTAGTTTTAAATTTGAAAAACAAGTAAATCATAGAACTTTTTATCAGGTCTATAAATAAGTACTGACGGTTTTGATACATGTGTCGCTAACTTAATTTTTTTATTTTAGTAAAATCTAGCAACACTGTTATTTTGAAGTGTCATCTTTGGGGTTTGTTTGCTCTTAACTGGTATTTCATCAATTAGAAAACAAATTATTTTCCCGATAAAACACAGACCCAGCTGTCAAATACATTTGGGGCTGCTGTCTACTGTTTGTCAGCGTTTAAAAGTGCAAGGCAAGACCCGGAAGACAGAGCATTTGGTGCTACATGAGCTAAAGCCCCGTGATATAGTGCGCCGTTTTGTTAACCTGTGAACAACTGCTCCAACGGCATAACCGGAAGGGTTTTTTTACACCGGATTGTTACTGGCGACGACAATCCGTAAAACGTAAAGCAACGTATGGTTACCCGAGATATGCTTTCTCCTCGACACCCAAGCAGAACATTCGTGGTGCCAAGGTAATGCTGTGCATTTGGTGGGACCAGCTGGGTGTGGTGTACCACGAAGTGCTGGAACCAAACGAAACCATCACGGGTGACGTATACCGACGACGACTTATGCGTTTGAGTCGCGCATTGAAGGACAAAATCATTCTTTTCTCCTCGACACCCAAGCAGAACATTCGTGGTGCCAAGGTAATGCTGTGCATTTGGTGGGACCAGCTGGGTGTGGTGTACCACGAAGTGCTGGAACCAAACGAAACCATCACGGGTGACGTATACCGACGACGACTTATGCGTTTGAGTCGCGCATTGAAGGACAAAATCATTCTGCTGTACCTCTTTTTATGAAGAAATCTACAGTCTGTCCAAAAGATGGGAAAAGATTGTACAAAGTGATGGTAATTATTTTTCTGAATAAAATCGATACCCATGCGGGCCTATGAAGCTTCGAACTCAGTAAAATAAACCGTCAAAACTTATTTATAGGCCTGATAGCTACACATTTTTGTCCCTCACTGTACCTGTGTTCGTGTGGCCCTCTGTTCGTGTGACCTTAGTTCGTTCCACATTTTTAAATAAATCATTCATGCGCATTGTTAGGCCGCAACGATTGCGCTACCGGAACACGAACAAACCCGGCACTGGTCGAGGTACCAAACGATCATGTTTCGTACGCTGCGCCGTTATACGTTTTTGGGTTGCTGGATGTTTAGAAGGAACGGAAAGAAAAAAGGGCCAAAAACTATAGTTTAATTAACTTCTAAGATTACTCTTCCTCGCTGAATGTGCTGGCGCTGGTGTGCTGGCGGGTATGAGCGAGAGTCCCTGTGTTCAACGTGGTCGTGGTGGTTGAAGGGTGATTGTGGTTCCATAAACTACCGAACGATCGTTTGTGTGCATCGAATGTGGTGGCGAACTCAAGATGTTGAGCATTGTCAAAAATATAAATCAATTTCATATAAATAATTTTGAAGAATATATTTAGAAAAGCAATAAAACTATCAATCCTCAACAAATTTAACGAAATAAGTGTATATTAGTGAAAACTTTCATAATTTGTATCGAAAGAAAAAGGAAACAAATGATCTAATTCCATTCGTGGAGTATTAAAAAAAAAGGCATCAAACCTAAACAGTAAAATAAAACAGAAAAATATGATTTATTACCGTTCGATTTTGCATCGCTAAAGTTTAATTTATTACTGACATGTTGTACATAAAAAAAAAACGTTCGATATTTATGACCCGAACCGGGTGCGATCGAGAACATGATCGCGTTATGAAAGTTGTGTGCTCTACAACAATTTTTCCTATTTTTCTTTCGCTTCTTTCCACCCGAACCCGTAGCACTGGCAGCGTACAGAAGGTGACATTGGATCAAATAAACAACTTCTCTCTGCCGGCGGTGAAAAACTGATTGAGAATGAAAAGAAAATAGAAAAGCAAGCTCCCTCATACTATCGGGAGCATGAGCAGACGATTGTCCGTTTGTCTTCCTTGTCCCTTGATTGAAGGCGGAAAAAGGCCAAATTTTGGCTCTTTGTTTACATTTCAAGACGGGTTGAAAACGGGCATCGAGGAGCTATCGCAATCGGTGGCACAAACCATAATCCCCGGGTACGAATCGGGCCACATTCAATGAAATGGTGGGAAAATTTTCACCCCTTTAACGCGGTTTCCCCCCTCCTCCCTGGGGCATTCTTTTCGTCTCATCCGGCGTTGGTGGAGCTGTAAATATTTATGAAAATGGAGAAACCTGGTGTTTAATTAGGTGCCGTCGTTGTTATCGTTTTTTTTTAGTTGTTGCTTCTCTTTATGGATTTGCCTCCGACAGTGACAGGCGCTTGTTGATCCATCATCGTTTACATTCCTAGTTCTGGCGCACTAGGTGTGCTAGGTTTGTTAGTTGCTAGTGACTGTCTATCGTAGAAAAAAGGGAGATTTTGTTAATAATTGTTGCGTGTTGCACAATTTAAAGGGATATTTATCATGCAACGATGTCTGGCAACCATTAGGCTCATATTTTTATTAATACAAGACACGAAACAGTTTACTATACTTTAAGCAAAAAAAAAAGGAAGAGATGCAAAATATCACTGTATGGCGTGCCATGGCAGCGTTATTTGTTTGGAGTGAGATATTCCTTATGCCATTCGGAAGAATTTTTTATAATATAATCGAATATTCAGGCTTCGATAGAGAGCTCCAGGTGAGATACTACTAGCTACCTTCCAAATATTAGACCAAATACAACGAAACATTAGACAGCGAACCTACACACTCGATTTGTTTGTTTGGATTTGATGTTAGAGCTGTTCCTGCCGAATTTTGAGTAATCATGGTGAAAACAGACGAGAAACTGCGTTTGAGTAGCTTGGACGTATTATCCGGGATATCTCTGAGCTCAAAAGTGTGCGATCATGACGTACTTGATGGAAGTCACCGGATATTGTGACGCATAAGTACAGGGCCAGAGATAACACTCACACGACAGTCTTGATAGAGAGTAGAATACGTCGACATAAAGAACCACAAAGCAAAGAAATTCTGGAGCATTCTGGACAAAATACTACAACATCCCCTCCCGAAGTCATCTATATTTGAGCAGAAGATAATCACTTAAAATAAGTAGTTAACGGAGCTACTGAAAAAGGGTTTGTTGATTTGTTTATAGAGACTTAGAGTCATTAGACTTTTTTTGCTATCCAAGGAGGAGATCTTTATAGAACTTCATCAATCTTGGGATCACCGATTGGGTAATGCCAGATTCGTACCGACTAAAACCTTCTCGAGCCTTTCACCAAACCTTTCCAGATCACCAACGGGTGTATAACATTGGAAATGAATGGTATAGACAATTTTTGCCATGGGCAACTCATCACGGCGTCGCACTGTGACAACTTGGTGAGGGTTGTCGGGCGTCTTAGCTTCCAACGATCACTATTGATCACCGAAGAGCGAATGAGACTCTTCCAGTTTCCAATGGTGATCTACTGCCTGTCGCGCTAGCATGGTCTTCCACGAAGATCATAGCCACCGCTACAGTATGAACCCACTATCACCATTAATGATATGGTTCTCTGATGGTCCCTGCTATAGCACAGAGTCATTAGACTTTCATCATATCTTAGGAATAAGGAGGCGATATTCGTCTATATTTAGATAATATCTACGATATTAAACGAAAACTTCATCTCAATCCAAAAAAGATCAAAGCATAATTCCTCCTGAAACCCTTACGAGCAACAAACGCAGTAACACTCAACAGTGTGTTACCTAAAGCAGCCTTCACTTCCATATTGTTACTAACATCGGAGCTCCAGTCCAAACATTTGCTGCAAAACATATGCTACTAATGTGAAATGCAAGCGCAAAAACGAGAAATCGTAACGTAACAAACACTTTCATCTGCACGAAAATTTTGATAATAAACAATAGCAGCCGGTACTAGAACGGAACTGTCTAGCATAATACCTACCGAAGGCAAAACATCGGTGTAAATCCGTCCACGAACAACATTATGACAAGTGCATGCAAATGTGGTGCTTTGAAAATTTTGCAACGGAACTATTGAGTCTGTTCGGAAAGCGAAACAAAACATGAAAGAACCGAACAGCAAAACAAACAGCCGTGGGGACAGCAGGGAGAGTTACACATATGTCTTGCCCTTTTTTGTGCAAGCGTTTAGGATGATGGCTGCATCTTCTGACGGATGGTTTTGAGATGGGGGAGACTGCCGAGCATGCAACCGATAAGACGAGTGACGGGTTGGAATGGGTAAAGTGGTCGAGACATACTGACTGCACCTGCACCGACTGTTACTGTCTGTTCCCGCACTAGACACAGAGCCGTGTGTGATGCTTGTGTTTTCTTTTGTTTTTTTTCCATACGCGCAGCCAGCGAAAACCGGTAAAACTGTATCGTTAACATATCCGGTCTGATACGATGGTTCGGTTTTATGTCTTTAGTTGCTGGACGCAGTGCTAATGTGAATCCATGGAATGGCACGGTTTGTATTGATGAATGTGTCATTTCGGATGGCAGTTTTTTTATGTCTCTTTTTGATAACCAGCCGCCAATGCGTTATAGGCAAGAGTTCCTACTGTTGTTAACTTTGAAAAACTGCTAACTCTTCTTGGAACTTTAAATGTTGGTTAATACATCTAGTTAGTGATGGAGATTTCTGTCCAAAACGTCTGCTTCTTTCAAAAAAGGGACGCAAAAGGGACAATAAACGATACAAGATATAGCTTCGTATAATAACACACAAACGACTATTTCTTCTTCTTTCTTGGCCTAACGACCTCTTAGATCATGCCAGCTATTTATGGCTTACTAAACTTATTGTTACCGCATAGTTGGCTAATCGGTATTCACTATGGGGGAACGGCCTATATGAGACTTGAACCCCGGTACTGTCGTGTGAAGACCGGCGCCAATGTCGCATCTACCACCGAGCCGCCCCCAAACGACTATTTAAACAATTTCAATAACCGACTAAACCTTAGATGATACTCCATTACGTGCTCGAAAGCATCTTATAAGAATATTATCACATATTACGAAGTATAATCTGTGTGTGAAACAGAATACTAGTTACGCTGATGTTTTCCAACATCAAAATGTTCTATTTACTTGATGTCTGTAAACGATTTCAGACATATTTTATTCATGCTCCCACTATACGTTACAGAGATGTACATTCTCACCGATGCAGCTAGTTGTCAGCAAGATCTTACATTAGTTTAACGATCCTATTAGCCCGGCAACCAAGAGCCGAACAATTCCGGAGCACGCGGAACCTTTTGCGCGTGTAATTTACATCCGTTGTGACAGTTTGCAACAAATGTCCAATGAATAGTGGGCGAATAGTTCTCAAAAACTACTGAGACACACACACAATCGAGATGTTCCTGTTCAGGGCTTAAAAATATCTGCACTGGGAGGCAAACCCCACCCAGCAAAGTCACCTAGTAACGGTCGATTCGTCGGTGATCGGTATTTCGTTCTTGTAGCAAGCCAATTCATGTATCTACGTCCATTAAAAAGTTGGTGCACTGCTGATTGCTTTCTGCCCAGCGGCACAAACCGTACAGCGAGATGACATGCTTTAATGGAGGTTGGAGGTCTCGCCCATTGGGATGCCGGGATGGTTCCGTATTGCCGTATTGTTTTATTGCAAACATCTGGCGTCCAGCTGAAGTGTGCGGAAGTGTCCGTGGAAGACAGAAGAAGAAGTCGGCACCGATGACGACCAGCAGGAGGGATTTCGATGTTGACCGGAGTTTCGAAGATGTGCAAGAGAGGTACGCATCATGTATATGCGAATGTTTTCTTTCGCAACGGATCATGCTGAGTGTATTTCTTTTATTGTTTTTAGTTTCGCTCAGTTATGCATCCCGCAATGATTCAGTGTCGGAGAATTAACGACCAGCCTAACAATAATGTCGGTATGGAAGATCTTATATAAAAAAAAGATATCTCTAATATATTTGCAATACGATCTACAATAAGAGGAACGATCCTTGAAGTAATGTTGGTGGTCCATAATAACTTCATTCAAGCATCCTAGTCCTTCCGAAAGGGTTGCTCGGTAAGTTAGACAAAATGTAAAATGATCTTGGCCCCGGAATGTCACCACAGTTGACAGAAGCATTGAAAGGATGGATTAGGTTCCAGTGTCTTCGACCGGAAGATCACCAAAGAGATCCAAGGCGCCTAGAATTGGGAGGTAGAGCACTCCAAACAACAGTAAGAACAAAACTGTAAGCATTGGTTCGGTTCATCGGAAACCGGAACCTTGATCCGGATTTGGTGAAAAGATAAGTTACATAGAAACCTCGTAAAAATGATAGACTTGCCATGCCTTCTTGACGGTATGATTGACATTGAAAAGTTGGCCCTTGCTGAAGTGAATTTGCATTTCCTTCTTTCGCTGTTTCAACCTCCCGCGTTGCCATGTTTAAAGCGATGGGATCGAAGGTGAAGAAAGGAAACAAAAACCAAGCGCTAAAGGATCGCCAGATAAGAATGCAATGTGAGCAAAACATTTCAACGATATAATTTGTTGTAAAGTTTTGTATACTTCACTGTACATGCTCATGTGAATGTTGGCTTCAAGAATTCGTCAGAATGACAGCTACCAGCGGATATTAATCTTTACATTTAGTTGGACCATTTCCAGCGAAGATAAGAAATAGCGAATAACTTCAAATTCGGGCCGTTCTCAGTTCTTTTCCGTGTCTTTTTTGCACAACATCTTCTGCACAACATCCATATACTCCGCTTGCCATTGTAGCTACAGTGAGAAAGACTGGGCGAAAGAAGGATTTTAATGGTGGCATTTGTGTTTTGTTTTCCTCGAGTGTTTCCTTCATTCCACGATTTTCCCATCCACCACAAAACGGGGCAGAACCGTGCAATGTAGCCGAATGCATAGACGGAACGAAAATAAAAAGTCACATTTTTTTGTAATGAGCTACGGCTGATAAATTTTCATCCAGCAAAACCTTAAATCCCTGCGTCGTCTTTGCGAAGATGGGAAAATGAGGAAGGTGATGAAAATCAAGTAAAAAATGTAATGCATTTTAGGGGTCGCTGGATGCAGTTGCAACGAAGGGGAGTCTGGTGTTTGGATTCAAGTAAAAACAACGATCTTAATGGATGTCGAAGGTACCCCTAGTAACTTCGGCGCGACGCTGTGATACAATTATGAGCTGCGTTGTAAATTACAAGGTGTAAAGTCGAACTATTGAAAACACGTAGCGTGTTTTTTTTGTTTACCACAATAAAAAGGGGGAAAATGACAGAAACAATCGTAGAGAAATGTGATGAAGGGTCGGTGAGAAGCTTAAAAAACAATTAGCACTTGATAAATGTTAGGTAAACGTACATAATTTGTGCTTTTATTACTCGCTCTTTACCGAAACCGCAGTGTTTATGGTGTGAAAACGCACAAACCTTTGGAAAATTGCTTCCAGACTATGGTAGGAATGGTAAGGAAGGCAAAATCTGTTGACACATCAGTAGCTTAACCTGGAAGCTGCAGGCTCTCTTTGGTTGGAATTATCCGTTTCTGAACAGGTGGACGTATGTACTTCGTGTTCCCTCGTGCTCTAGGTAAGATTTGAGCCCTCATCAAACATGATGATCAATCTTGTATTACCGATTTTTTAATAATAGCGAATAGTTTCCATGATTATTTTAATGTTAAATGTCAATGTTAAAAGCACTAATTTATAGTACCAATACTATGTTTTAGATAATTTCTTAGTTATTAGTAATATTTACGAAAATAAACTAACGATTATGTGTACAATAAAAAAAAATAACCTGGTTGAAACTCTTCCAGCAAAAACACTGCTCGAAAAATATCCAGAAAGCTCAAACTGCTCGAAATCAGGTTTCTTTGTGGTGGCACTAGATGGCGCTCTATCTCTGCACAGTGGGTTAATTTGATGCTGACACTCGTCATATAATTTACGCTTATGATTTTTTATATATCTTTATTAAGCTGTTTTGATTATGATAGTTTCTTAATTTATTTTGTGCATTTTCTTTAACATTCAAATTATATACAAATACCCGCACAATTGTGACCTATTAATCGTGTACTTCAAATTTGATACACATAAAGTGTATTACGAATGTTTGATATGCTGACTAACGGTGAGACACTTACACTCACACAAACACATGAAATTTGATTTGATTATCCTAAAATACTTCACAGTTCTGCCATCACATTTTGGCACAAATCTGTCGCTCTCACACTTGTTCTTCGTAAAGGCACGTAAGTAATACAATAAGTCACAAACTCTTACTACAAAAACTTGGCTCCATAAACATCCCAATTCTGTAGGTGTACAAAGTTGACGTAGCCCCAGTTCCATCTCTGAGACGGTTTATCCTTATCACAGCTTCTGATGAACAACTTGTTGGTGGAGAGATCCGCTTCAAGGCATCGCCCGAGATGGTCTTTACCGTGGACGATCATTTTCGATTCCTAGCGTAAACAATCGACGAGCATTAAATGAAGGATACCGTGCAACTGCACCAAACACACAGTTCTACTCACATAATCGTATCGCCACATTTGATTGCCCTGGGACTCGTGGCAGCTAAACAGTACAATCTCATCGCCCAGTTTGGCCGCATCCAGACACTTGTCGTTGCTGCGCACACGTATGTCCCGATGGTAAGACAGCGTAAAGAACTGATTGTTCTGTGGGTGCGTTTTGTTCGCTGCGCACGTGTACAGTCCGATCGGTTCCTTTGCCTGGTGGTTCAGCGAGTCTAGGCAAAGTTTCGGATTGGCCACACTCTGCACCCGGCCGGATGCGAACGGTTGTGGATCGCGGGGTGGATAGCGTACGAGCAGGTCTGGTGCCACCACCTCCAGAAACCATTTGAACGGTTTGCACCGTAACCGTGCCCGCAGTTCCCGCTGGCTAGCTAAATCGCCCGGATCCGTCTTGGCAAACTGTGGATTGCGCTCGTACAGAAACTGGCTGTACTCATCCATCCACACCTCGGCGACGCGCTTGAAGTTTCGCACCACAAAGTTAACGCCCCGTGGATTGCCGAACGGTGCGTACCCACGATAGACGTGGCCGACCCGGGAACAGGGCGCATCGACCAGCCGTCCTCCACACTGCCAGATTTTAAAGCTCAGCTCGTACTGCTCACCGCCCCATATGTCTAGGCCCTCATCGTATCCTTCGAGTTCCCAGAAAAATTTTGCACTGATTGCGAACAGTCCGCCCGCCATTACGGGACTGTTGAACGGTTTGGTCGGATCGTCCAGATCGCCGGGCAGCAGTGGTAATCGTTTGTAGTAAAACTTCCAATCGAACGCACCACGTTTACCTTCGTCTTGCGACCGGTACTGAAACGTGTCGTGTGCGATCACATCGATGAAGGGACAGACGCACGTTCGGTAGTCTTCCGCGATGGGCTCTACAACAGATCAGATGAGGATGGTAAACATTTTACTAAACCAAGTGTGTCACACTCACATACCCAACAGTGGAGGAAGCCAGTTGGTATTGACTTCTGTATGAGAATCCAGCACGATCAACACATCACCGTGAGCTTCCCGAGCGCCAGCCATCCGAGCAACGATCAATCCGGAGCGTTCGGGAAGATCCACTAGCCGCACCTTCGGACCTAGTTCCGATTCGACAAACTCCCGCAGCGGTGTCCAAAGAAACGGTTTCGTACTGTGATCGTTTACCAGTATGATCTCCTTCAATAGCGCAGGTGGAGATCGATTCAGCACGCTGTACACCGTCCGGAGAAGAGCACTCCAATGTTCATTGTAGAAGATGATGATCACACTAACCGTTGGCAGCTCCTTCAGATATTCTTTCGTGCGGCAACTTGAAAGAGACGGATCGATGGTAACGGAAGCCGTACTTACTATCACGCACTCAGTCTACTTACTTCGGATGCCGAATGTCCGGTACCGAGCGATTTAGCGCGATCATGTCACTAACGACCGCCGAATAACCATTCTCCTTGAACAGCTTATCGTTGAGTGCGATATCTCTGCCGCTCGTGAGCTTGTACGGGCGGCCCTGCTCACCGGGTCCCACCCGTTTTCGTTCTTCCTCTATTAGTTCGTAATTATGCCAGTCCATCTTTTCACCGCCGATATTGCGGGGCAGCGCAAAGAACGCGTCGCCATCGTCGGTGTAGCGGTAGTAGAGCGTACGCTTGAAGTTATCCAAATTGTCGTACTTGTGAATGATCAGCAGCACCGTGATTATAACGCAGCATACGATAAACAGTAGCTTCACGATCAACTCACCGAACAGAGGCTAGATAGGTTGGTACAGCGGTAGAATGTTTAATGAAAGCGAAAGCAAAAAAAAAAAGGTAATTAAGAAATAGTGGAGCGGAGTTGGGAAGTAAAGGCAAAGAAGTTGAGTCAACATTTTTCATATGATGACTTACAACGCGCAGAATAGCGGTAAAGACGGCAACGAAGAAAATAAATTTGCATACGCAATGGGACCAATGATGAGTGAGTCTTTTTTCTTGTATTGAGGAATAATTTCGATTCGGGAAAGGCTTCAAGAATTATAAATATCTTTCCAAATGTTTGTCTGAGGGTGATCCAGGCGTGACTGGCGTCATTGCTTTTGAAGCACATTTTCATTGTTTTTTTTTTGTTTGTAGAAAAAATGAACTTCAATGTTGATTTGGATGTTACCAAAAAAAAAATCATTTCTGTCTCTTTGTGTTTAAGTTAACGTTCAATTATGATCAATGTGAAGGCCAAAGTGGGAACAATTCTGTCTTCAGGTGTTGGAACGCTTGAAGAATGGTTTGATTTTTACGATCCACCATCTGACACTAATTGACAGGAATCGGGCAGTCTAGGCAGGTGTTGGAAACGTGCAAGAAGATCAAGCGAGAACGATCAATCGAGAGTTAGAGCATAAACCAAGCCAACCGAACAATTTGGGAAAACATAACAAAACGAAGACATTCGATAATTGAGAGAACAAGCTCGGTTGATGATCGCCGGTTTTGACCTTGAAGCAGGCCATGTGAAGAAACGGTAGCAGAGCATCCCTTAGGTGCCACAAAAAAAAAGCCCGCGTGTACTAAACAACGACATATTGTTATGCAAAATAAATTGCGATTGATGAGGTACACGCCGGACGACTTCGATAGAGCAATTTGCATTTGATAAGTATTTAGTTTAAGTAACACAGACGAACAGATTCGTAAAATTTTGGAGTTAGGCTAGGGAACACACACGATAATTTGGGTTAATGTGGAATGTGTAAAATTGTACCTCTAATTAAAATAAACTTAAGTACTATAATGAGGCCAAATGGTTGCGGAGAAGCTTTTTTTTAATACACGTAACACAAGACTTAAACGATCGCGACAGACGGACAGATGAAGTACGGTGTGAGGGCTCGGGGATTGAAGTTTGTTTTTGTTACCAGTGGTAAGGTGGTCATATGGCATTATAAAACATGTCATCTAAACATGGCCTTCGTGGGCTTCAACTAACACCCCACAAGTTTTAGGTACCCAAGGTAGTACGGCACAGGTAGTTCAACAAACCAAGTACGTGACGACACATATGTTGCAAGCGATATGAGTAATTATTTGCTTAGACGGGTCAAGAATTAAAAAAAATGAATTACTTTTTGTTTTTACATGTCAAAATGAACCTTTCAGAGACCCGAACACTTTCATTAAAACCCCTAATACATGCTACTTTTTATCATTGCACGCGCTCTCTCGATGGACAGATGAAGTACGGTGTGAGGGCTCGGGGATTGAAGTTTGTTTTTGTTACCAGTGGTAAGGTGGTCATATGGCATTATAAAACATGTCATCTAAACATGGCCTTCGTGGGCTTCAACTAACACCCCACAAGTTTTAGGTACCCAAGGTAGTACGGCACAGGTAGTTCAACAAACCAAGTACGTGACGACACATATGTTGCAAGCGATATGAGTAATTATTCGCTTAGACGGGTCAAGAATTAAAAAAAAATGAATTGCTTTTTGTTTTTATATGTCAAAATGAACCTTTCAGAGACCCGAACACTTTCATTAAAACCCCTAATACACGCTACTTTTTATCATTGCGCGCGCGCTCTCTCTCTTTTAATGATAAAACCTCGACTCGAACGCTGAGCGGTTGGCTTGTCGCCATTGTAGCCACAATTGATAGTGACATCCGTTCCGTTGCTTGGACACTTGGAAACCAAGGCAACACGCAATGTTTGCGCCCAATCCACCACTACTGGCGGCGTAATAACCCGTCGTCCAGATCCAAACAACCACACAACACCGGGAAGGGCGATAAAATCTGATTTTATTAATTACGACCATCCTTATCATAGGGTGCCTCGCTTATAGCCCTTCAAAAGAACGCACACACAAACACACACACACACACATTCCAACAATGCGCAATTGATGGGCATTTTAAGGTAATTTGTAACTGTTTGCCCTTTTAGGGTAGCGAGAGTTCGTGACGGAGCAGTTAGTTTGCCGGTTGACATGTTTAGGTTTATGAGTGAAATAACGCGTGAGCTTATTTTTATGACAATTGCTAAAGCCTTAAAGTTTGTGTAGAACACAGACACCGTTGCTGCGGGTAAGGTGCAAAGCAAACATTAATCATTCCACGACAAACGGACGAAGCCCGGTGACGAAGGTATTTTGTCATCAAACTGCACTGGACGGAATTGTTATTAGCGCTTTGTGCAAATATCTGTCGGGTACGAGTATCACACGTTGACGTTGGAAATGATGCGATCGTGTTTGCATTGTAAACAACAACGAAACCATCGAATCGAATGCAAAGCATCGAAACGAGATGATCAAACCCCGAAAAGCTACACGACACTTCACAAGAATCATCAGCTTATAATACCTATATTCTGTTCCTTCCTTTTCGGCTTGAGATCTTGCATCGTTTGGTTTCGTTTTAGGTTCTTTTTCGTGAATTAATTAATTAGCAACGGGGTAGAGATAAAGCGTAGACCAACAAGAACGTTCTTTTTTTGCACAGAAAATCAAAGAATAAAAAAAACAACACACAACAAAAGCTTGAGCCGGTATAAGTTAACACACAAAACGCACTCGATAGGGTGGTGGGAAATTTGTGGACCCAAGGCCGCCGAAGATGGCTTCAGAAGATGTTGTGAATTTCCTGCCAGTTTCCACAGCACGCGCACCTCATGCTGTCGCCCTAGAGCACGTTAGGTTTCGTTTGATTTATAGGGAGCATGGTGAGTCGAACGTTGGAACGAGTTTTGTTTTAAATTTCGTTTCGAGACTAACGACCGATATCAGGATTCCGCGGTACATGCGGCTGTATCATCTTCGCAAGTTTTATTGGATCATGGGGAACAAGCACAGCGACCGGATCGATTTTGCATACGAGGTCAAAGTGGTTGGAGCACAGGTTCCACTAAACGTTCTAACCATAATGCGTGTACCTTTCGGTGCGAGGAATGTTTAAACTGTCGTAAAAATCTTGGAACGCGCATGGTGATCGTTTTGGGGCGGGTGCTCTTTCTACGTGCTGGACACGACTCCCAATATACGCCCGTTGATGTTACGAAATTGTTTTCACATGTTTTGTACTGCACCGTCACAATCGCGCTTAATACACACGGTAATAAGAACAAAACTTCCACCACAACGCGTCCGAAACACGTCCGCGCAACGAAAGGCACAGATAAAAACTGACTCAAACCGCGAACTTTAGCTGCCTTCGTGGGCTGTTCGTAAGGGTCGAAAAGCTTCACCATGCTTACCGTGTGTTCAGTGTGCGTGTCTAACACACACAAAAAAAAATGGAAGGAAAAGCAACATCATCTTCGCGGAAACAACGACAAGACACGATGGTCCTTCATTAGAGCAGGTTGACACAGTGTCTTGAGGGAGTTTGTGGGTTTATGTGTGTTTTTTTTTTGTTGAATGTTTTTTGGCAACCGAGCCTCTATTCTGTTGTGCCAATGCATTCTTCGTCGTTCGTTTACGGCCACCGTTCTGCATTGATTATGTGGTTACCGTGCGCACAATAGCTTTGTGTTCAATTAAATCGCGCGTATTTCGTAATCAGAACGAGTTCGATCGAGCGAACCACGGCCACGCTGGTATGCGATGTATGCTCGATGAGAGCCAAACTTTTCGGGGGGACCAACAGTCGATAGAATTCGTTAGTGAAAGTTGAACACTGTGCATTGCAGACAGACAGTCCTATCGAACTGGTTTTGGGGGTTGCTTTTACTCGGACATTCTCGATCGTGGCAGGTCCTTTACGATTAATGTACGCGAAGTAAGAAACTTCACCTTTCGATTTGGTGTAGTTTTAGTACGTTGTATTTATTGACCGCTACCGTATAAGCCAATAAGTGAAAGGTATTTTATTGCATTGTACAAAGAGCACTTTGAACTTGTTTACACACTTTTGAATTTGATTTATCCTTCCGGAAGGAAAGATGTACGGAAATATGTTTTCAACATGGTCGCGACATGAAGAAATTAAAAGCTGTCGTGTTTCGCCTAGAAAACGGCATGCGAACACGGAGGTACAAACACGTGCACCGTGTGGAGGAATGTAACACATGCAAATGAAGTCATATGTGGGCCATTTTTGTTGCTGAATCAATACGAATGTGGTATGATCTTATAGGAATATTGAAAAAGAACTGTAATTCTTCGTTAATTTCTTTAAAAAAAGAGCTGAAATACATGAAAATGCAGAAATTCCGTCCTATATTTTTCATCACTTTAGTAAGAAAACTGTAAATTTTATGCGCGTCATAACGAATAAAAATTTTTCCGAAAATTTTCTAAAATTACTAACAAAATCTAAAGTTGGAGTGATAGTTCACATAGGAAATTATATTGCAGAGCAATTTAAATCTAACGGGGGTAGGAATGACACTTGCCACAAAGCTTCACGGGGGTAGGACAGAGACTGAAGTTCACCATTCCGTTGATACAGCCGTGTACAAGATAGTAGCTGTAGCACTCATTATATATAAAAAATTATCACATTTGTATTCTGTATAATTTACGAATTTGATAAGGTTAAATCTAAATTTATCTATTTCTAGGTCAAATACCAAACCATGCTAAATTCGCCACATAATATCCACATTACGACGGTGGCTTGCTGCTACTGTCACGCACACAGCTGTACACGCCCGTGACAGTTCAAGCAAAACAATGTCAAACGGTACCAGTGTTGCCGCTGTGCTAAAACAGTTCATAAAAAACAAAAACATCGTTTCACGGGTTGCAAAAATTTCAACCCGTTCCGGAATGTCGTCAGAGAACAAGTCCCCGTTGCTGGAGCGGGCCCGTAACATAGTGCCTCACCTCGACACAGACCGCCACAAGGGACAGGCCGGCCGGATCGGTATCGTGGGCGGTTCGCTCGAGTACACCGGTGCACCGTACTTTGCAGCCATCAGTGCGCTGAAGGTGGGCGCGGATCTGGTGCATGTGTTCTGTCCGGATGCAGCCGCCCAGGTCATCAAATCGTACAGCCCGGAACTGATTGTGCATCCGCTGCTCGACTCAAACAATGCCATCATCCAGATCGAACCGTGGCTCGAACGGTTGCACGTGCTCGTCATCGGACCGGGACTGGGCAGAAACCGGCAGATTATGCAAACGGTGGCGGAACTGATAAAAATCTGCCGCCAGCTACAGAAACCGCTCATCATCGATGCGGACGGGCTGTTTCTAATCACGCAGGACATAAGTTTGGTGAAGGACTACTACGGTGTGATTCTCACACCGAACGCGATCGAGTTCTGTCGGCTGTTTGGGAAGGATCGGGATCAGATAATGCTTTCGTTGGGCCGGCTCGGTGCCGGTGTGACTGTGATCGAAAAGGGCCTAAACGATCGGATCTACGACTCACTAACGCTGGAAAAGTACGAATGTCCGCAGGGTGGATCCGGACGGCGGTGTGGCGGACAGGGCGATCTGCTGGCTGGTTCGCTGGCCACGTTCTACTACTGGGCGCTGGAATCGAAGCAGGAAATAAGTCCGGCGATGGTAGCGTGCTTCGCGGCCAGCACACTCACCAAGACGTGCAACAAGTATGCGTTTAAGCTGAAGGGACGCAGCATGACCTGCAGCGACATGATCGACCAGATACATCCCGTGTTTGACGATCTGTTTGAGCACAAGAAGGATTAGGGATGGTCGCACCGGAGCCGCCATCATCCGGGATGCGCGACGGTGGCGCTCGTTTATCGATACCTCAGATCAGCACGTTCTCTTCTCGTCGTCACCATGCTGCTCGTTATCGTCGCTACGTTCATCATTGTTTCCGTACAGCTGAGGCCCGACCGGCTGGTTTGACGGCTGGGATGCAGCATTTTCCACACGCGCGACACTGTAACGAAGCGGAATGAGGGCGAGTAACGGAGTACAACTAACGCAGTCAATTTTGTTGCAACGAACATAACTCGCGACCAGCAGCTGGAGCGTAGTCTACTGTACGATCTCTAGTGGTGATGGTATTTTAGGAGCAGACTAATTTTAAGCGTATTTAAATAGGGCCAATGCCTTTGCGAAGGGTACGAGTTTACATTCATGGACGTAGTGGTCTGAATCGTCTACGTCAACGGTCTCATGTAATCACACATTTCACCAAGTACGGCTAGGCTGGTTTGAAATCGGTTATAGAGTAGCGTACGATTTTACATTCTTGCACGGTTTTATATTACAATCAATCGGTGGTGTGGAATCCAATGATAAGAGCAGAAAAATAGATTTGGCTATTAGTTTTATCAAGGGAAGGTGAAAATTACAGCATACCAAAGGTACGAAATCTAATAAAGAATACTAAACATTATCTTAATTAAAATGGTGAAACGAAATATTGAGCGCTCTATTAGGTTTGATTTTTCTTCTTCTTTCTTGGCCTAACGACCTCTTAAGGTCATGCCTGCCATTTCTGGCTTACTAAACTAATTGATACCGCATAGTTGGTTAGTCAATCCTCACTATGGGGGAACGGCCCAGATGAGACTTGAACCCCGGTCCTGCCGTGTGAAGACCGGCGCCGCTGTCGCATCACCACCGGGCCGCCCGGTGGTTTGATTAAAACATACTATATGAACGAGACCAACGAGAAACGTGGAAATTGTATTTTATTTAATTTTTTTATGATTTATGTTTACCACATGAAACTCGAAAGCTTCAATAGTGTGAGCTTATAGAAAGCTTTGAAAAGCTCGCACATGCTTTTTTATGGTGGTGAATATGTTTATGTTGAGCTGGCATATTTGGTGATTTATGATAGGAGCAATAAAAATAGTGTTACCTTCTAAACGCGCCAACCCAACCAACATACAATCCGCATTGGGCTAACCCAGGGGACAGAGATGCAGCAAGGATTTGCTGTTGGACGAGCTTTCACGCATTCGAGCTCGAAATATTTTGACAGTTTGGTGGGAGGCAACAGTTTTGACAGATTAATCACGGCCGATTGATTGATTCGTATGTCGTCGGTGGAGCAGATCATATCGTTTGCATTGCGTGTCCGAGTAATGACACCCTTTTTCTGTTTGTTACTACACCCTTTTTCTGTTTTGTTTAACTGACTATCGGTCGTTTTTCATATTAAGCATACTGGATCACGTAGGTTGCGCACTGTGACAACAAGTTGTAGAGTGAAGAGTGGATTTTTTATCAATGAAAAAATAGTGCATTAATGGTGATCATAATAAAACAACAGTAAATAGCGAGCTTAAAGAACTGTTGAATATAATGAAGAATTTGGGCGTAAAACTTCGTTAAAAGTGTTTCGGTTTACATCTTTACAAAAGGAATCTAAAGTAATGCCCTTCATCTACAGATGTGATGTAAGATAAATCATCCGGATTAATCATGAACCATCATAGTCTTGCCGAGTAAGTGTTCGTGTCGCAGTGCCTTCTTTCGTATGTTTTACAACTTAGCCTTTGCGCGATAACTTAGCCGGCCATTAATAGCTTCTTTTAACTAGCTTTTCACCTGCAGCTGAATAGCCTGCGTGTTGTAGTTAGGGCGATTTAATTGCTTCCGTGCAGCCATAAAAGCTATAAAAAGCAGATTTCATGATAAGTCCACGTTAGATTGGTGTCTGTTCGAGCCTCAAAAAACGATCAGTCAAATGATTGCCAAATTTTGATTTCAGCTTTTGCTCCATTATACCGGATAGCTAGCATTCGTACATGCCAGAAATTTTGAGCTTTAAAATCACTCGTGGTTCTCGGCTTTTAGAGATATTATCTTGATACTAACGTAATACGTAACATTAGATATTTTATTTGCTACCATTTTACTTGATAATTTTGAAAAAAAAATTATAGCATTTCATAACATAAAACTATAAATATATATGATAACGATTGAACATAACCTATGCTAGATATCGCTATAAAACGGCAGTTCCATTACTAACAGTCCTAAAAATAAACTGATACGTGCCGCAACAAGCTGCAGCGCATGCGTGAGCGACATAAGCTGTGCGTAGGGAAACAAGCATACTTATCGTCGGATGGTGATAACTTTATTTGCAATCGGTATCTTGATTTGCAATAAATTAGAGTGTCTACTGCTTCGATATTGATCGTGTTGGGGTTCAGCGTATCGTTAGGCTACAGGTTCATGTGGCAAGTGAGTTATTGTTATGGCAAATAACATGGTGTGAAATAAGTGATGACTCATTGGGTTTTTTTCATGAACGAGCGGCGATTGAAACATGTT
>KZ061605.1:387523-486518 GCA_002091835.1 Anopheles maculatus
AAGAAAACACCAACATGAAGCCGGGAGAAGTTACCATCTCCGAAAACAATATAGACAATCGTTTGGTTGTAGAAGTTTTTGGATGGCAAATAGATCTTAGCTCTATATTATCCGAGCTAGAGTCTGCGCTCTCGGACAATTCCAAAATTGAGGAGGTTCGTTTTATTGCCGGAACGATCTTCAACATTGATGCAAACCTCGATAAGGAAGTATGGCGTGGACGGAATATAGTAGTTTATTCGGCAGAGGTAATAGTTTGTCAACCGGTGCACTGGAATGTTTCGGGAAAAGATAGTCTCCATGCATACGATGAAAATGCTGGCACTGCGGAAGACGGCACTGGGTTGCAAGGGAAAGATGGATATCCTGGAGAAAGCGGTGGCAATGTGCTAATAAATGCCAAAAGAATAAAATGTTTAGATCGGTTAATAATTTCTTCCAATGGTGGAAATGGTAGCAATGGTCAAGATGGCGGCAATGGAGCTGCCGGTAAGGATGGAAAGGGTATAAGCAGAGGAGAATTTGAAACTAAATTTCCTCCTGTTTGTAACATACTCACTGGTGAAAATTTAAATACTACCTACATAAACTTGAGAAGAATAAATCATACCGTTTTGACACAATGGGCGCAGAGGACAATGTTTTTCATTACCTCAACGTACACCAGTGATGTATTAAACATGATGGGATCTGTTGTTACCCCTCGGATATATGATGTGTTCTACAAGTGTATGACTGAAGACGGGCACAGAATAACATTTTCTTTTCAGAGTGGCATAGTGACAAAAGCCGACCATGCCTTCTTATTGTACGAAGGATCGGAAGGAGGTGAGGGAAAGTCCGGAGGAGAGTATGGTTTGGGTGGGGAAGGCGGTAAGCCGGGAGAGTTGACAATAATAATTAATAATCAACCAGTTGCTGCCAATATTAACACCAAAATTGGAGCCGATGGAGTGAATGGTAAAGGCGGTGTAAATGGTCGTCATGGGAAAAAAGGATGGGATATGGCGTACATGGACTGGGAAATAGGGAGAGTTAATGGTTCGTGGCCTATATATTACGGAAGGGACGAAAAAAGTTCACTTAAGCTTGATTACTATCGAAGAAGTGCATCTGATAGAGTATGCTGCCCGTATGAGCAAGAGTATCCGTACGCATGCATAACCGCAACAAGGATCGAGAACAAAACTATGGAAACACTGGAGGAAAGAAACGATAGTAGATCGAACAGTGAACGGCAACATCACGCAAAAGCCGTTGGAAAGAAAACAATATCAAGACAGCGCGTACTAAACGCCTATTCCGAATTTATGAACGCCGTAGAAACAGAAATTAAAGAACAACAACTTGCTGCCCAACGGGCTGCTGAATTGGAGAAACAAAAACAAATTGAACAAGAACAAGCAAGAAGAATTCAAGAAGAACAACTTGCTGTACAAAGGGCTGACGTTAGCGAGGAAGCATGTGACATAGAAGAGAATCAATATGATACGGTACAAGAACAGATCGATGAATCGTTGAGAGACATCATTCCGTCAAGCGATCGCATTGATGTGCAAGAAAAGTTTGCAATCAATCGTCATGTACCATTTAACCCAGGCTCAGAGTATCATAAAGTAAAGGTTAAAATAAGTCCCTTGGGTAAAAGCAATGTTGATCAAAGGATTTTTACGAAATCGGATTCATTGAACCTGGATGACTGGCTTGAACTGAATACATGCATTATTGATAGTAAGGGTCTTAAACAGTTGATGCTTGATTTCAACAATGTAAAAACGAGTATGAGTGACCAAAGATCAAAAGACAACAAAACTAAAATTAAAGCCATAGAGCAAATATTTCAAGCCAAGTATAAATTAGCTGCTTTGCACGTAACAGCACTCATATTGAGATTGGACCAAACAATCAAACAACCGATTTCTGTTCAAGTACAAATTGCATCGAAACATCTTACGGAATCTAAGGCAAAAGACAATTCGATCGATCATCCAGTATTGGGCATGATGAAACAATACATATTTGAGAACACCCAAGAGCAACGGAACAACATTGCAAAGTATATAGCAAAAGAATTGAAGCATGAAGATATGTCTCTGCAACGTGCTATGAAGATTTTTGTGCTGGAAACAGAATACGTCGAATTGCTCAACGAAAGCCTAGAAGCCTTGCAGGAAGAGCTTCGAAAGCCGCAGTACGAAAATATCCGTCGATTTTGGGATGGATATGACGATAAGCCATTAGAAGACGGAGTCAGGGAGATGATGGAAAGAGATGAAACATTGAAGACATATTACGATCGTTGGAATGAGATGAAACAAAGAACCTCTGAATATGAGTCAGATCAAACACCATGTGAAGATGAAGCTGTGAAGGAAAAATTTATAACACACATACAGCGTAAAGGAATTACCTCAAAAAGTTGCCGAGTGTTGTTTTCCTATCTGTACAATGTGAACCTGAAGGTATATGAGAAGGACGAAGACTACGAATTAGTTCTTCGTGAAGATCATAATGCAACGGCTGACACAAACACTCATATCTTGTCTAGAGGCAACGAGTTTGGCCAGCTTAAAGTGAATGAAGAGTACTTGAAACTAGAAAAGGATCGTTTACAGAGAGACAGGATTTATGGGAAAATTCTTCGCGAAATGGATCGTCTGAATAGCATTGAGGATATAGACAATTATTTGAGCGAAAACTTTTTGCTATCACGAAGTAAGCCTGAGAAGATTGAGGAGTTCCAAGATGATGAAAAATCAGCTGCAGAAACGATAGCAGGCTTCTTTCCTGTCGAAGAACGGGATGAAATGTGGAAAATGTTGGAAAAAGTGACATTTGAAATTTGTAAACAGAAAGGCATTTTGCAACACATGCTAAGGCGTTTTTCGTACGAGGGAAAGGACATATCCTTCAATGAGATGTGTTTCTTCATTAACGCTGTTCTGGACCATTTTCTAAACGATGGACAAGAAGAGTACTATTTCGCATGGATTGTTGCAGCTAACAGTCAACGTTATTGGGTAGATGAGGTTATATTGATGCAACTGGAAACATATTTCAAGAAACAGTTAACAGACCAGCAGCAGCTGTGGCGAGAATATATGCGAAAGATAGACAACAAGGAAGTGCTGTTGGAATTTTCCGCAGAACTTCAAGATAGTGTGTGTACCGTGGAGTGCATTGGTGAGATTTTGTACCTTTTGAGCAGTGTTCCTATCGAATCGATGTATTTCGAAGGAATACCTCTCTCAGAATGGGGATACTATCTTAAAGAGCATTTTTGGACGAATGAATTGAGTACGGTACTAGAGTGGGACGATGATCGGAGCTTGGGGGATGCTACTTACTACATTCGATCTGTGGAGAACACATTTGGAGTTTCCAAGGCAAAAGATTTGCTACAAAATTTAAAGGCAAAAAATCGAGAAGTTTCTGAGGCCACGTTGCTCGATATCCTGTCGAAGTTGCATATGCAAAAATGGAAACTACCCGACGAGGATCTTCGGAGATTAGAATGTACTAACTTGCAAGAGTGGATAAGTTACATGGAAGGAAGATATAAACCCACTTTAGAGGAATTCAAAGTAGAGCAATTGACAGATATAATTAGGAATGATGAAATTTCATCTACTGAGATAAGTAAGCATCTTTCAGGAGTACAAACATCCATTCACAATATAAGGGATAAGAAGATCATGCACAATGAGACGTCCGTAGCATTATTTGGGGAGTCCGAGATAAAAACGTGGGTGAAAGAATTTCGTGAAAAAATGGACAATTCATCAGTGCAGTGCAGTTTACAAACATTCGAGGAAATGCTCGCAGTAATTGATAGAGCGATAGAGCTTAAAAAAGGATTTCGACTTCGGGACACTCAGCGACTCACTGTGCTTATTCTGCTGACGAACAATCGCAGTACGTTGGCTCAAGTATCAACTGGCGAAGGAAAATCATTGATTGTGGTAGCGCTCTCACTGATAAAGGCTCTCTTAAGAGAGAAGGTAGACATTGTAACAAGTTCGTCAGTGCTAGCAAAACGAGATTCGGAAGTATACAAAGATATTTATAGTTTGTTTGGAATCGATGTGTCGCATAACTGTAGCGATAATATTGAACATTGCCAAGATGCGTACTCGATGCATCAGGTCGTGTACGGTGATCTGGCCTGTTTCCAGCGCGACTACCTATTAGACAGATTTTACGGCAAAAACGTATTGGGCGATCGTGATTTTACAAACGTGATCGTCGATGAAGTGGACAGTATGTTGCTCGATAAAGGGAATAATATGTTATACTTGTCTCACGACATTCCGGGTATGGATAAACTAGAACCGGTGTATATTTTCATTTGGCAAATGATTAACAACCCCAACGAAGATCCAGAAAACATTGATACCGATATAGTACAACAGAAAGTATTGAACAGCATGTACAATACAACTCGATTAGATGACTTGATGCAGCTGGATAAATGTCTTAGTGTGAGAAAAGTGAAAATAATTTGGAGTTGTTTAGTTAATGCCGGAATATTGAACGAAGAAGGACACATCATCTCTGATGCGATTGACTCTAAGAGACTAGAGGAAGTACTTACACCCGAGGTTAAACACTACAACCATAGACTCAACTTCCTCTTAAAGGAATGTGTCGAACGTGAGATTGCTATCAAAGTCCCTAACTATCTCAAAAAGTTTGTTGAAAGACACCTGACATCTTGGATACTAAGTGCTATAAATGCATTACTGATGATACCTGGACAGTCGTACGTGGTTGACTATAACAAGTCAAGTTCAAATGCAGATCGTAATGCGAGTATTATCATTCTTGATAACGATACCGGGTCAGATCAGGGAAGTTCCCAATGGGACGAAGCGTTGCATCAATTTCTGCAACTTAAGCATGGGTGTAAACTATCGATGCAAAGTTTAAAAGCGGTTTTTGTGTCTAATGTTACGTTCTTCAAGATGTACAAACTGCTGTACGGATTAACTGGTACGTTGGGTTCGCAAAGGGAAAGAACTCTGCTCAAGGAAATACATGAGGTAGCTTTTGTTACTATACCGAATGCCAAGTCAAAACAGTTTGAAGAATACGAACCCATCATTAGTCCGGGCCATAGGAAGTGGATAGAGAGTATTAAGGTAGAGGCTAATAAACTCATTAACGAAGAGAAAAGATCAGTTCTTATCATCTGCGACACGATCAACGACGTCGATTGTATATACAACGCTTTGAAGGAAATGTTTGCTGACAGCATTCATACCTACACGAGAGACTATCAAGAGTTTGAGGTCGTAGAGGGTAATAAGCAATTGCAGCAAGGACAGATCATCATAGCAACCAACTTAGCAGGACGAGGAACAGACATAAGAATTACGGATGGACTCAAGAATGCTGGAGGGCTGCACGTGATGTTGACATACCTACCGCAGAATATTCGAATCGAAGAGCAAGCTTTTGGCAGGGCAGCAAGAAGCGGTGATAAGGGATCGGGAAGGTTGCTAATAATGGTGTCAAGCTTTAAGCAGTTTAAGAAATCAAAAATAATCGACTTGAAGAGGAAGCGCGATCAGAACGAACTGCACCGTATATCGGACATAAAAACATACTACGAAAAAACAATAAAGGCGGAGGAAATATGCTTTGACGAATTCAAAAAGGTGTATGAAATGCACAGAAAAGGCCTCGATAAAGCTGATGTTCCTTCTGAGGTGAAAACGATTTTACTCCAAACCTGTCTAGATAAATGGTCTTTCTGGCTGGACGAGCACAATGACTTGATGGAAGACATTATGAGTGATAGTGATGACAGAAACATTCCAACGGCGTTGAAGAAATTTTTGTCTAAACTATATAAGTTGGACACAGGATCCGATGGTGCATACTTTGACAGCAACCGTTGGAAAGACTGGGTATCAGGGAACCCAATGCGAATGGTTAGGTTAGCAAACTATCTTTCTGAATTTCATGTCAAGAAAACCACGATCATGGAGGATGTAAGCAAGAAAGGAAAGCAAGCCGCAAATGTAGTTTGCAAAAATACATTTCACGTCGAGAAAGACATTTATTCGGCATGCGAAACGACTATGAGTTTGTATGAAGATGTTATACAAAATGAACCTCAGTTTAGTGAAGCTGCGCACTACTATCGTGCCTACACATTGATGAAAACTATCGAGTGGGAGGAAAAAACGCAAAGTATAACAGATCAAAAAAAGTTTGAAGACTTTAAAGAGGATTTGAGGGAAGCATTACGACTATTTGAAGCACATACTGCATTTGCTATGCAGGCGATAGCAATGGTAGAGAAATTGAAAGGAAATAGTGTTTGGTATGATGACTATAAAGCACAAAAAAATAGTATTTGTCAACTGTATCAAGCCTTCATACGTTCGATAGAAGATATATTTGGGCACGCTGTTACGTCCAGGACATTTGTTTCTGAGAAAATTACGGAAAATCTATCAGAACACATTCTTGTGAAGTTGATCGAAAAAGGTGTTATTGCGCGTCCGAAAGTTAAAACACGCTTTTCGGAACGACAATTATACAACATTCATAAAGATTATGCGATTTCGATTCAGGCTTTGAGGATATTCCTGGAAGAACAGGCAGGCCCGATCGATGAGGAAAGATTTCTGGACAAGTTTAGAAAGAAATTCCCTCTCCCTAGCAGAGAACATTTCTGGGAAATTTTGATCGACCAAAAGGTACTGCACAGCATTAAAAAGTATGTTCTAGTGGATACCGTGAAGCTGAAAGTAGTAGACCCTTCACTAATGGATGCTTTAAATGCAAAGGTACTCGGCAAAACGTTGATCGAAGAGACTATCAAGCTTGATAAAGACCAGATCGTTTTATACCATGATTTATTACAGGTTAACGACGCTGAAAATGATCCACCGGCGGTAACCAGCAATAAAATACAAATATTTGAAAAAGATAATTTTATCACCTTAATTGGCAGGGAAAAGTTTGAAATGTTAATAAGAAGAAAAATACTTAGGTGCAATGAAAAGGCAAATATAGACATAGACATGATAGCGTCATGCATGTTTCCAAGCTCATTTGATTCTATATCAGCTGAGGACATAGAACTTAAGGCAAACATACCAATTGATGAAGCGAAATTAATTTTAGAGGAATTGATTAGTCGAAAGATCCTGGAACGAAACGGCGATTTCTATGTGATGAGAAACACAGAGAAATTCAGTAAGTCAAATGAGGATCTACTACCATCGTATCCTTTGTACGAATGCTCGATTAGAGCTATACTTGCAGTCTGCTTTGCATATAGATTAGCCCTTAGTAATGTAAGGGAACAACTTGAACTGAATCAGCAACCAGTCCGTATTAAACTGGAGCCGAATCCTTATCCAGGACTTTTCCTGGATTTGGTAAACCAAAACATAATTAGTCCAATGTTAGTGAGTGAAGCGAATTTGGAGGTGAAATTTGATGAAATCTTCCACTCAAATTTATTAAAAACGTTCAGCTTAAACAAGCTTCGGCTAAAAATGTCCTCGTTACCTGAGTTATCTAAACCCTTGAGGGTCTTGTTATCCAAGTCATTATACATATCACCAGCTGATTCTGAACGTCTGTACAACCAGATATCTGCGAGCATTGACGATATCTTCGCTACGATATTCACCAAACTAGGTAAAGTGTTTGAGAGCGCGTTTAAACCAATACAAGAAAACACGGCTAAGCATGTGGATGTGAGCGATGTGGCTAAGCAAGTGGATGTGAGCGATGAAAAACCGGAACCAGATACCAAAACTAGAAAAATACAGTTTGAACCGCTAAATCAAGCACCAGAACTGTTGCGATACGACATGGGGAAGACGGTAGAGCATTTCCTGGCACAACAAAAGGTGTTTTATGAAAAAGAAACTAAAAGCTATATTGAGAGTGTGCTAAAGCAATTAAAACCGTCGTTAGTTGGCCTGAAGGTTCCTGAGATACATCTCAAGTCTATTCGGGAAGCAACCAAATTAATAGAAAAGAATTATGGAACCATTGACGAGGAACAACTTTTTAATCTTAATGGGTTGCCACTACTGTTGCACATGGTAGAGAAACGGTGGTCCAAGGAAATGCTGATCAATGTGGGGTTGGTAGTTGGAATTGGAGTAGCTCAGATTATTGTTGGAGGTATTATAGAAATATGGTCCGCAGGACTGATGACACACGTCGCATCGGGACTGATGAGTGAAGGAATCAGTGACATAATGTATGCAGTTAACAGTTTCAAATCAGGATATTTCAGTTGGGAAGATTATAGATCAGAGAAGTGGAAAAGTGTACTATTTACAGCTGCTACTGCTGGGGTGGCAGCGTATTTTTCCCGTGGGACAAAAGTATCGCGGATTGCTAATAAAGTTGCAGGACCAGGTGCAAAGGTAGAGCAAAAGGAAATTGCGAAATTGACAGGAAGGGCAATGATTAAAGAAATCGGTGGTAAGAAAGTGTTTAATCTGACGGTAAAACGCATTGTAATGAAAACAACCCAAGGATTTGCCCTAGGTATGGCAGCAGTAATAGTTGATAAGTTTACAGATGACTATTTGAAATCGCTCATCGAATCAATCGCGGAGGATATGCTTACTCAAACAGTAAGTAAGGTCGACGAGCATAAAATTTCCGAGACCCTTAAGAAAACGTATGATGGGTTGGGAGAGGCACAGGCAAGGAAACTTATGCTTGAACTACCTGCGTTCGGAAGTAATGATTGGGCCGAGTATATATCCGTTACCAAGCGTATCACTTCCAGCTTGTCTCAGGGATTCGCGAGTGCTATGCAAAAAACACAGAACCAAACTAACACGTTGAGAATATTGAGCAACATTAGTACTGCGTGGGTGTGGATCGATCGAACAATCGAGATAGCAAAGCTGAAGCAAGTGATAGGAATCTTTCTCAATGATTTAGATTACAGAGTGAATGAAAAATTCAATAATATGGCCCAAGGATCATCGGTAAGAGAAGATTCCCAATCAAGAGAGAGTGGTAATTATGATCGGTTTAAGGCCGAAATTGTAACAGTATGGAAAATGCAATTAAAAGAGCATATTGGTAGAATTATTTCACAACATTTGGTGAAACCATTGTTAAACGATGCATTACACCGGGTGGGTAAATACATCAAACGAGTCCCACGTAACATAAAACAACGATTGTTAAGGCGTAGAATGAAAAGATTGCAGAAGAAACATAACAAGCAAATGAAGGACAACAGCCTGACGGATGAAACAAAAACAAACTTGAAGAATGAATATCATGACAAACTGCTGAAGATAATGCACAAGACAAAGAGTCCATCTCTGTTCGCAGATATTATACAGGAAGGTGTAATGATGGATCCGACCTGTGTGGCGGCTTGTACACCTGTCGTACAAAGGTTACTGAATCAAATGGGAAATCCTGTGGAAGGTATAGCAGTCACCATACAGGGAGAAAATGGTTTTGAACAAACCTTTAGCTCAGGTTCAGTTGACGGCGAAAATGTAAAGGAGGTGGTACTGCAGCTAAAAGACAATCATTTTACATTTTCCGACAATCAGCTTAATAGCTCCGGTAACAACTGTTTATATGCAGCAATGTGTGAAGCTTTCCCAGAGTTGAAGGATATAAAAGCAGACAAATTTAGAGAGCAAATAGCAGACACTATTAGAACTGATCCGGGTGTACAACATCGCATTCGACAGGGTTGGCATCGGTTTCCGATGAATAAATTCAACGCAATCGGAGGTAGATCATTGCCCAGCGAAAGCAAGCGTGAGACGCCAAAAAAGAAAGTGAAGAAAACGTTTGTAACACGACCGAAAGATAAACCTGCTACGGTTCGAGCTAGGGATATGCCAACTTTAAATTCTTTAACAGCGGAAATAGAGGGCTACGAACCGCCTGCAAATTGTCCCGATGCTAGAAGTGTTGTTTCGCATCTGTACGAGCGTTTGGTAATTGCCCCTGTAGAGTTGGCAGGATTAGAAAAAGGGATAGCAGAAAAACTTAACTTGGGAGACACCGAACTAAGCGTAGAAGGACGAAGTAATTGCAAGGATAATAAAAAGCCAGTGGATGGACAGAACATACATCTGAGCCATATTTTAAGGGGGACAGTAAATGCACCAGCACTGGGAGAATATCCAGATGAACTGGCCAAAATGCATGATTACTTTGGCCAACGGGATCGCGTAAAAAAGGTAGCGAACGTGGTCCCTAAAATCGGATGGGAGATTGATAAAGCGCAAATGGGGTGGAAAAATAATCTTAAACTTGATTTTAACAAACCTATAACGGACGAAGCCGTAGCGCGCATAGATAAACATTTGGGGAAAGTAAAGGGAATGATCAATGTGGCCATTAAAAATAAGAATAATCAATATAATCCTGAACAAATAGAAGATTTTAAAAGATTAAGTGAAAAAATTTCAAATACAAATGTACACACGCTTTATGAAATCGGCAAACACGGGTATAGAAATGGATTATCTTGAAGAAAACATTAGTTTTTCTCATATATCTTGCTGAACAATCGAGGGAGTTTTAAACGTTTAATAACTACCAAAATACTTGTTTTTTTTTTTGCAAGGAGTACTTAATGAGTGTATTCAGTAAAATTTGTCCTATTCATATTTTTTGAGTGCCATCTACGCGAGAGACGCTCACGTACTACTCACTGTGGTGAACGGAAAAGACCGACATGACGAAACAACTTTCATCTTGCATGCATCCTGTTAATAACGGATCTTTTAGAAACAAAACTGAAGCAAACATGAATGCTTAACTAAATCTAATTTGTGTTTTTCATTGTTGGAAACACGACAATGAACACAATACGCGTGATGAAAACATATTGAACGCTGGTCGTTGTCGGAAAAAGTAGATAAGAAGATTATAAATATTTACATCAAAATATTGTAGAACATCTCCTATTTAGATATCCCAAACTCGGGGCGGCCCGGTGGTAGATGCGACAGCGGCGCCGGTCTTCACACGACAGGACCGGGGTTCAAGTCTCGTGTTGGCCGTTCCCCCATAGTGAGGACAGACTATCCAACTATGCGGTAATAATAAGTCTAGTAAGCCTTAAATGGCAGGCATGATCTAGGAAGTCGTTGGGCCAAGAAAGAAGAAGAAGAAGAAACTCGTTTAAAACATGTGCAGTAGGTACTGACCGAAATATCAATATAGATAAGATATAATAAATTGCAGGCAACAATCTAAAGTTAAGAGATTAAAGTTGTGAACGACATTATTATTTTTATTTATTAATTATTAAGAAGATGGGAATGAAAAAGTGATATTGGGACATGATAGTCAAACAGATGCTGTGAGTTGTGAACTGTTGCGATACGGTATGGGTAAAACGATAGAGGGTTTCTGGCACAACAAAAGGTGTTTTAGGCAAGGTAAAAGAAAGTGAAAGCCATATTGAGAGTGTGCTAAAACATATAAAACCTACATTAGTTGGCCTGAAGGTTTCTGACATGCATGAGAAATCGTGAAATGAGACGCGAGGATAGATGACAAAGAAAAGAGAAGCGTGTTCAGCAAAGTGTTCAGAAGCGAGATGGAAAAATGAGAGTGGAAAATAAAAACACTGAATGCGTATCGACAAAGCCGAGTGCGTAACTTCGTGTAGTGCGTGAGAGCAAAGACTAAACGTTGTATGCGACGTGCGATGTGACGCACGTGTGTACGAAGGAAAGCTGAGTGCGAAGTTGAACAAAGTGCGTGTCCGGAAGACGGTGAAAGCGTTATAACTATTGGTCGAGGAGCACACTCGGCCCGGACTCAAAAAAAAAATGTGACATTTGGTAGGGGTACCGTATACCTTCTGTGACTGATTGGTTCACCGGAGATCGGCCGCGAAACATCACCACTTGGTTGGCAGTTCTGGAAGATCGACATCTTCAAATGGCGGGTTGGAATGACTGCGCGTGCTGGAACTGAGTAAAAAAAAACTGAGCGGAATCGCGCCTAGTTTTGTTACAACACTGGTTTGGAAGACTGAAGCAAAAGCAAGGACAGGAGTTCGATGTTTTGATGCGACCAGGGGGCGACGTTCATCGGGAACTCGCATCACGAAGAATTGAAAAAGACGAGATCGTGATGGTATTTACGTACGCAATGCAACCGTCTAACCAAAGACGATAAATTTGGACGAATTCAGTGTATGCGAGTATATTGCTGATGGTTTGACGACGTATCAACTCGTGCAGACAAGGCGCAATCCATCCAGGAGTTTTCAACCAAGCTAACTGTGCTGCTGCGAGTTGCACATCAAAAATCAAAGGTTACAGAAACACGGCGTGAAAAACAGTGATTAGTCACAGTGCGTTCAATAGTGGCAGCGGGTTTAATATAATGTCCAACACACCCCCTTCCAGAGAATCCACGCTCCGCCTATAGAATCCACGAAACTAACGCTCAACAGATTTGGTGATGCTCAAGCAACGTGTGTAAATGCAGAGCCATATACATACATATAAGAACGTACCTTTCTTCGTTGTGTCTAATGGAACCATGGTTCACGAAGTGTTGTTTGGGAGAGAATCACTTACGGTTTTCGGAAGTCTAAGAAAGAAGGCGTGAAGCTGATACCGCCAAATGACGAAGAATGATTGAACTGCATCCGGTGTACTATTACAGAAATTCTACTACTAGTGCGGAGAGAAATTACATCCCATATGATCTTGAGATTTTGGCGGCAGTAAAGACGGTAGAAGGGGCGGCTCGGTGGTGTATCCGATAGCGACGCTGGTCGGACTGACTATCTAACTACGGGGAAAAAATAAGTCACAGAAAGCTAGCAATAGCAGAAAAAGACCTCACGAGGTTGTAATGCCAAAGAAGAAAAAGAAGAAAGACGGTAGAAAGACTACGAGAATACCGTTTACAATAGTAACAGATTGTGCCGCATTCACTCGTACATTAATGCGTTTATGATATTTTGTTATCGAACGATGTAAGCAACTGACTGGAAAGGTGTGTTCCCATTGCATGATTTCGCAAAGGTAATATTAAAACACGTGAAAGAAATATTCACATATTAGTTAATAGACAATTGTTTTGGTTGACAGGTTCCTTAAATATCGTCAGACAAAGAGCTGAAATGTGAAGGACAATACTAGGTTTCATATCCGTCCTAGTCAACGAAAACGAGCTGCAATTTTTTAAATGTTTAAATGTTAGACACCAAACCATGTCTATTAGAGGTGCTCTCCAGGAGCAGGCCAAGAAAGAAGAAGAAATTGATGCAACAATTGGTTGAAATTGAATGGTAAGCCAATACTATAGTTGAATACATACGCTGTAGTTTTATCTTTATTTTCAACAATTTCTACTTAAATGTTTCATTACAGTGGACGGATGGATGATAGTTTCTTATCCAAAATAGCCATCCGGTCTCCGTCGTCCAGTCATATCATCTGCTAATTACCACGCTAAACGATGGACAGAATTCATCGCAAGTATGTGCTCCACAACTTACTTTAATTCTTATTGTGCCCTATCTTTAAGGTTATGGGGTAAGGATTGAGATAATGCATGCTTTCGTGGATAGAGTGGACAGTTACGATAAGTGAGAAAAAGTTTAAAACGCACTATTTTGATAGACGCATGATCAGTCAAGACCAAAAGTTGGGAGCTCGAGATTTTACTTCACTTGTACGTGGGAAAAAACCATAGCTAAAACACGAAACGCTTGAAGTTTAGAAGAGTTTGTTATTGAAATTTAAAATTGATGTAGAGTTTAAAGCAGATTGAACAGGTTGGTAGGTCCTACGATCAAAGTTTTTTTTTTATTTTTGTATGAAAGTGTTTAAACATTGTTAGGAAAAAATAGAATGTAATATTTTGGTGTATGATATTGTAACTTCTAGCATTTAACTTAATTTATTAATTTATAAGTTTAAACCAGCTACACCAGGTTGGTAGGTTCTACGATCAAAGTTGATATTTTTGTATGAAAGTGTTTAAACATTGTTAGGAAAAAAAGAAAATATAATATTTTAATGTTTGCAATTGGTACTTCCAGCATTTAACCTTCAGTTATAAATAAAGTTTTTGTATAAGTTCTTGTTTGTTAAGTACTGGCCTATCTGGGAATGATATGTTACAACGTCAGTCATTTTTGAAACATGAATATACAATTCATAAATGAAATGGAACATACACAAATATCACCAAAAACAAGGTCTATGATGACTTAAGCTTGAAAGTATGATAATTTTAAACCACCTTCAGTCAAACGAGCAGTCATAGCAGGTAAATCGAAACAGGTAACTCATTCCGAAACGTTTGACAATTGGCTTATCGTTTTGGCAGTTGATTTGTTATTTGGTTCGCTTTTATAAAGAATAGTATTTGTTGTGGTTTTGACAAGAACAAAGAAAAAAACGATTTTCACAAACTAACCAATACCGACACAAAAGCACACACATGTACCACATTCTGGACATCCATTCCAGACAACAGTTGGGTCGATAAATTATTCATGATGTCCTCCTATTTGTAACGTTCTGCTCCTTTACATAGTGTGTATGTCCACCAGTAGAGACCATGACCCAGACCTTCTAAAGGCTCTTCTACAGCTGTGATGCATCTTCCGTTTCAGATTGAACCAACCATCATGACAGGTGGGTCCAGCCACGCCATCGTGCAGTACATCGTGTCGTCGTCACGGTGCTGTTAGTCTTCACTTGGTCGCACTGGTTCAACTTAAGCCTAGCTTGTTCGACCTTTACCAGACCAAAAAAAAGGTGCGTCTGGTTGGTATGTTTCGACCGTTGGATCGCTGCTGTTGGAGCCTCTTTAACGTAAAATGTTCCTTTGCTTCTTCCATTTCCTCCTCCGAACCGGTCACATATGAATGTACTTGTGGTGGTTATACACAGGGAATTGAAACAGTGATTCACCGTGTGTTGCACAAATGTCGTTCTCCTTCTGTCGACAAGTTTTTGTGGGAGTAGAACTTAAAACATTCTTAACATACGATTTAGCGGCTTTCATTACCTTCACATCCAATGTTGGAGTTTACCAAAATCAATGTATTACAGTTTTGATTAAATGTCAATAACTAGCTGAAGTAATCCAAATATGTAATAAAATTCGTTCACGTATCCTAGTGGCCTTGCCCACAAAACCCGACACCACTGTACATACGTTGTTTGCTACGCACGAGAGCTGTTGCGAATATTAATTACAGCCTGTTGAGTGTTAGGTGACGAACACGCGGCAAATGTTAAACGGAAGCACCCTTTCCAAAAGCAGCCTTCCTAGTTCGATGACTTTTCACGGGATCTTGGTTGGCACGGATTTGCGAAGCTAAAGTGCAAACGAGTCCGGAGATAGAAAAGAAAACAAAAAAACACTGATACCTTCAACTTCATAAAAACACGCGTAACCAACGTGTGCTTGCGGATAATGATCGCGTTGCACGAAACGCTAGATTAAAATGTTTTACCAGCCTAGAAGCGTTTCACTGCGGCACCGCGGCCTTGTCACCGAAAGAACTTTCCTGTGGCGGTGGCGGTACTATGCGAAAGCATCGATTAAAATGCCTTCTTCGTCACCGGCAGACCGTAAATTCAAGTGTGTCCTCTTCATTGCTGTGAAGTGTTCTCGTACATACCGCCCCGTTAGCAGGGCGTTATCACTTCACGGATGTAAATGTCGCGCGGGCGTTACGATGAGGTTGTACCGGTAGGAGCACGTGGAAAACGTGGAATGTAAGCGAACGGGAGGAAACGGTAAGTGAATTGCACCGAGCGGTTGAATTATTGTGAATAATTGAGGATCAGCTACCGTGTCAAACCGGAGTCACGTTTCGGGAGATTCGAGCGAAACATTTTCGTGTGGTAAATTTAGTTTGGTTCGAGCACTTTCCGCAAGAGCTCGCTAAGAGCATCGTTGTGATAATCAAGGTGCAAAATGTACTTGAAAACGAGTTTGGTACGATTAAAAACATTTGATTTGATTTTGCGGATACATACAGTTTGGTAGTATCCCGGTATCTGTTAATCTCTTGTTAATTTTGTGTTTGTTGGTAATGCAATTTTTTGCCGCTTTAGCCTCTAAATTAATAAAACAGCGTTAAGGTGGGATGCAACGACAGCTTAACACCATGCCAACCCAGTACGAGATCCGGATCGACCACTCTGGGGTTTACACTTCAATTAAGTTTAACTTTGCACCTTCTTCCTGTCGCAACGACAAACTCTCCTATCTACTACAGTCGAGTTTCACGTTGAATGCTGCTCCAACGTGCTCAAGCTCAAGATTATGAACTTTACTGTATTCACACGTACAGCCACAAAACAAACCCATACTTCTAGGCACGCTTCAGCTGTTGTATGCGATCGGATAAATGTTGCTCAAAATTCATCCATCATTCGCTGGAAGTGTCCGTGGGTTGGGCTCGTATTCCTTGGAACAGGGTTTGTTGCTAAGATGAGAAAAATCTGTTAACGGGGTACAGTTTACGACAACCGTAGCACGGAATTAATCATACGGATTAAATTACTGCCGCGAATACAGATTCCTTGGAAGTGATCCTGCAGCGTGACTAACAAGGAGAGATGTTCTGTTTTAATTAAAATTAGGCAGAACAACATAGGACAGAGAAATATGGAAGTTAACGATTATATTTAGGACTGATTCTTCCACTTCCAATTTAGGGTTAGAACCTTGAATAAATTTACCCGTAGTTGGATAGATATTGCTCTAAGTGCAGAGGTATTTGATGCCAACGAATCGTTTCGTTTTCTGCGCTTTTAACATCACATTTAAGAGCAATCCAGAGCAGCTTACAAATTGATTTACAATAAGCCTTTCAAAGCACATGAAACATAAGATGCTGCAAGCATGGAGAGCTTGCACAGTAACAACAATTTAAAGACCTTGTAATCGTCATTTAAAAATTGAGTTCAAATATCATTCCAAGTTCGGCAAGTGACAGTAAAGAAATAACTAACGAGTGGTGAATATTTTTACTTCTTCCAGAAGCTCTACGGCATCTGGCCACAATTCACAAATCTTCGCGTAAGTGCATCTCAATATTGAGTGGTGTCAGTAACAGCTGATATGATTCAGCATGGTAGCTAGCCTGCAGAAACGATTTGCTTGGAACGCATCATTTTATGTGCTTCAAGATGGGTAGATATCTCAACTCCAAAGGGCGGATTTCCGTGCAATATCCAGAGCTAGTATTCCCTACTGTATTTTCCATATACACTGTCTGCAACCAAACTCTATCAATAGTACATGTTGTAAAAAGTGCATTAAAAAGAGAAAAACTTACCTTTACACTGAAGAAAGCAGTGCATCTAGCTGCAGATAATGCGAAATTGTTGCAGTTCATCCTAAAACCAAACGAAGAATAATATAAAAATAATGTTATTTAACATGGAAGTGTATAAAAAACTAAAATACATTCAAAACATCGTAGGACACAAGCCGCAACAACACATTGCTACCTTAAACTGTTCCTAATAAGAAATTTGGTGTAATTAATCATGCATTGCTTGAATAAGTAGTTGAGTTGTTGTTTGTTTTGTTATACGTCGAAAAGGTTGTGATATTCACACAATTTACCAGGAACACAACGGAAGTAACATAACTGAGGACGAAAAAGGTGAAAAAAGAGACAGCAATAGAGTAGGAAAGTTGTGGAAAAGTTGTAAATTGGCACCGTACCGTTCTTATTTCGCTCTTTCAAAAGGTCAACGGGCTCGCTAGTGTAGTTGCATCATTAATAGTACCTGTAGACCTTCAATTGGATGCGGCTGACATGGGTCTGACAGGTGTCCTTAAAAATTGGTGCAAACGAGAACGGTACCTTCTTTCGTTCGCACGTACATTTATATGTCGATGAAGCCAATTTAAAATGTATGCACAAGTATCCGATACGGTATGAAAGATTAGTAAAACATATTTTGTACCGAACAAATAAATATTTTACAAATCATTTGCTTTCGGACACAGCTGTGTTACGCAATTATTATTATTTCACAATAACTCCAACACGATACTTACACGTTAATTCTGTCATGAAACATCTTCTTGTTTGGAACTACAATCTTGATGACTTGAGCGGACTGTTACGATGAGATTCCATACCCGGTCCTGCTCTGTGAAAGACTAGTCCTGCTACCATTGGACCACCGGACAGCCCACGTTCAATACCTTATTGAAGACTATTATGTTAATGCTTTCTTCTGGGTGCTCCGTAACAATTAATTACTTCAATTACACAGGAAACAGATAGCAACACTTTCACCCAATGGCAGCATCCCAATTAATCAATCACTTTTCCTGTCTGCTTGTACGGATTATCAGCCGATTTCTTCTTTCTCGATAGCTCGTCCTACACTGCACATGCCATTCCTTGCCAGCAGCGTAACGTACAGGAAGAACACTTCACGAAAAATCTACCCTGTGATGTAAGCAAATTAATTGCACTTTCCGGTCTGCTAGATTGCGCTTGCGAGAAGGATGTGGCGTGCGGGTTTTCTTGTTGCCATGCAATCAAGGTTACCACCACCGCAGCTCGTTAGCATATAAAGTGCATCGGTTGCTGCGTTCATTTGCATGCGAATAAGTGGCGAAGCTTACCCGATACGCTGCGAAACTAATGACATTCGATTTCCGATATGATAGCGCCATTATTTAGACACGGCCCGGCGGTTACGATGAGATGTTACATGCGGGTCAATTGAATTTATCTTCAGAATATCCTTATCAGGTTGACTGACGTATCTATCGTGTTTGCACTGTACTTCGTAATATCTTATCGACGTTAAGATGTAGACTAGTTGACTATTGCAGTGCAACACTAAAGCAAGCTATCGATGGAGGTCCGGTGGCAGAAGCACCAGTCGGGTATCAAATCCCGTCCGGGCCGTCTCCCCGTACACAGAACTGTTAATCCAGCAACAGGTAGCCTCTAAGTAATAGAATGCTAGAAATAGTTGACCAAGGCCCTTTGAGGTTGTACAGTGGCAAAGAAGAAGAAGAAGAAGAAGAAAGCAATCCATCATATCACAATGCTAACTCGTGTTAATTCGATAAGTAATCAATTAGATGCTTTCATTGGAATGAATAAGTAAGAAACAATAAAAAGCAACGATAGCATTGATAAGACAACAAACATATATTCGTGTCAATTTCGGCACGAGAAAGGTTACCACCGGTCAAGTCTAGTTGACGAGAAGAAGATGGACACTAATCACTGTTTCAAATATTCATTTGTTTTGGTGCAAAGTAGAGATGAGAAAAATCACTCTTTTCAAAGAGTTGAAACAGAGTGAGTGAGTGGTTATAAGGATTTGAGTCTTTGACTCACTCTTTAAAGATTCATGAAAAAAAATTACTCTAAACTAATCCTTTAACTACTATCGACTTTTCAATTCACTCTCACTCTCTGCGCCGACTAGCCGACTCACTCCTTTTGGCTTCAAACTCACTCTTACTCTCTGCGCCGACTAGCCGACTCACTCCTTTTGGTTTCAAACTTACTTTCTCCCTCTGCGGCGCAGTAAGAGTGAGTTTGAAGCCAAAAGGAGTGAGTGAGTGAGTGAGTGAAAACTCTTTATGCTGAGTTGAAACTATAAACTCCTTTGCAAGATTAAACTCACTCACTCACTCTTGCTCAGTGTGCACATCTTCTTCTTCTTTCTTGGTCTAACGACCTCTTAGGTCATGCCTGCCATTTCTGGCTTACTAGACTAATTGATACCGCATAGTTGGATAGTCAGTCCTCACTATGGGGGAACGGCCCAGATGAGACTTGAACCCCGGTCCTGCCGTGTGAAGACCGGCGCCGCTGTCGCATCTACCACCAGGCCGCCCCGTGGCCAGTGTGCACATCTCTAGTGCAAAGTTTGCCACCATCCGAATAAAAGTCATTAGAGTAATGGGCAATGGAATTTCCGTGAGAAAATTTAGCAGCCTCCGGAAAAGACTAGCTTTTGTTTTTCCACTGACCTGTCGATCATAAAGTTTTTCCACCCAGAATCAGAATTAGCCAGACATTCAAAACTGACAGGAAAGTACGTTTATTGGTAATGCGGCTGTTGATGTGATGTCCTCCAGAAATAACTCTTGTGGAAGTATGTAAAACGGGCGGAACGCTTTCGACTACGATGACAATCATATCACACAGACATTTTACAAAACAATGAGTGTTCCGTGTACATTTGCATGTTTGAACAATATTTTCGCATACAGCTAAAAAGTGGGTTATGAAAATAAGTTTCCCTTACCGTAATTGAAAAGCCTGTATTGAGAAAATGACATTAATTCACTAATCAGAATCGTCCCTTTTTCCTAATCAGAAATTTCCCTAGTTGGTAAAAATTTAAGTATAAATTAAATCCTTCAACATGACCTCAGCCTTTGCTCGAATAGTTTGTCCAGAACAGTGTGCAACAGCACAATACCATTGTTGCACGCATACGCCCGCGTGCAAACCGTTTATGCACCCCTAGCTGGTGACTCGTTTGCTCTTTAGCGTGGTAGATAGGTTTCGTGCGGGAATTTGCTTCCCCGCTTCGTGGGTACGAGGTTTCCAGCTCACCGGTTTCTCAGCGGAACCGGAACCATCGAACGGTTCGCCGGTCAGGATCGCCTTTGATCACATCCGCTCACGGACGAAAGCCTGTTCCATCGAAGCCGCCTATCAACGGCAGTTGGCAGGTTGCAGCAACATTTTCCACCTCGTAATTCCGGTAATCGCATTAGTGCAACCATTTCGAGGAACCTGTACGCCGGTACGGTAGATGCCGGTGCAACTGCACACAACACAGCGCTGGTGGTCTACGGAGGGCGACTTAAAAGGGTGGCGCGTACTCTGCTCTCGAGACCTTGGTGCACGTACTGTCTGTGTGTGTGTGTGTGTGTGCGTGTGATATCGTTAGTGAAAATATTGTCGGATCTGCATCACCAATCGAACGCGTTACGGGTTTGGTGATCGTGTTACTGTCGAACCCCGTGCACCGGGCGCTGTGGTTTTTAAACGAGCAGACAAGTGCATTGCACAACCCAACGCTTAGTAGAGTGATTTAATTAAAACCTACAAACAGCGTGGTAAGGTGAGGGTCACCAAAGGTACACATAATTTGTGCTTTGATTTACAATCGAAATTTTTATGACGTTTTGCAGACTTGCATTCAATTAATTCTCTTGTAACTTCAATTTTTAGGTTGATTCCCATACACCATTATTGCGAACTCAAATCATAACCTTTTTAAGCTAACACCACCCAACACTATACCACCGTGGCTACGTGGCTCAACGGTTACTGCCAACTGCTGTCATTAGATCCGCAAGACAATATGCGCCTGAAGAAAGATAGCGGGCACATAAGTTGCATCGTGCTTCTGCCTTCTTGAAGCGTGTGCGTGCCGATTGCGGGTGTGAGGTTTGGCTGGCAAAGTTTGGTACAAACAATTTCCATCAACTGCCATCATCTTCTGTGAGCGGTGGAGGTCGGTACGCCATGATTTAGTAGCGTAGAATTTTTGTAAAGTTATTACCGTAGCACCATCGTTGTCGGCAACAGCTGGGTAAAAGGTTATGCACAATGTCACGCTGGTGGTATTCTTCGGTGTCGGTGTCTAGAGGCACGATATTAAATAAACTTGATTGCAGCACAGCAGTCCTGTCTGCAATCGTCGATGAATAAAAGAGTAATGGAGCTAAAGATCACGAAAATGAGACTAACTTTTAGGGTCTAAAGTTCGATTTAGCTCACCGAAAAGGACTCAACTTTAAGTTGAATTTTAATGTTAATGTCTTGCTCTAAAGCTGTACAATGTTCTTCAACACTACATCAGTTCCTTGAACAATCGAATTGTCTTTAGATGTCCTCATTTACACCAACATCTTGACTCAAGTGTTACAGAAATGACACAATATCCACCTGAATTGCTTGAGTGTTGCTGGAAATAGGAAAGGCATTTGACCCCTGTAGCTAGACTTATGGCGAACCTCTTGGTGGTGTTTCTCGCAATTTTACACTTGAATTTAAGCATCCGAACCCAATCAAATGCCATTCGAAACAATCCGTTTAAGAGACGTAGTGTAACAAATTGAATCACAAAACACACTTTGGCGGAGTCTAACATACATGTTTGTAAAATTATGTTTAAGAAAAAAATAAGTTTGAATAAATTGGACACGTGAAAAGACAAAAATCACAAGAAAAAGGTCTCAGCAGCTTCCCGAAAGATCCAATTAGGCTTCAAAATGTATGCTTCCCGAACCCAAATACCGTATTGAACTTGTGGGCGGCCCTTGAACCGAACGACGCTGAAAGATCCAATTAGGCTTCAAAATGTATGCTTCCCGAACCCAAATACCGTATTGAACTTGTGGGCGGCCCTTGAACCGAACGACGCTGTGTGCAATTAAAAATTCCTAATTAGATTCTACCTGTTCGAAATAGCATTAAGCAACTTCCTCGACTCGCGCTGTGTTTTTTTTCTGTTTTGCTTTCCTTTTCTGAAACTCTTTTTCTTTGCTGGTCGGTTTCCGCCGACGCCCCACGGAAACCCGAAACCCAAACCGTCTTCAGGACGTGTCGGGATGTTTGGTTTTGTTTTGTTCCGGAGATTAATTTATTTTCAATAAGTAATCTTTCATCGGCAGATGGGAGAAGATGTCACCCGAAAATGTGAAAACGGTAGCAGTTTGACTTTTTTTAGTTTTTCGTTCTTTAAAATTAATTACTGTCATGAATTCCCGCCATGACCCATCATAAACTTGATCCTAGTACATCCTTTTATTATGGTTGTTACTTTACAACCAGTAGAGAGGCTTAGAGATGAGTGCATAGACAATATTTTCAATGATTTTTTGTTTAAGAAGCATACATTTTGTAAGACTTTGAAGTGTCAGATTCGGACTTAGTTTTTTACTTCAATTTTTAGTTTTAAAACAATCGTGAGTTATGTTTCAAAGCAACTCAGCGGAGTAAAGTGAGAAGATCATTTGGAACCAATATTTCAAACTGACAGTTTGGGTTCTATTGCATCTGTCGTCACGTGCTCTAGAACTTCTCCTTATAAATTTACTTGAAAGATTCTTATAATAGATAGATCTTCAGAGCGCAAACAATTATTAAACAATTTCCAGCTGATAGCATCATATATAACATTCAGCGAATGCATTGATAACACCCAACCTAGCTAACGGGTACAGAAAATTGAAGGAAACCGCTTTCCTCGACACACCAATAAAACACGCTGTGTAAGCTTCCGTCAATGAAGTGAAAGATAATCAAATCAAACCAGCTTATGAAGCACACCCCTTTTTTTTTAACAAATCTTCACCGTACTCCGATCGAAGATCATTCCCATCTGCTAAAATAGCAAAACCCCGAATGAAGATGGTCTGCTGCAGCAGCGTGTCCACCGAAACGGGCGGCGATACAGGCTTCTATTCATCTGCTGGCAGCAGCACAGCGCTCGGTCAGCTCGTTAGTTAAGGAAAAACGGAGTGGGAAACCTTAGCAGTGCGAGCTTGCAGGCATAACCTACCGAGGACTTCTCGAAGACGGAATTAGATTACTGGCTCTCCGGTGTTATCAGAAGCCTGGATGCGAATCGCTTCGTTTCGGATAAGTTGTAAGCAACAGCTTTACACAATTTTCTGCTCCGGAAAGCAACAGGAACCAATCAGGCCTGGTGTTGCGATAGAGAGTGGCTTGTTGATTGCAGTGAGGTTGAAGCCGTGCGTCTACCGGGGTCCGGGGAAGAACTCATTACGACTGGCGTTTGAAAAGTATCAGACCGGAAATAGAGTTTGTGTGCCGAGAGCCCTGAACACTCGTGCGGTAACTTAAAGTGTGATGAGTGTGAGAGAGTTGACAGTGGAACATGTTAACGTTGCTTTAAGGTTTTGCACTTTTGAGTTACTGACAATGTTGTATGGTGGTTAGCAAATAATTTCTTAAATACTTTTTACACACAACACACGGTAAATAACGCCACCCAAAACACCAACAAACATCGCTTGCATAACCATACGCATTTTCGCAACCGGGAAAGGAAAATCAAAACAGAAAGAATGGTTCTCAAGTTTATGCTGTTGGCTACACGTTAAAGCAACACCAATGCTATCGTCGTTCCCAATTGTCATGGATACACGCGGCACGCCATAAACTGCAGGCTCGGCTGGTCTACCTGGCAAAGTGAAAACTAACATCACCGTTTGAACTTGCCTCGGTGTGGCGACAATCTACAGCGATCGTTTCGGGCGTACTATCAGAGTTGTGTGTGCACCTTTTTCTTCCCATACATACCCGGTCGGACAGCCGACACAAACGGTGTAAAGGATAACGGGTTACAAATAGGAGAGCATCATGAATAATTTATAGAGCGAGTCCTCGTACGCATATATACCCGGGAATGGTTTGCATTTTCCTCTTCAGTTGATGCAACAGACGCACCCAGTTGGTTCCTTTCAATCGTTTCATGGAAGTTATACAATCCTTTGAAGCTGGAATTGTTTCTTGCAAATGGTTGGTCATGGAAGCGTGGACTCACATGAATGTGATGCAAAATGATTGATTTTTATGGAGCGTAGCAAACAAAACCAAGCTAGAAGATGTGTTATAAAAGTTGAAACAGTTTAAATTTAAGTCAAGAATTAGGGAAGCATAAACACAATCGTAACAATATTTGTGATGTTAAATTATGATTTTTTGTGGAATACATTTTAATCTACAAGTGTAGCTCCAGGTTTACAGCGGTGGTCTTATTTTTAATTCACTATGAAGGTCTTTTTTGATCGAACGTGATTATGTTGAGCTGATGAAACGTATACTCCAGCAAACGAACAACCGAATCGCAACTAAGGTGACTATCCCAAGCATTACTACCCGATTGGACGTGTTGTTTTCCTTCACCGCCTATCGTCACTGTGGTGATGTATTTACGCTGTTTGGAAATGCTAACTAGAATGATTCACAAAACTGGTCAAACTCCCGGGCGAATGAACGAGTGTGTGAATCATTGCTGCACGCCTGCTTGATTTGATTGCCCACCGTGTGTCTGTTCGTGTGTGTGTGTGTGTGTGATATCGTTAGTGAAAATATTGTCGGATCTGCATCACCAATCGAACGCGTTACGGGTTTGGTGATCGTGTTACTGTCGAACCCCGTGCACCGGGCGCTGTGGTTTTTTAACGAGCAGACAAGTGCATTGCACAACCCAACGCTTAGTAGGGTGATTTAATTAAAACTTACAAACAGTGTGGTAAGGTGAGGGTCACCAAAGGTACACATAATTTGTGCTTTGATTTACAATCGAAATTTTTATGACGTTTTGCAGACTTGCATTCAATAAATTCTCTTGTAACTTCAATTTTTAGGTTGATTCCCATACACCATTATTGCGAACTCAAATCATAACCTTTTTAAACTAACACCACTCAACACTATACCACCGCTACGTGGCTCAACGGTTACTGCCAACTGCTGTCATTAGATCCGCAAGACAATATGCGCCTGAAGAAAGATAGCGGGCACATAAGTTGCATCGTGCTTCTGCCTTCTTGAAGCGTGTGCGTGCCGATTGCGGGTGTGAGGTTTGGCTGGCAAAGTTTGGTACAAACAATTTCCATCAACTGCCATCATCTTCTGTGAGCGGTGGAGGTCGGTACGCCATGATTTAGTAGCGTAGAATTTTTGTAAAGTTATTACCGTAGCACCATCGTTGTCGGCAACAGCTGGGTAAAAGGTTATGCACAATGTCACGCTGGTGGTATTCTTCGGTGTCGGTGTCTAGAGGCACGATATTAAATAAACTTGATTGCAGCACAGCAGTCCTGTCTGCAATCGTCGATGAATAAAAGAGTAATGGAGCTAAAGATCACGAAAATGAGACTAACTTTTAGGGTCTAAAGTTCGATTTAGCTCACCGAAAAGGACTCAACTTTAAGTTGAATTTTAATGTTAATGTCTTGCTCTAAAGCTGTACAATGTTCTTCAACACTACATCAGTTCCTTGAACAATCGAATTGTCTTTAGATGTCCTCATTTACACCAACATCTTGACTCAAGTGTTACAGAAATGACACAATATCCACCTGAATTGCTTGAGTGTTGCTGGAAATAGGAAAGGCATTTGACCCCTGTAGCTAGACTTATGGCGAACCTCTTGGTGGTGTTTCTCGCAATTTTACACTTGAATTTAAGCATCCGAACCCAATCAAATGCCATTCGAAACAATCCGTTTAAGAGACGTAGTGTAACAAATTGAATCACAAAACACACTTTGGCGGAGTCTAACATACATGTTTGTAAAATTATGTTTAAGAAAAAAATAAGTTTGAATAAATTGGACACGTGAAAAGACAAAAATCACAAGAAAAAGGTCTCAGCAGCTTCCCGAAAGATCCAATTAGGCTTCAAAATGTATGCTTCCCGAACCCAAATACCGTATTGAACTTGTGGGCGGCCCTTGAACCGAACGACGCTGTGTGCAATTAAAAATTCCTAATTAGATTCTACCTGTTCGAAATAGCATTAAGCAACTTCCTCGACTCGCGCTGTGTTTTTTTTCTGTTTTGCTTTCCTTTTCTGAAACTCTTTTTCTTTGCTGGTCGGTTTCCGCCGACGCCCCACGGAAACCCGAAACCCAAACCGTCTTCAGGACGTGTCGGGATGTTTGGTTTTGTTTTGTTCCGGAGATTAATTTATTTTCAATAAGTAATCTTTCATCGGCAGATGGGAGAAGATGTCACCCGAAAATGTGAAAACGGTAGCAGTTTGACTTTTTTTAGTTTTTCGTTCTTTAAAATTAATTACTGTCATGAATTCCCGCCATGACCCATCATAAACTTGATCCTAGTACATCCTTTTATTATGGTTGTTACTTTACAACCAGTAGAGAGGCTTAGAGATGAGTGCATAGACAATATTTTCAATGATTTTTTGTTTAAGAAGCATACATTTTGTAAGACTTTGAAGTGTCAGATTCGGACTTAGTTTTTTACTTCAATTTTTAGTTTTAAAACAATCGTAAGTTAAGCAACCCTTGTTCTGGAGTTCAATCCATCCCAAACAGTTTACTTTTTAGTTAGTAAGATATAAAACAATCGTGAGTTATCTTTCAATGCAACTCAGCGGAGTAAGGTGAGAAAAACATTTGGAACCAATATTTCAAACTGACAGTTTGGGTTCTATTGCATCTGTCGTCACGTGCTCTAGAACTTCTCCTTATAAATTTACTTGAAAGATTCTTATAATAGATAGATCTTCAGAGCGCAAACAATTATTAAACAATTTCCAGCTGATAGCATCATATATAACATTCAGCGAATGCATTGATAACACCCAACCTAGCTAACGGGTACAGAAAATTGAAGGAAACCGCTTTCCTCGACACACCAATAAAACACGCTGTGTAAGCTTCCGTCAATGAAGTGAAAGATAATCAAATCAAACCAGCTTATGAAGCACACCCCTTTTTTTTTAACAAATCTTCACCGTACTCCGATCGAAGATCATTCCCATCTGCTAAAATAGCAAAACCCCGAATGAAGATGGTCTGCTGCAGCAGCGTGTCCACCGAAACGGGCGGCGATACAGGCTTCTATTCATCTGCTGGCAGCAGCACAGCGCTCGGTCAGCTCGTTAGTTAAGGAAAAACGGAGTGGGAAACCTTAGCAGTGCGAGCTTGCAGGCATAACCTACCGAGGACTTCTCGAAGACGGAATTAGATTACTGGCTCTCCGGTGTTATCAGAAGCCTGGATGCGAATCGCTTCGTTTCGGATAAGTTGTAAGCAACAGCTTTACACAATTTTCTGCTCCGGAAAGCAACAGGAACCAATCAGGCCTGGTGTTGCGATAGAGAGTGGCTTGTTGATTGCAGTGAGGTTGAAGCCGTGCGTCTACCGGGGTCCGGGGAAGAACTCATTACGACTGGCGTTTGAAAAGTATCAGACCGGAAATAGAGTTTGTGTGCCGAGAGCCCTGAACACTCGTGCGGTAACTTAAAGTGTGATGAGTGTGAGAGAGTTGACAGTGGAACATGTTAACGTTGCTTTAAGGTTTTGCACTTTTGAGTTACTGACAATGTTGTATGGTGGTTAGCAAATAATTTCTTAAATACTTTTTACACACAACACACGGTAAATAACGCCACCCAAAACACCAACAAACATCGCTTGCATAACCATACGCATTTTCGCAACCGGGAAAGGAAAATCAAAACAGAAAGAATGGTTCTCAAGTTTATGCTGTTGGCTACACGTTAAAGCAACACCAATGCTATCGTCGTTCCCAATTGTCATGGATACACGCGGCACGCCATAAACTGCAGGCTCGGCTGGTCTACCTGGCAAAGTGAAAACTAACATCACCGTTTGAACTTGCCTCGGTGTGGCGACAATCTACAGCGATCGTTTCGGGCGTACTATCAGAGTTGTGTGTGCACCTTTTTCTTACCATACATACCCGGTCGGACAGCCGACACAAACGGTGTAAAGGATAACGGGTTACAAATAGGAGAGCATCATGAATAATTTATAGAGCGAGTCCTCGTACGCATATATACCCGGGAATGGTTTGCATTTTCCTCTTCAGTTGATGCAACAGACGCACCCAGTTGGTTCCTTTCAATCGTTTCATGGAAGTTATACAATCCTTTGAAGCTGGAATTGTTTCTTGCAAATGGTTGGTCATGGAAGCGTGGACTCACATGAATGTGATGCAAAATGATTGATTTTTATGGAGCGTAGCAAACAAAACCAAGCTAGAAGATGTGTTATAAAAGTTGAAACAGTTTAAATTTAAGTCAAGAATTAGGGAAGCATAAACACAATCGTAACAATATTTGTGATGTTAAATTATGATTTTTTGTGGAATACATTTTAATCTACAAGTGTAGCTCCAGGTTTACAGCGGTGGTCTTATTTTTAATTCACTATGAAGGTCTTTTTTGATCGAACGTGATTATGTTGAGCTGATGAAACGTATACTCCAGCAAACGAACAACCGAATCGCAACTAAGGTGACTATCCCAAGCATTACTACCCGATTGAGGAGCATCAGACATTCAACTCTGGATCGTTTGCAAACTTCAAAAAATCCGCATCGAAAGAGGCGCGCTTTCTTGATATTTTAAGATCGAGTCTGTAGCTCAACCAGACATACACCGAGCTCAAGCTACTCTATAACAATAAAATATACAAGCGTAGAGATTGAAACGCCACTTTCGTTGATAGACTGCATGGATTAATTAATTAATTTCTCATTATGACATCAACCTATCAGTGAATGGCTTTTTATTCATTTATTTCACACATAACTTTTTAATATATTGAAAACTGTGCTAATAAAGTGCGGAGAAAAGTGATTTCAAAGCCTCGATTTGATGTGATTCCATGCACCAAGCCATGTAACGTAAAGCCCGTACTAGTGTACTAACAAACGATCAACGAACAACATTTAAGCTGCATTCCTCTCCATCTGCTTGTGTGCTATTTCATTTTTAAGCTGCAGCAACAGTGCCATGAACGAGTAGCTGCTGTTAAGCAAATCTACGAAACGGCCCATCGATATCGTTCCAAACCCATTAACCGTGAACGATAATGGTGTCTGGGTACGCATGATGATGATCAACAGTGACGACCGTACGTGCCGATAATCCGAAGCAAACCGTTTAGAAAAGCGTAGCTTACTGTACCACTCCATCTCGTACAAAACCATTCCTATTTTGGTATTCTGTAAAGAAGCAAATGGATTTTTTGCTTTGTTTAAAGTACGACTATATGTGGAATTTCATTATGCTTACTGCACTTACCAACTCATTAATGTCAGATAGGACGCGACAGAACAAAAACGACTCGACTACCAGAAACATTATGAATGCAATATAGACAATCGTAAGCGAATTGAGACTCGCGTCCGCTATGATGAAGCAGTAGTAAGCGATCAGCACAAACGAACCGTAGTACTGGATGAACGAGAAGGGTCCCAAAATCGAACGAAACAGTGTCAAATTTCTAAGTTAGATAGAACAAAGGAAATGTTAGTTCGATTGTGAGTGAAATATACATTCATTTGGATGTTTTGTTAACTATCAGCAAACTACAACTTACTCCAACAACTCCACATGACGCTGAACGTTCTTCTTTAGAAGATTTCTCAAGTCGCTCCAAAATTTGCGCTCCTCTACAATGCACGTCGCAGAACCGCTCAAGCTTGAGCGGTGTTGGTTCAGAATCTGATTGGTTTGCTCAAACGATTGCGCAAGTATGGACATTTCTACCCGTAACACGTTCAACATTGCATAGATAAAGAAAAAGATTAATACATACAACGATCCCCAGTAACATGTCGTAAATCCGTAAAGAACTTGAAACGCAAATCCCCCGATAACGTGCCCATTATACTCGAGCATAAATTCCGGTTGCAGCTTTAAATTCTTGCCCAAAAAGAGAAACGTTTCCAACAGCAACGTTAACACGATGGCCACCAGATAGCGATTGTTCTGCCGTTGAACAGTGCGACGAGCAGTCCATACATCTCGCTCAACACCGCGGAAGGTACGATCGTTGAGGAACCGTACCAAGCGTACGAGGTCGGCACGATCGAACAGCAATCGTCGCACAAGAGCCCCGGTAATGATCCAGATAGTGGCGAGGACGTTGAACGTGGAGAAGGTGTACGCCGTGCGCGTTATGTGCCAGTATGCTTTGTAGCAGTAGGTGGTGAACAAAAACAGCATCACCGAACAATAGCCGTACCACAGTGTGCGCTGCCATACTCGCGACGGTGAGTCGTACCGCATGGCGTACAGGAACGTCAGATAACGCAGAATAACGAATTGATCCGGATCGTTGGCGAAGGTTTGCTCGAAGTCTTTGAGCTTCCGAAAAACGCGGGACAGAAACATCACCATTGGTATTGAGAAACGATTGCACCGCGTATGAATATTCCTGTTCGTACTACCGTTCGCAGTCACGTTTGGGCGTAGTATGATAATTTTGCGAACGGGTTATCACTTTGGAGGTGTTCCGACAACACGACGATAATTAAACCGACGTGTTGATATTCCTGTTTCACCGAACGGACCTTGAAACTGTAGCAATACATTCGCATCGTGATCGATAGTTTCAAACTTGTGGCGAACTTCTCACAGTGAAAACATTTGAGGTGACATTTAATTGTATCTTTCTTCTGGGTGTTCATGAATAATTGATACTGTTTGTAAATTTGAACGCAATGTCGGGAAAATGCATGTTTAGCAAAACTTTGGAAAAGAAACTCAAACACTCTTATCAGAGAGTAGTATATGTTTACTATAAGTGGCTTGCTGGCGCCATTACAGTAGAACCGTTTCTTCTTTCGACGCGCATTCATTCCCATGCAGACGGTTTACTGGAAATCGCCAATGCACTTCCGAAGATATTTAGGCCAGAACTGTATTGCTCCATCGATGGCTGCGAGTGACCTTCGACAAGTTCGACGCCAACGAGCTCGGTGTGCTTCTTTATGCATAATGCCGAAATGAGTTCGATATCTGGTCTAATGCATCGACAAAAATTATCCTTAGCACTTGCCGCTCGAAAAAGGCGTGCCAGTCGACCGGTCAACGGGATGAATCAGGTTACGATACATCGTGTATGTTGTGTTTTTCTGAAGACTCCGGGTCGGGGGAGTTAGTAGAGTCCATAATAGGTACAATTTTGCAGAACACTTCTGGTACGATTCTGGATTTATTGGTTTTGTTTAATATTCGACGTAACGGACGTGTCAAAGTACCAGAACTCCTCTTCTACTTGAAGATCTTCCAAGATCAAAGTTAAACCTAAACCTACAATCAAATAGAAAATTAAAATTAGTCTTTAAACTTCTGCATCAACGCAAAGCAGTATATAACTTACCCATCTTACATGCCACACAGCAATCGAGAAGTTCGTTCTTCACTCACTGGGCAGCATCTTAAAGTTCGCACCACATACCTAACAATCCATCATCACTCTTTAAAGCTCTCATACATTTGCTCGTGGCAGGTAGTAGTGTTGGCGTGGGCTAAATCTTTCCGCTGAAAAAAAAAACTCATTAAAAGCCAACACGATGGGCAACATTAACGTTTCACTTAGCATCATTAGTGGATTCCATCACATTTTTTCTGTAAATCCGCAACTCGAGAAGTCTCCATTTACCGTGATCCGTGATAGCCGCATTTCCATCCAGGAAGGGGTACCATTTCCAACCGTGTTTGATTCCTGGTCGGAACATTCTGTTTGGCGTTTTGTTATAGCAAATTGTATACCTCTGTAGCGCGAGTACGCGAAATGAATTAAACATCGTGAAGATCTTGAAAGCGAACAACCACTTTTGCGGTAAAAAGGATTGCAGTTGAAGTTGAAGAAGAACATTGTTGGGCTGGGGAAATGGTTTTAAGTGATGTAGCAAATCGACTCGATTTACGTACGGTTTCATCCGGATGTGGTTTAAAGTTTTACTTAACAAGCGTTCAAATGTTAATGCGAGCTTAAAATAATAGTTTGTGGAAGAAAAAAAACGAATTCTCGTCCACTTATAGTAGGAGAAGGATTTCAGAAGAACTATGTGACCTCAAACCTTCTTACTCTCATCATTCAAATGCCATCATCTGGTCTGCTGACCCATCTGGTCCCAATCGTTGCCAGCTCGATACCGTCCAAATTCCTTCGCAAAACTCATTTTTACTTCTATCAATACTTCTATCATGCACCATTTTGCATGCCAGGATGACAAAAGCTGGGATTAGAATCGATTTCACCATCGGCAGAGCTTCAAAATTACATCCGATTGCTTTGGTCGCACAAGAGCTTTGCTGGTCTTCGGTACGATCATCGTTCCCGGGATTATATTGCAATTGGTACAACAGTCGATAGCGGAATCGTCCGACGGTTGTTTGAAGCGTGAGCCACGGTGATAAAAGGACATCCATAGCTCTTAATACCCGGAGGGAAATGGGCCAATAGCTTGTAGCTAGAGTGGACATCTGTACGATTCTCTACGAAGGCGCAAAATGGACGGGCGATTGACAAAAAGTGTATTAAAAGATAAAACACGCACTTCGTCTGTAAAGGATTTGAGATGAACTTTTAAAAGGATTTTGGTAACTCGATTTTGTTTGTGTTTTTTTAGTACGTGTACGATGAAGTTTACATCATGTATTTGGTTTCATGTTCGTTTGTATCACCTCCCTCAAGCTTATAGAGCTGCAAACTTATAGTATATAGGTTTTATAAACCTTCTTAATCTCCATGAAGCAAGCTATTCCTGAGGTCAGTAAGGTCAGTGCTTGTTTTAGTTAAGTATTGCGGTCCGGAGTAATCCTCGTAGTACGAGTTTCACAATTTGGCACAAAGTATGTACTTTGTTCGGAGTTGTTTTCTTGCCCACAATGCTTTTTTTTTCAATCTACATTTCTTCAAGCGTGCATAACTCGAGTACCACGTAACTATGGGATTAGCTGAATTAAAAAAAAACTAAACACTTACTTCTCCAAAAAATCAACAGCGTAGCCATCAACCGGTCGACTGCATTGCTACAGAAGACAAATAGACGTCTCTATCCATGATACTAAAATAAAATAAATAACTGTATCCAACCTGGCCGAACTTACCGTCAAGTGCTTCCCAAAAAAGGTACAATTATTTTCCTCAGGCAATCCGACTCACCTACAACACATAACTCCTCTTCCAGAGAACCAAGCAAAACGAGCAAAATAATTGCTAAATCCATTTAACACTTGACCCACTATGCTCCCCTATTCCCAGCGAGCATTCGTTCGCTACGAGGGCATCATAATTGCATTCCAATTAAAACTCGACCAAGAAGTTTGCTCGACCTCGGGGCAAAGGGAAATATGGTGAGAAAGCGCTTTCCCCCAAAGCGGCACGCTACCGGCACATACCTCGCATCGCATTCAAGAGGCACTTGCCACGCGTGGGGCAACCAGAGCAAATAAAAGTTTTGCGAATTTCTCACCTGACCTATCAAACCGAGAAGTTGTGTAATTCTATTTGACTTCTTGGCCGGTTCCATCGCGTTTGATGCTGCCCTGCACTGGTGGTGGTTTTACATAAGGAGAGGGATTTTTTTTTCTTATTGCTTTCGTAAGGAACATACGACGTTTGGATAGAATTACTTCAGTATCTGGATGCGCCAAGTGAATTCACAACCTTTGATGTAATTCGATTTTGGTTCTTTTTTAGCTTAAAAATCAGTTAAAAATGCTAATGTGTACGTTATACTGTCTATTTGAATAATACGGAATTCGGTTCAGTTTGAGCAGTATTTCATCTAACATTGCTATCCAATCTTATGTACACTGACATCATATATCCGTCCAAGAAACGGATATTATTGGGCATCAATTCTTTAATTAACTTCTTCTTCCTTGGCACTACTATTGCTTCCTTGGTCTTGGCCTGCTATTGCTAGCATTCTGTGACTTAGTTTTACCCGTAGCTGGATAGTAAGGGGATTCGAACCTCGGTCCTGCCGTGTGAAGACCGGCGCCGCTATCGTATATACCACCGGGCCGTGCCGGCAATCAACATCACACTTAAAATTAATATGCCAAAAGTCTACGAGTGTCTTCGTCGTATATCTATTTTCAGTAGAATGTACTTCCATTGCAGCTGCGGTATGGTCAATTAGGCATTATGGAAACATCATAGTCTTCTTTCTTCTTCTTCTTGTTTTATGGCTCCAAAACTTCGCGAGTTCTTGGCTTGCCATTCCTAGCCTTCTTTGACATGTTTATTATCCATAGCTGGATTGTCAGTCCTGTATAAAGAGAGACGATCCGGCGGGATTCGATCTCCGGTCCTGTCTTGTAGCAGTAGCTACGTATGCTTTTAATCCGATAATACTCCGAAGTCACTCATTAGATCAAACCTCGTGAAGTTTGATTATGGAATACCGTAGATTTGTTTAAGTTGCGTAAACAAAGGCATAAAGGCAACCACGTTACTCTTTTCAATATACCAGTCAAATAAAGTTCGAATTCAAATCGGCTATTGTTAATAGTGATTCCGATAAATATTAGCTTGAGCTGTATTTTACGAGAATCTACATTAATTTACACAGGATTTAGTATTGACTGCGCTAAGGCTTCCGATATCCGTAATTGTATTGCGTTCGTATCCTTTTCCCCACCGTGCATGAAACTATCTTCCCTCACGTACTTCATAAAAGAATAAAATTAACACTCGTCAAGAAAGATGACACCGCGAACGATAAACCATCATTGCTGACAGCTCATCATCGGGCGCAAAAAACGGCACGTCATTATGGAAACTGTCAAATCGGTCACGTTTCGGTTGTGGTAAGTTCTCGATGCTAGGATAAGAGTAAAAAACTAAAGCAACCTTACCATCTGACATTGATGAAACCTGATAAGACAATGACAATGAGTATCTCGCGAAGGAAATTGTGTGCGTCGTGTCGTACACTCTCGATGGAAAATGTGATTGGTCATTTGGACAAACCATTGGTTCCTGCGAACGAACGCGTTTCCTTGGGAAGAAGTCATTTGTCAAGCTCGGAGAATTAATAACTTCGTTCCGTTTGACAGCTGCTGGAAAATGTTGCATCAAGGCAAACTCCTTGACGGGTTTGTAATACTTTTATCAAACAAAACAGCTCGAGCGAAGCATTTTCAAGTAGATTGCTTGTTGTATAAAATATCTCCATCAGCTGATTGCCTTAAAAACCATTTGTTTAACCCGTTTTGATTGCTTTTAATGAGCAAGTCTGAACCTTAAACCGTGAACAAATTATATTGAGATACACTATTAACCCATGTACCATTAGTAGCACTTAATCTCGTTTGTTTTACCAATAATCTAGTTTTTCAAAACTGTGTGGAGAAAAAAAAAACGGAGCATATCCCACTGACATAGCTGATGACGAATATGTCACCATGATGATTCAACGTTTTCCCGTTTGTCGCTCTTAAAAATTGTGAAAACTGAGCCGATGGCAGAGTTGAGTGTGACAAAGCAAAATATTCTGAACAATGCTTTAGCAAGATAAACCAAAACTTAAAGCATTGCGTCATCAAATTTATGGAGTGTGTCGAGAGAGAATGTCAGACATTCACTCGTTGAAACATTACGGATAATTAACTTAAAGATTTCGTCTATCTTTAGCTGTTTGATTATTGTTGTACTTGAAGGTAGATCATAGTTTTAAAGTTGGTCAAAGATTGCGCTTTTCTTCTTATGTAAGAACTTAATGTAATTTTTTTTTTGTATTATTTGGATATTTCATTCTTCGTCCATTCACAGATCTTGCAGATCTTGTCCAAATAAACTATTTAAACTTCTTTTAAAGCACAACAATACACACAGTCACGTTTAAAAGTATCATTCTACAGCATAATAAAACTGACGATGACATACGCACAACTTGGATAGCAAACGACTGAAAATGTATGCTTAGACATCATATGGAGTCTCTTTGGAAAAATTAAATAATAATGTAACCAAAACAATACAACGAAACTTGGCAAAAACAAAAGGAAAGTAACCTGCACTAATAACTACTTGCTCTTTTTTCCCATTTGCTCTCCACATTAAGATGCTAAACAATGCTACCGTGACTTCCCCCTACAATACGACCAACTCGAATGAAAACACGTACTGCATTCGCAAACAACAATTATCCAGAACGAAGCGAGGAGTAAAAAAAAAACCCAGAAAACCTTCCCAGTTCCGGACCTGGCCCTAACGAGGCTCTTCACTGCCCGAAGGATACCTGCAAATGAGTTCGAGTTGCGGGGCAAAACGAGAGCGGTATTCTTTCTACCAGCGGCTCTAATGTTGATTTTTATCACCCTCTGCCCTTCGTTTTTCCGCCTTTTTATCCACACACCCACAACGGGCGGGTCGGTTAGCTGCCGATGAAGCCGTATAAAGGTTAATTGCGAGTAATTAACGCCATACGCCCGTCCGTTTCCCATTTCCCGATCTGAGCTTGTGGGCTGTGTGACCCCGCTCGGGCGTTAGGAAAACACAGTACGCGCACTCTCCGCCCGAGTTGGTGGATGTGGTTAGGCACGATACAAAATGATTGATATGTTTATCATTCGGTGTTTGTAATTAGCGAGCGGCGGTGTTAAGGCCTTTTTAAAGGGATTATTCATTTTTGAGTAAAACCAACTTAAAACGATACATAATTTATATTTTATGTTGTATTTTAGTCTTAATTTTGTAGAAAATATTACAATGCACATTCTAGAAAGACAATCAAAAACAGTAAACTTTACAGGTCAATACAGGCCAGTTTTGGGAACGAAAAAATAGCGACATTTTTTACTGCAGTTAGTAGAGTATTTCCAACACCTAGATCTTCTTCCCACCCACATTTTGCACATCACTAAACCATTTCAATATGCGCAATTCGCGTTTAATAGGAAAAGCTTATTGCATTGCTCTGCGGGGGATACGCAGGAAAGCTTTCCTTTCTACAATAGTTTTTTTAAGAGTCCCCATCGATACGGTAACGCTACGCCGTCGCTGTCAGCGTAAGACGTCTCGCAACGCACACGGCACTCTAAAACCTGACGCCGCCCGACTCCGAGTAGCGGGAACCTGAACCAAGACAGCGCACCAAATATTATTGCAAAAGTTTTGATTGAAGTTTGCCTCCCGAAGCGCACCCAATGTGTACTGCTGTACAGAATTAACTGCAATGCGAGCTGCTAGTAAGTCTGGCCGTAAGTCGCACATGCCCTGTACCAGTACCAGTGATACGTGCAAAGTTCTGTACAAACAATGTTCATCTTCAGCACGATGTCAACCACAGCCGGGGAGGATCTCGTTGATGCGGAGAAAGTCCAAAAAAACGCTGTACACGCTGTCACGCTGTAGTGTGCTGGCTTTGTAAATATTCCAGCGCTTACCGCCAGCGCGAGGGCTGTGTCTGTGTACACCAAGGTTTTGAAGCGTTCTATCTTCATACACAGAGCACACAGCATACACAATTAATGCACCAACAGCAAATGTTAGACGAGACCAGACTGCACCGTTGCTGCACAGACGCTTTGCATGTGTTTGTGTGTGTGTGTGTGCGTGTGCATGTACACACACAAATCAAAAAAGTAATTACACTAGACTGTATTTTTGGAGGGAACCCCCAAAGTCCCTTCCGGTTGCATTCTGCCGCTGCCGTTGTGTTTGTACAAACTTTAGGGGTTCGTGGACAAAAAGGCACCACGACAAATTACACCCAGGAACAATAATATACGGCAATATCGGTGTGCAGTCGAGTCGACCAGATGCGGTACTAGAAGAAGCTCCGATCCATCCGTTTTGATTTTATGTTTAATGTCTTTTTGATTTTCTGATGAGCGCTTTCATTTCAAACCCACTAGCAATAGAGTAAAAGCTAATCTGTCAGGAGTATAAATAAGTTCTTGAGGATTTTTTTGCGAAATTTAAAGATTTTTTATGAGAAAAGCTGGTAACTGTTTGAATCCCCGAAATATTTTCTATCGTTTATGACTACTTTTTCCCCTCTTTGAGACAAATTACAGATACCTTCGAGAAAAAAGATGGTTCTTTGGAGATATGCTGCTCAGCTAGACCATGTTCCATCGATCGGAGCAGGTCCTTCTAGGATTACAGAAGGTGCAATGTCTGAGCTGTACGGTGGGTAGGGTAAAACATGCCATTTAAGTGTTTCCAAATATTTTTTCACCCCGTACTGCCAGTCTTTCTTTTTTCAATGCTCGTTGACGTCTGTAGACGCATCAGTTGACGTCTGTAGACATCTCCTGTGATCGTTTCTGTAGTAGCAGCTCATAGTACACCACACCCAGTTGATCCCACCAAATGCACAACATGATCTTCACGCCATGAATACTCGGCCTGGGTGTCGATGGCCTGGGTACTCATAAGTTGCACGATGTTTAGGGTTATCATAATGCACCCAATTCTCATCGCCAGTCACAATGCGGTGCATAATATCCTTTCGATTTTGCTGTTGAAGCTCAATGTTCCATTTCTTCAATTCAATGTCCAATCTTCCGGATCATTCCCATTGCCTTCAAGCGTTGGCAAATGGCTGACTGAGTAACTCCAAACGCCTTTGCAAGCTCCTGTTGCGTTTGCAACTTCAGCCAGTGTTGCCTCGAGTTCTGCATCTTCAAATTTCACAGGCCGTCCGCTGCGTTTTTCTTCCGCTAAAGCCCAATTTCCGTTTTTAAATCGTAAAAACCCCTGTTGACATGTTCTTTCCCAAAGAGCATTGTAACCAAGTACTTCCTCTAATATTCTATGACTTTCGGAAGCCGTTTTGCTCCGTATCTCCGCAAAAACACTTCATTTGGCACGAACGTTACCACTTTAGAAGCTAATGGATACTGCTTTGTTAACATTTGAACAAAATGAAAGCTAGGAGCAAAGAGAGCCTTAAGACGATACTCCCAAAATGGCAGTGTTGCTATATTGCAAAAAATAAATAAATTTGAATAATTAGCGACGGTTGTACTGACACCACACGAACTTATTTACACTCCTGATACTTCATCTGGCTTGAGCAACACTGGATAGTGTAAACAAACCGCTCGGCTTGACAGGACTGTCGGAAACAATGGCCGCATGAATTTAGTAAGCAAAAAGTATCTAACTCTACGTATAACTGGTAAATAGACCACGGATCTTTATATTTTCCATAACTATTTCTGTTAAAAAAAAATGGCAATTAATTTTCCACACTTGTTCAAATTACAAATTCTACAATTTCCTAGCTAGAAGGTCTAGATATACTATGAAATGCAAATACGATCCGCTAACAAATGTTCTGCTCTGATGATAATTTATGCGACATTTTCACTTTATCCCTTCTCACAGCAGCTCCATTACAGAGCCACGGTCAATAAATGTCTTTTCTATCGTTCCCGGCAGCCAATGCATTGCAAAAAAAAAAGAAAGCCCACAAAAAGCAATAACGATTGCTGGGCCCCGATTCGCGGAACCGTCCGATTGAATCGAACACTGATTTCTTCCTTCCGGAATTTAATTTCATCTCTATCGTCACGGACTCGGCCAGCGGCCTAGCTCCGTTTTGCTCCTGGCCGAACAGGCTGTGTCTGTAAGCATTATGATTTTGCCGATCAGGTTGCCTACATTCAGGGGAACCGGTAAGTTCGTTTTGTGAAATTTCCGGTCGTCAATTTGCCCCCGGAATACCTTTTCCTTTCGCAATTTGTCCTTTTTTGTCCGTGCTGCTGCTGCTACTGGTGCGAGCGGTTCGATTTGATTGTCCACCACTTCCGTGATTATACTGTGCCGGTGCAAGTTGTGTAGTGTGGTATGAGCGATCGGGTGTAATTTTTTGTGTTTTTAAATGAAAATTTACGTATCAAAAATCTGCAAAAGAATTAACAAATCTTTTTTCCCATTCTAACAAACAAGATAGCCACATCTGCAATGTATATTAGTATTTTAAGTTTCTAACACATTCTTGATTTTAATATTGAAGATAGAGAAAAAAGGATTCTAAATTCAAACTTTAAAATAAGCTAACAGTAACAAATAACAAGAAAAAAGAAGCTCATCGGAAAACTTTTCACTCTGAACGATGTACCGAAAACGTAAGATCAGGAAAAGCAAACTTTTACATTTACTTTCTCCTACCCGAAAAAAAAAAAGTTTCCCTTATGCTTTAGCAAGAACAGCATGCAATTAAAAATTCCCAACTTGATATCGACCCGAATCGGTGGCCGACGGTGGAATTAAATTATGTTTTCGTTTTGTTTTTGCTTTCCGTTCTCGGCCAGAGTGTCATTCTTTGCTTTAAGTTTCTCGGTAAAAAAAAAACGAAACTCTCTCCGAGACCTACTTTTATCATACTTTCCTGATCTCTTGAAGCAGTACACACACACACTTCCTTCCGGGAATATTTACAAATTAATCGAATTTCATGGAGCTTTAATTATGCTCAATCAGGCACCCGGCACTGTCGTTTCACGTTTGATCCTCGCATCCCTTAGCTGTCGGTGGTGATTTTTTTTAGCAAAGGTTACCCTTTTTCCACACACCCATTAGGTGTCTGTGTGCAGACTGTGAGTGTACACATTGAGTGTGAACTGACGGTGAATAAGCAAAGAAAAAAGGAGGTATACCAAGGGTGTAAAGCTAAATTTAATTGAACTTCAAATACCGTACCGTCTCACATGAGCGTCGTATTTTAGAATAGTACCCGAAACGAACGCTCTATGCTGTTCATCCGTACAAAAGGTGTTCACGGTGAAGGTAACCTGCCCGAAGCATAAAGGAGCAGCTTTACGCATTCACATAGTTCTGGAGGGAGGGATAGAAACTTATCGGAAGTCCAAATCGACTTGGAAAGATAGAATTTAATCTGATTCGAGGGTGCGCAAATTTGTAATTCAAATAAAATCTTCGGATCTTTCGATCGATCGAGGTGCACGAAATCACTGGAAATGAATGGCAGAAAGGGAATTAATTACAAATGTTGAATGAAGTTGAGATTATGCGAGGAGTAGCTCCACCCTGAAGATCTACCAACAATCACGTTAAACAAATATTAGGAAAATCTGATCCCTATAGAATGATACAGACGCAATAGACCAAGGCAAGGGAATAATTTTACACAAAAGTAATCATTTAAAACACTATTCTAGGGATAAATGTTCATTCTCATGTCAACGCCGACAATTATAGCAAAAGCGTTCTTCTTGGGGAGGTTTGAAGTTCGTGCTATAAAAAATCTGTCTATAGCAGTTACTTAAAAATTTGAATAATGGATCGAAATTCTGGAGATTTCAATGTTCGAGTAACCTCGTAACATAGTTAAAATTAAAATTTCGTTTATCGAACAGATAAACCTTCAATAATCACATGTGTCTCCGAGACCAAAACTAAATATAATGTTCGTTGAAGTCTTCAAATTTACATATGCTTCAAGTCTCATCCACACAATAGAATATTATACACCTTTTGCAACCTTCAATCATCTTTTGTGTAATGATTGAACGCGAATCGTGTGACACACAATAATGGTTAATAAAATCAAGTTTAACGATGAAAACGCTTAACCTAGATGGATGGAGAGAATACTTAATGGTCGTTATGGTTTATCCTGGTGCAATGTTCGCAATAGCATGATTTTGTATGCCTTTTTTAATGATTCCTAGAATTGATGTTTGATGCTTCCACCAAGGGCTCATTTGGAATCCCGGCCAAGCTTACCAGGCTTGTACGTATGACGATGACCAACATCACATGCCAGGTGAAGGTGGATGGAAAACTCTCAGGGCCCTTTGCTACCACCAAGGGTCTGCGCCAGGGAGACGGGCTTGCTTGCCTCCTATTCAATCTGGCGCTAGAGAGGGGCATCCGAGACTCGGAGGTGGAAACTTCGGGGACCATCTTCTATAAGTCACTCCAGATCTTGGCATACGCTGATGACATAGACATCATTGGTTTGAGGCTCTCCTATGTAGCAGAAGCTTACCAAAGGATCGAGCATGCGGCACTGAACCTCGGGTTGGAGATCAACGAGGCAAAAACCAAAATGTTGGTGGACCTGTTAAAAAACACTGATTTACGCACTGGTGATGTTCAGATAGGTGATCGCACCTTAGAAGTCGTCCAAATCTTCACCTATCTGGGGTCAAAAGTCCGCACTAGTCATACTACAACTTGAGGAAGCTTCTCCACTCAAAATAGCTATCGCGACGGACAAAGCTGGGACTGTACAAAATCTTTATAGTCCCAGTACCCACATACGCCTCTGAGACATGGACTCTGTCCAAAACTGACGAAACCCTCTTAGCCGCGTTCGAGAGGAAGATGCTCAGAAGGATTTTTGGCCCCGTATGTGTGGAAGGACAATGGAGGAGCCGCTACAATGACGAGTTCTATAAGCTGTACGACAATTTCACCATCGTGCAGCGAATTAGGTTCGCCAGGCTCCGGTGGGCTGGTCATGTCATGAGAATGGCACCGGACGACCCAGCCCGTAAAGTCCTTTTAGGCCGTCCACATGGACAGAGGAGGCGTGGTAGGCCCAAACTGAGATGGAGTGATGGCGTCGATGCGTCCGCCAGAACGGACGGGATAATGAATTGGAAAACGACGGCGCTAGACCGTGAGCGGTATCGAGGATTGTTGCAGCGGGCCAAGACCGCGAATATGTATATTGATGCGAATATATATTGATGTATTGCCTAAGTAAAAAGACGTTACATTTCGTTGCAGTTTCGAATATTGTTGTGAACTCATTTAAAAAGTAGAACAAAATTTCGAAATTTATATCAATTGTTTCAAACGAATAGTCAGCTACGGTTGAATATAAATTCAATTTAAAACAAGCAATTATGTGTTGCTATAACATAACTTGCATATGTCGGAATCCAGAAGTTAAGCCCTATTAGTCAATAAATGAAGCGATTGTTCAAAGTTGTAGATAGCATCCAACATTTATTCACATACTTACAAGTAAATACTTTAGTAAGAGACTACTAATTGATCCTGGAATAATATTTCAAAACAGACTTTCAGTTCAGCTCAAAATGAAAATGTAATGAAGTGCTCTTTGTTTGGCGCCTTTTATTAGTCAACTTATTAAAAACCTTTTAGTCGAGTACGGTGTTAATTGACATTGCAATTCTAATGGGGTCGGATTCGTCGGCCAATAAATTCTCATTAGCATATGCTGATGAGCATACTGGAGCTTGTTGAAGATTAACCCATACTGGAAACGCTTTATTACGCAGTCAGTTGTTCTGCAGTTACTCCTCGCTATTTAATGCTTGTACTTTATTTCAATATTTATTACATCGCATATACAAAATAATGAATACATTCAATCGCTTGATATTTACAGGTGCAGGGCAGCTAATCTGACTTTTATATGAACCACACAAAAGCATATGTACACTCAGGTGAGAACGTAACACAAGAATATTTAGCTTATCACACGTTATTGCGCTAATACGCCCCCTCCCAAAGCTGTGTTTATTGCTCATAAAAAAGTGTCACCACACTTCCACAAGAATATATCCATTTTCTAAGCAAATACAAATACACATCCACACCTAGCAAAATCTGTTCCCGAAGCTTTGATTGCATATGAATAAATGAAAAAAAAAAAACGAAGTCATAAATGTTTCGTACGCACGCGTTGAAACAGCAGCTTACCACGGTGACAAACGACCTCTGCCGGCGGAAGTGTTTATGGTGTTTGTGAACATGGTGGCAACAATTTGTATGACAAACATTAGCTTTACGGTAGGGGTAGAAATAAAATCGCCCTTTTGACCGGTAGATGTACGGATGTAGGCCTTTTAGCTCTGAGACACAAACGATCTTTATACCGGCTGTAGTAAAAGAACCACTTGTTTAATTTCTAATAAAATTTATTTAAAAAGACTCTAAAAGTTCTAGCATACAATCTAAATAATGATGCCACTCACCGTAGTAGCTTTCAAATCTCGATCAGTTCCACGGAATGTGTCCGGTGAGTGTTGTTGCAAAACTTCAAGTGACATCAACAAGCGTCGTATGGTGGACCCGACCCATCACTATCGGGAGGCTGGTTTGATAAGGTAATTTATCTTATTAAATTCAACAACCGCCCGGGCCGGCGCTGGACATGGTCCTGCCCGGTGACAACCTCATCGGAACCAGAGCGCATGTGACGTTTCCGTTGGGATGAATAAATTAACATCCTAGATCACACCCGGTGCCTGGTCCGTTTGGCGGGTGTAATCGTTAAAGCCTGCATCATATGGGTCGTTAAATGTCCGGTCAAGGTCCGGTTCGGTCACAAAAAGTTAACTTGAAGCTGCTAAACAAAAAAGCAAGCAGTACCAGACACAAAACACAACCAGATAGTTTTCCTTTTTTATTATTTAAAAGCTTCATATATTGCTTTAATTTAAAGTAAATCGTAATAAAAATTTATATAAAAAAAGTCTGATATTCCCTTAACTCTTAAAAACAGGTTCTTCTCAATAAGACCTTACCCAAGCATAACATTCGCGACAAAGAGAAAATGCTTCTGTTTCAAATTTGACAGCAAAAAAAAACCACCCTCTAGATCTTTCACATTACTTGGTCACGCCACGCGTCTTCAATATTGGTTGTGGGAATTCCTGGACACGTACACTTCACTCAAATTTCCCCGTGGAAATCATTCATATTTATTCATCGATTGCAACATTCACCAATAAACCGTTGTAACCGGGTGTTACCGGGCAGTGGAGGAAGATGGTAAAATGAAACGACCATTTCTTTTCGCAAGTAACGCGACATTCATCATGATGCCATTCAGTATGGGATCAGAATTTGCGTTTTGGAATGCCGTCAGAATGTTTGCGCTAAGATTTACTTCTCCTTTTCTCATCACGTACATCCTTGAGACTAATGATTGTCGCAATCAAATAGGGTGAGTTGTAGGAAGTACGTTTCCTTCGTTCCATTTCTGCCGATCAACAAAGCCACTTCAGTTAGTTCAAGTGTCCGTCACCAGGGACTGGTGACGAGTTGCAGTTTCTAAGCTGGGACTAGTGTTTAGTGTCTACAATATGTCTGTTATATTTTAAAGTGACTTAAAAGATTGTTAAATTTGATTGAAGTTCCTTAACTTCTTTACGAAATTATCGCACGCTAGCAAGGCAAGTTTCTACCCACCACACGATCATTAATTTAATTTTATTCCACATCGAAACCGGAACCGTGACTGTGGGAGACACGCATCTAAATGCATGTAAATCTGCTCCCGAAAATCCAATTCCATTCGCAGAACGATGATGCTTGGCCCAATTCGGCAAATGCGTGTTTTATTCACTCCACCAACCCTGACGAGAAAAAAACCAGTCAAGAGAATGATTAATGCGTCTTGGAGATTATTTTTCTCCAAGAGTGCCAGCCTTTTCCAGCACGCTCACAGCACCACCGCACGGTTCGGAATGTTGCGTTGCGATTGTTTGGAACATTCGTCTAGGAAGTGATTGAATAATGCTTGACGCGCGCTCTCGGGCTGCGGTTGAATGACAAACGTAACATTTACACTCACTTTGGTAGATTTGTAAACCTCGGCTACAACCATTCGTTACAGTCATTTATCGGACCGTTTGTGTGTGTGTTCTGCCGGTCCGCTTCAACGCCAAATGCAAATGTTTGTTTGTGGCCTTCTTACTACTATGTCGACGGCTAACAAACTAGGTCCGAATATCGGATCGAAATGGGACGCAGTCTCGGACAAATGAATTATTCATCTCGGAAAGGACATTACTTATTTTGGGGGCGATTTCGACGTATCCACTTGCAAGAAGTCGTATAAATTTCGGCACCGATCGATAGCACAACGTATTGCCGAAGTGTCTGACAATGTCACGAGAGTTTTATACCACCAATGCAACAGAAGGTTAACTGAAGCATTCGTAACCATATCTAAAATGTTCCGTTTCCCATAGAATTGATGAATCCGCACACCTTTTTTTTGGTATTTCGTCTGTAAACTTCTTTAATCCAACATCTGTTCCCTAGGTTAAGCGGACATTAAAAATCGTTTTTTTTTTGTTGATTCACCAGTCACCATTTCTAAGCTTCCCAACGCTATTGGATCCGCTAGTGTAGTCTCGTATTGGATAGAAAAAAAAAACGAAGTTCAAAGGGTCAAGACACTGTTGCTGACATAGGTTTGACAGCAGTACTTAAGAATAAAAGTGCACAAAAAAAAGGTTCGCGTCAAAGGCAATCGAAGCAAAAGTTAAAAGTCAATAAATCATCTTTCAATTGTACGCTTTTCTGTTGGAACATTTTGAATAATCATATTTAATTCCTTTGGCTTTAAGAATGTTTGTCTAATTTCTATTGCAAGTCAAGCTATTTTCGATCTTCTCGTTTGCAATGGCATATTGTAACATCTTTAAGCAGATGATGGGGTCTACAATGACATTAGCTAGACAATTACCTCCTAGTCAGTTCAGAGGACGCATCAACGTCAATCCATCTCATTTTAGGACGAATACGCGTCCTCTGTCCATGTGGATTATCTAAACGAACTTTACGGCATAGGTCGTTTGGTGTCTTTCTCATGACATAACGCATGTCATTGAAGTAGCTTGTCATTTGTTCTTTCCACACATACGAGGCTTACAGGCCGTTGTTGACCTGCTATCCTCATTTTTAAAGGAAAGAACTGTGCGTGTTAAGTTAGGTCCTGTCCTTTCCGATTCTCTTTCTCCTGGTTCTAGTGTCCCTCAAGGTAGTGTGCTAAGAGCCCGTTCCGGTTTGTGCTCTTCGTTAACGACCTCTACACTATCCTCCCGCCTGATGCCTTCCTCTGTTATGCGGACGACATCCTTCCCATTAAAACTCCTAACGACTGTGTCTCTCTCCAAAACTATATCCTTGTTTTCACCTCATGGTGCTGCTTCAATTCTCTTCATCTCTGTCCAAATAAGTGTCAAATCATCTCCTTTTCCCGTTCCCTGAGTCCTCTGATGTTTAATTATACACTCTGTGGTTCTCCGTTAATCCGTGTTGCGTGTGTTAAGGATTTGGGCATTCTGATTGACTCGAGGCTTACGTTCTCGAATCTAGATCGAACAGAACTCTAGGTATGTTGCGTCGATTAGCTTCTGATTTTCGTGACCTCGAATGTTTGAAGGCACTATACTGCTCCTTGGTGCGCTCGGCATCAGTGATTTAGACGCCAACTAGCAACACAGTTGAAAGAGTCCAGAGGGCCTTCACGCGGTTTGCTATTCGCAAAGTGTGTGGAGGTACTGGCTTGGATCTACCTTCATACCCGTCACAAACCCCTTCGCCTGTCAAACGATCCACTGTGGCGTGCTCTTCTTGCCTTTTATTCCTCCTCTGATCTATTTGATTTTTCCCTATCCTTAGATGCTTTCCGCGCTCGTCTCCATTCAAACTCTTCCCTGCCGACAGACCCTCCCTGATCACTCTCCTTTCCTGGCAGTTATAACTTCTGCTTTCTTGGCCTTACGACCTCTTAGGTCATGCCTGCCATATCTGGCTTACTAGACTTATTGTTACCGCATAGTTGGATAGTCAGTCCTCACTATGGGGGAACGGCCCAGATTAGACTTGAACCCCGATCCTGCCGTACACTAAATACTAAATACTACAATCCTTCTGAGCATCTTCCGCTCAGACGCGACTTAGAGGGTTTCATCAGTTTTGGCTAAAGTCTATGTCTCAGAGGTGCATGTTAGTACTGTGCTATAAAAGTGCTATAAAGCCTCAACTTCGTTTGGTACCATCAAGTCATGGAAGCCAGTAACGGTAGGCCAAAACCTCTTGAAGTTGTAGAACCAAGCAAGAAGTTTAACACAATATTTACAATAAAGTTTTACGATTGTTTAATCAAGAATTGAAAAATACATGAAATATTCATGAATATTGATTAGTAAAAGTATTCTAAAATTATTATAGCCTAATGTCTCTTATGTTCCAAAACTTTTTCTAACATCACTATGAGAAACCCCTAAAGAAGTGTTAGTACAAATATACTATAATCTTCTTTAGTCGACCTCTGGCTCGTGAGAAACCTTATGAAAGGGCAACTTTCATCCCTTCTTGTCTAGAGGAAATGGACTTTCACCATCGTATTTTCCACATCTCTCAACATGACCATAGAATAACGAACTTTGTGCGAGAAAGTGCTCTATTTTCCATGTTGGTGTTGTGCCATGAACTTCACGTACCACCGCCGTACTCGGAAAATGGGTCAAGCAATTAAAAAATGTGCCACCACGTTGTAGTTCGTCCATCAACGAGACATCGTTCTTGATGCTGCCCTGTCGTTCCATTTTCACTCATCATCGACGCATGACCAGTCCCCGGTTCATTTTCCTCCTGACCAGATGACACCGATAAAAACGATTAGAAAACCAGCGCTTCAATAATTAATCAAGCAATCTCAGCAAAGGTATTGGGGCTGTGAATGGGTATAGTTTATAAACAAAAACCCCCAACGAAGTTTTACACCAACCCATCTGGAAAGACAAAAAGACACACGCCTTCACACACACACACACACACAAAGACTTCATTCTACTTCGGAAATATTTGCAAACCAAAGATTAAAAGATCACAATAATGTTACTACACGCTCAAGCACCCATCCAACCAGATATCCAGCCCCGGGGAGCGAAGGTTTTTTGGGGCGACCGACAATTTATGGACCAACACAAAACCGCACACCCGCACCGTCACCACGCCACACCTCGATCCCCGGGGCGTCCGTCCGGGTCGTCCAATCGGTCGGGTGTGGATTGTGGATAATGATTTTCCTCCGAGCCGGGATCATACTTTGTCAACCAACCCATCCAGAACGAAGGCTGCGTGAATAAGCAGAAAAGGCAGTAGTCGATAAAGCTCACCCATACAAATACCCCCTTAAGGCGTTGCAAGAAGTTGGTTGCCCTTGAACAAAAAAAAAAAAGGGAACTATTTGTGCAAAACTTGCGACGGCTACCGTCGGGATAGTTTTCATCTCTTTTCCTTGTGCTGCCATGTATCTTGTGTGCTGGTCATTTGTCGCACGATCAGGACGATGGCGAATCGCTACGGCAGAGGTTTCGTCTATCCGAATGTCTTTATTTTGTACCATGCCGCCCAACCATGAACTTTACGAGCCAGAAAAAGGGACTCTGGCACACTGCTACTTCAAGACCGGCCGAGCCTGGGATGTTGAAATATCTTATGGTTAACCGTGTGCCAAAGTGTGGGATCCAGTGCCGTACCCTGCGCCAACGGTATCAACAAAGCAAGTTTATGTAAAGTCATCATCGTCCGGCCAGTTTCACAACCGGCCCGTTTTTGCCACTGGACCACAGGCGGCGGTCCCATCGTTGCGAATATCGAGTGGTCGAGTGTGCCGCTTAAACGAAGCATTGCAAATGTAGGCAAAATTTAGCAGCACAATAGCCGTCCCATGTGGCCACTTGGGCACCATCGTTCGAGGCAACGCGCGGTGGAAAGATTTGCTCTCGGGCGGTACCGCAACCGGGCACAGCCTAAAGGTTGTGCTAGATTGCAAAATGATGACCACATTGGGCCATTTGTTGATGCTTGGACGGCGAGTGGAAATGTTGTCGGCGTTACCTTGGCGCTGATGTCACCGTAGAAAGTTGCTTTTAAGTAGGTGAAACGGGATTGGTGAAGGAGAGAAATACTTCGTTGTTTCAGAGATGAGAGTTGTTGAAACCTTTGAATGCTTACAAATCGTTTACAGAATTTTACACCGCACTAGGATGACTAAAATTTTGTGGATTTTCAAGTTCTGATGTAGGAGAACTTGGTATCTTTCGAAGAAGGTTTAGTAGAGAGGCGGCTGTAGATTAGAGACTGCTTGTTTTACATAAAATATATTTGCAACAGTCATTGGCATTTATTTAACGGTGACATACGCCATGCTAGACCGTTTTAAGTCATCTGTCCCATCTAAACGCTCTTGAAAATCTAAATTCTCATTAGAGAATCGATTTTTCATTTAATACTTTTCGCCAACTCTTTGGATACAAGCATAATTTGGTTGGGCAAACTTATGAAGATGACTTACATGGAAATTTTGCTTAAAACATGACGTACCGAGGCTCTGTTTTGCTACCACCTAGAGTCGCTTTTAACTACCAAACCCTAAAGAGATCAACCAAATCAATCAATTACAGCATCAAAAGCGTATACTTAACTTCCATCCTTACTCTGTTTGAAGTTTCCAAGTGCCATTCCAACTTTACCGGCATATCCATTTCCCACGGATATCATATTGTGCGCTACAGTACAGTGGTACAGCTTTCTCATTACTAAACACGTAATTAAGTTATTAAACCCTATGATTATACTTATTGCACAACAAGAGCACGTGATAACCACTCCAACCATAATCAAGACATGAGCTCAAACAATTGTTGGCACACTGCATCTTGGAAATGGAAACACAACTGCACCACAACTATTGTCAAAACAAAAGCTTTTCGCTCGAATCAATCCTCAAAATCCTCAAACGAACGTCTCCATCTGTTAATGACTTCCTACCGAATCAAACCGAGCATAAATCAAACCGACTGTTTGCGATTGATTGTACATTTATTTTTCGCTCCAGAGATTTTAGCCAATTCTATTCTTGCAAAGAAATTGCACCACGAAACGCTCCTATCTAGCATTCGGGCGAAATCGATTTGAACCGTGGAACGGTTTGCTAAAAACAAAGGCCAATTAGCTCAATTGAGACTATTAATCACATCTAATGAACTATTGCCGATTATTTACGACCACCAGACTCGTAAAAAGTGCGATTTGATGGTTGAAATGATAATGATTCTTTAGTGCTTCGGTTTTTGGTGCTCTGGAAGGTGTGCTAGGTAAGTTTTTTTTTATTAAATAACTTTTACGCACAAGCATTAACAGAGAATAAAAAGAAACAAATGCTTATATGTAGTATGAAGGCATAAAGAGCATTTTACAAATATGGGATCAAGGATCAGTTCCAGTGCATAGATATAATATTTTATTTATTTATCCGAGTATCCGAGGCACGACGCCGTTCAATTATTACAAGGTATTTTCATCTAACTGTCCGCCCTTTTCCTGGGGATGCTCGGTTACCAATCATAAAAATAAAACAACTAGAAAAGAACACATTTTTACACCAGTATGACACTTGTTGAAACAACAAAGCGAGGCGCATCTCGCTTTCCATTGCAAAACAACAAAACGAGCAAACATCTACTTTTAACATACCATCCACAACGAACCGCAGGGCTTAACCTACGTTTGTTATGGTTGATGCGTGCCGTCCATTTTCGCTATCCTCTTTCGTATTCTGTTAGATGTGTACAGAATAAAATGTACATGCCAGTGCAACGCCACAAAACACGGACAACGAAAAGAAATGAAACTAATTGAACGAATAAAACATACACCACACTCACCACCATCAACGGTATGAATCTGTTGTTCCGCCAGGTGTACCGAGTGAACGCGGCAAAGCTTGTACTAAAACGCTTTTGCGTCGACTCGGTGATTCCTTTTGCCCGATGAATTGCTCACGTGTTGGTGTGTGGAAATGAATCTCGTCCGGCAATGTAGAACGGACATTGTGGAAAGCTTGGTTAGTAAATGGACAACGTCCATAGCAACCGGCTGTCGGTGGACAGTTGTTTCAGCAGTTGTTATTTTATGATATTTTTAGACACATGGTGAAGTGATGGAGACGCCTGGTGGTTTGTAATATAAACTTAAATTGCACATGTATTTTTTATATGGATGAGCTCATTTCATTGCAAGTGACACTTGCCTTTAATAAAAAAAAAACAGTATAAGTCTTCATGTGGATAGTTGCTCTGCAATGTAATAAAAAAAAACTAAATATTTTTAGTACAAATATAGCAATACAGTAGGCTAGAAAATGGCAAAACGGTTCCACGAAAAAGCCAAACAAAAAGCATCTCAAATGCAAACAGAAAGGCAAACTAATTGCATTTCATGCGCACAAAAATTACAATTCAATTACTTTCGTTTTTACTAATACTCGTCACACTGGTGATCCGCTCGATGGAGACGCCTGGTAGCTCACCATTGACCTATTCACGAAAACGGCTTGTAGCGGAAAAGCTTTTAATCAATTCAAATTTATTTATTTCACATGGTGCGATGTCAAAGGGCACACCAAACTAGGTGTTCCAAATTAGATTCCCGTTTTGATCAAATCAAAATGATTGCGAAAACAAAATTGTTCAACACGGTACAACCACAGCGGGCTATAAACGTTCCAAGAACATTTTTAAAATCGATTCTCCGAACGACTTTCAAACTACTGTGCGATGTGAGCGGTTTCGCTTGTGCAATACCGTACTGTTTGGGATGATTTTATCATACGGTTCAGCTGCCTCGGTAATAGAAATGTAATAAAGGATCCAATTTGGATTTAAAATTTAACTCTGCATCCTTTCAAAGGGGGCAGCCATTGTACGAGGCGCGAGGCACATTTGCAACAGCAGAAGGCATAATTGGGAAGAAATTATTTCTGGGAAGCAATCAATATGAAAAAGCTTATGCCCAAATTTTTTGTATGATTATTCGAAGTAAATGTTATTTGAAAATTTAATTTCTTGTCAACATACAATAGATGCGTAATGTAATGAAAGCTGTAAGAAAACTAATAAAGTTTTAATTTCCGGAAATATTTATTCTTTTATTCATTATTAGCCAAACAAGTTTGTAAGCTACGATCATGTTGGTAAACAACAACCATATGGTTTGGGTGGCTTGCTATAAATTTAAAAAGTAGTTCTTCGCCAAACGTGTAGCCCGGAGTTAGTTTGCAGCACATTTTGCACGCCGCATACATTAAATTGAAAGCAAGAAAAACACATACACATTTTGCTATCAGAATTTCTGCAGTATCGTGCGCAAAAAAGAACCACCGATTGCACCACAACGCAGCTGTCGCTGAGTAGTGTACATGAGTTTGAAATTACTTTTGCGGTTCACAAAATATTGCTCGAGCGTGTTTTGCTACCTTCCGTTTGCATGTGTTGCAGTTTAATAATTCATTTTGAAAACCAATTTTTTGTTGTTGTTCACCCTTCGGTAAGCGTCCAAGCAAAGCTATAGCCATCGGCAACAGTTTTATACTAATTCAACTACTTTGTCGACGCCAAACAGGATACTACCAAATGCTTCGAGAAACCATCAATAGTCCGGAAACCAATTTGAAGTGGTTTGAGGTTTACAAACAGCTTGTGCCTCGCCTATCACATCACGATCGGTGGGAGAAATCGAGCACAAGTTTGCTTGGTTTTTTTCTTCTCTATCTTCAACATGCTAGTTTAACTATGAAAAAGGAAAGCTCTGCATACACGCCCTCGAACAGCGTAAATCGAATTGCCATGAAATTCTATTCCCTCCGAAATAGAAGGTGCCAGCAAGGTATGTTTATTGAATCAGCCTGCCCAACACCTTCAATCGGCAAGACTTGACGTGGAAGCAATCTGAAACATCACCGTCAATATGAGGATTCCTGCCCGTAGGTTTATTTTCGAACATATTTGGCACCTTCGACGCTGTACGGGCGCGCTGTAACGGGATCAGCTTTCTTGGAGCAACAAAAAAAAAGCGGACCACAGAACATGTCTACACACTGGAAATACTTCCACCCAACAGTGAGTGGCACGCACGTAAGAACTCGCAGAAAAATGCCTTCCCACAACCTTCAGCGCAAAGTGACAATGACAAGCAGTCGGAACGAAATAAACTTAAAGGCCACAATTCACGCCAAATTTGATGTAGCCCGGACAGCTGAAGTCAACTTGCGTGTGTCTAACCGGTTCCCGAACGGTTCCACGGAAACCGAAGCGGCTGGATGTAATGTTATTTTCCACTTTGATTGTCAGAAAGTTTGTTCGCTTCGCAATATTTTTTCCGTCTGTTGCGCTCCGGCGGACTCCGGACCTGTCATAGTTAAGCAGGATGTCAGATTTTGTACAATCACTTACTCAATCACACTGTCACAGACGAAAGGAAAAACATTTTACTTCTGTTTTGACGTATGTGTTAGGGGGTGGGAATGGTAAAATGCTTCAGATATTGTGACGTTAATAGCATTATATTCGAATACAATTAAAAGGTGTAAGAGTTTATTTATGGATCTGAAAAAAAAATATGTCACCGTTTGTAACGACCAAGAAAGATCCATTGCAAAGACACAAACTTCAATAATTGTTCAGTCACCAGTATAAGATGTCTTCTTTTGGGGGTTTTTTTTTTAAGTTTGCATCAGTCTACAGCCATCTAAGCACATGATGCTCTATTTCATTTGGAAGAGAAAATACATGGCCCATTATTGCAAAAGTTTAGATCCACATGATTCTCATCAGCTTCACATGGGTTTCGCGTTATCAAAACACAAACTTTTACGACCATAACACGCTAACAGACGCGCTGAGATTTCATAATAAAAAACCAACGAAAAAAAAAAAGCTCAAACACTGTTTGCCCATTTCATTCGACAACAGTACGCTGTCAATCGTATCCTGATGCAGAGCGAACGTTCCAAAAGGTTTCTTGAAACTAGCTTGTCGGGTCGAATAGATTAGTTTTTTTTTTCCTCCTCACGCCGTTATGCGTTGTGCAATAGTGCCACATGTCCAAAACATCAAACGCACTCCGGTCGCAACATTTCGTTACAGCGAAAGATGAACGATGGTGTACAGCAGCTGCACGGTGTCAGTTTTTGCATGGACCTGCCAATCATCAGCATAGGAAATATTGCAAAAGATCAACTGCACCAGACGGCTGTGATATGTGTGGTGTTGTGATTCATGAACAATGTTTTTTTTCTAGTAGATCGTACTATTGGAATTTAACCAACTTTTCCGGGGAAGTTCGATAAAACGAAGCCAAATGAAACGGTGATTGAGAAGAAGCCCTCAGCCCCTATTGCCGAACTCGAGCGTTAGAGCAAATCTCTCACCAACGATAAATTGGTATTGAGGTCCTCCCGCAAGGATTATCGGTAGATGGCGATGAGAATTCAAAACTTGACGAGAACATCCGTTCTAATGCATGTATTGGCAAGTCTTGAGGTCTCGTTTTTGTCTAGAAATCAGCTCAGAGGTACGAGAATTCTGACCATGTTAATATCTTGGTTGTCTCAGTTATAGTATGTAACATTGTGAGTACGTAACAAGGTTTGTTCGAGAGTTTTCCGCTCTGAGAATGATAAAAAGCAACTACAACGGTAACGATGCTCCGTACAAGCACGCACACACACACACCAAAACCCTCCAAGAATGTCATTAACTTTCCATCGTCATAAAACGGCCGTCATTCCTTTGGACCGATTAATTACAGATTTTACCTCACTTTGATCTGCACCCTTTGATCGTTCGGGCAGGAAAAACGCTGTCATAACCAGCTGCTCTACAGCGGCAGAAAGCCCTCCTGTTCCTGCCTTCCCTGCACTGCATACCACACAAGCGTTTGCTATATAAAACTAGCTTTCCGTTGCATTTTGTACTCAAGTCCACAAACAAACTCGTCCGACAGCATCATGAGACCGGAACGCATTCTTGGAAAACCACTGCTCCGCAAGTACTGGAACAAATTCTTCACCTTCACCGACACGGTGGACTATTTCAATCTGCTCAACACCTTCGGTACCGTGTTTGCCCTTCATTACCACAGTGAGCATCCGCGGTGGTCGTTCCGAAAGCTGTCCTGGACAGTGTATCGCACGTTCTACCTGCTGTCGTATCTGTCCTACTGCTACAAAGCCTACTGGATGTTCAGCAACTGGGAGTACAGTACCGCTTCCGCTAACGTGCTCGGAGCGCTCGGGCTGTGCAGTGGTGCCCTACTGCGGCTAATTCTGGTCGAACTTAACTACCCAACGATAAGGAAGCTGCAAGCATTTCTGAACGATCGCACCTACCTGAACGAGGATCGGTGGGCTTGGAACCAGCGCTCCAAACTCTATCGCTACAACAATCGCTTTCTGGTGGTGCTCATCACGGCCATCACAGTGGAATCGTTGTGTTTTCTCGCTCGCCTACTACTGACACGGCCCGAGTTTATGTTCCAGTACAATGGACGTGTTTTGGGTGGGCCGGCGGTACAGATTGTGTACGGAATGGTGACCGCCTGCTGGGGCATTGTCTACGTGCTGTCGTTTATTGGGTTCTATATGCTGTTGGCGGGCTTCCGACTTGAGATGCAACTGTTGGCTAGATCGTTTCAACAGTTGGAGGAGAAGCTGGTGCTAGATCACGCGAAGCTATGCACGATGGAGGATCTGGACGAATGGGCGTACTGGGACAAACTTCAAGCTGAGCTAACGGCCCGGATCAAGCGTCACGTGGTGTTGCTGGAGTAAAATGTTGCCCAGTGTTTGCGGTGTGTTTTTCGCTTTCGAATTCTAACGAACTTTAAATCTCTTCCCCAGAAATCTTCGTCTCTTTCGATCGATCGTAGCACCGTTTGCGTTCCTCCAGTACTATTGCACGTTCGGCCTGATAGCGGACTCGTTTTTCGTGGTATCCTTCGAAGGTTTCACCGGCTACAGTATGGCGTACGTGCTGTTTGCCTCCTTTCTCATCCTGGAATCGTTGCTGCTCTGCCGAGGGGTGGAAGATTTGAACGATTTGGTAAGCGTCTGAATAATGCATGCTGCGCGCACGGTTGTATGCATTAGAAATGCAAATGTCTTGACGATGTGTTTTTATCCCCCCCCATTTCTCGTTTCTCGCTGTTTGTTTTGTTTCTAATGACAGAATCGACAGATTGGTACCATCTTGTATAATTTCGATTGGCCGAGACTGTTGCGTTTTTCCCTCCGTTACCGCCACGAGTACCGAAGCGTTCGGCGTACGATTCTGCTGGTGATTCTTCAGTCGCAGCAATCGTTACGGTTCAGCTACGGTGCACACGGCGAAATTTCGATGCACAGTTTCGCGGAACTGATGCAGAAGAGTTACTCCATGCTGACGTTTATGTTGCAGCTTCAGAACTAGAAAGAAAAAAAAAACGTTACGCTACTTTTTTCACACACCGGTTCCGGTTGTGGAGCCACGGTCAGTTAATGCTTGATGCTTGTGTTTTAATTGCTGTTGCGTCGCTTACTGGCAACGAGTGCAACAGGGTAATTAAATTAAGCGAAAGTTTCTGCAGAAAGCTAGTAAAAGCACAGAAAAAGCAACATTATAGTAAGAGAGAAAACTTTACAAGACAAAGTTGCTTTTTCTCATCACTCAAACAATTGTGCACACTAAAGTGATTAAAATAGTATCCACAAAATGGAGATGAGAGCATTCGTAGTACACTTCATCAGCTTTCGTCCAAGCACGGGTAAGGTGCTTCATCCACAATTTAATTCAATTAAAATACATTTGGTCTAGTAACGTTCGAGTCCGGGTGAGGTTGTATCACCCTTATGCAGATAGTATTTTATTGGGCAGACCATAAATATAAAAGCAATATTCCAGTGAGTGAGCATATCCATTCTTCACTTTCCCCAGCCGAAAGTTTTCCGTAACAATGGATGCATTGGCACTTTAACAAATAAATATCAAAGCGTCTAGCGTAAATTTGTTCCGCAGCCAGACAACACCGACATCCTTCTTCAAGCACACACAATAAAACGAAGAATTGTACCATTTGCCCATAAATGGTCCTTCACAAATGGTCAGACGAAATATTTCCCATCACATTCCGTCTGACGGATGGTCCAGAGTATATTTTCGGACCATCGACACCGGGCCACCAAGCAAAACCAAGCTCTGGCAACAGTAGTAGCACAAACAATTTAAGCCTACGATGCTTAGTAATTGAATTCAAATATTTACCCAGGAATTTATAATTTTCTGCCTCGTTTGTGCTTTCGTACCGCCGTGCTGTCTTTCGCTACACACAGATCTTGCCTGTCCGGAGTTGCTTGGCCCCAAAAGCAGAAGGGTCGTCAAGTGTTACGTACTACACAAGTGCGCCGAATCTGAATCTGGTTGCGCTTTTTTTACCCCCCGGTCCGTCGGGGGGGGGGATGGGAAGCATTCACTGAGAAGGGAAAAATCGTGTGAAAATGGAGCGCCAGGGCAGGAAATTGATATTGCTGTCCGAAGTGTCGACGAAAAACGCGAGCCAAATTTCGATGGCTCGATGGTTTGAAGATGGTTGGGCAAAAAGTGACCGAAACCTGTTGCGAGCGATGAAAGATAAGCAGTTTTTGCTCCTTTCGTTTTCAGGTTTGCCTTTTCTGCGGGACACAGAAAGGATCAAACAACGAGACAACAACGAAAACGAAAGAACTCGTTAAGATAAGATGATACTTGCTTGAATGTAAGATAATGTGATGGAGAGATTGTATTCCCCCGTTTTGAGTACATTTACTTTAACTCATACACTAGCCGAAACTGCACACTGGATTCTTTTACAGACATAAATCTGTAGATCACATTCAACGGGATAAGAGAATACTATTCGCCTTTCACATGTCCATCCCATATATTGATTGCTCATCGTTCCATTGTTGTCTACCATCAATCCTCGGTACTGCGTAAGCTTCACCGACCCCTAACTACGGTCTATGGAACACCTGCACACGAAAGGGAATATGTGATACGAGCACAGAATCACGTAAAAATGTATTCAGCTGAGCAGACAGTTTGCTATCATTATCGTCCTTTATGGTTACACCGTCGGGTAACGAGCAAAGCTGGAGGAAGAACACAGCGCATGACGATTCTCCCAGGACGGAAAGCAGATAAACCAACAATTAGGATCGATTTATCCGGATGCAAACTTGACAACGAAGGGACAATTGATTCAATTTGTACACATCACACACCGGCCGTTGTGACGGAATAAAAATTATGTAATCCATTTGTTTTGTACGTGATTGATTATGACGATTGCTATAATGTCCTACATTAGATCAACGTACGGTTGGAGTGACATTTCGCGTGGCGTGTAGTATAAGTCAAGAAACGCAAAAATGAAGGAAACCTTAAGACCTGCAAATCGGGAGATCTGGGTGGAACCTCTGAACATTCTACACACTTACTAAACTAACGCATATGAGCTCTTTCAATATTTTAGCTTAATTTTATTCAAGTTTATTAAGCGTTTCGAGAATGTTTTCCAACATCAATTGCCGTTACTATCACCAGTAGCCTGTAAGATAGATGGTTTTGTCAATCTTCTCCTCAACTAGACGCAAGATATTCGAGATTTGCAGCTAGAAGCTTCAAGGACCTTCTTCCTGACACACGCTGTTGACTTAGACATCTTTAGTTTGAGACTCTTACAAACGACTCACCTTGCATATTATTATTATTATTATTTATTTAAAATTAACATAAAACATAAATCTTAACAGTTACCTGGACGGACAGTTCGAATACAATTCAAAAGCGCGGCACGCGACATGTCTGGTTGATGATAATCACTGATAACGTTAAACTCACGGCACATACAGAGAAAGGGATCAGAGGCGCCGAATCGGGTTCGGCGATCCTCTACGTCGAGCAACGGCCTTATGCGGTGGGACGTATATGTTGAGGCCAGAGAGTAGCGTTGGGGAGTCGATCCGGCCGTCCAAAAGTCCCACAACAAATAACCTCTGGGCGTTGCAGTTACGCTGGTTCAGCGACTCGATGCCTAGTAGTGCACAGCGAGTATCGTAGTCCATTTGGACCCTCCAGAAGCGCAAAGCGAACCGGGTGAATTTGTGTTGGACGGATTCCAATCGGACCAGGAGACTAGCAGCAGAGGGCCACCATGCAATAGATGCATACTCCAGTACCGACCGTACCAAGGAGCAGTAAAGCATCTTGATGGAGACTGGATCCGTAAGATCACGCGCTAGTTGCTTTAGCAAGCCTATCAGTTGGTTGCCCTTAGTGACAACATGCTCAAGCTGGTCGTGGAAGCTCAACTTTTCGTCAAGGAGGACTCCTATTTCCCTAACACAGCTTTTACAATCAATGAACGAACCGTTTAAGGAGTAGTCGTACACTAAAGAGCACCGCTTTCTTGTAAACGTTATAATAGCACACTTCTCGACGCACAGGTCAAGACCATTCTTTGAACACCATGACTGGAACGTGGAAAGAATAGGTTGAAGGCGTAGTTGGTCAGTAGTTGGTTGTGGATCGGCATGAACAGCTTTGCATATACTGATCTACACAGCGTGGTTGAACAGATCGAACCTTTAGCACGTTTGAAGTCGTCCAAAACTAAGCTCCTCATTAGTCAAAAGTCAGTACCGACAATAACATCATTGATGAGATACATGCAAGGGTTCTGGCTCCACCAATAAACCTGAGCATTAAAGCTTTGAACTTACCAATTCCAAAAGCATTTCCATTGCATTCTAAGAAGCTTTTCCAACCACATCTTCTTGGTAATCGTTAAAGGCAATACCAATGTGCACTTGCAATGAAAGCAATATTGCTGCCTCCATAAATGCTGCACATGGTATTCAATGGGCAAGTTGTAACATACAAGTTCATTGAAACTCTCTGTGTTCGTTCGAACGTGTTCCATCATTTAACATTCTGTGTCTGTGTGTTTGTTTCATTTTGAAATAATTGATCATTTTTGTCATTGGAATCATTGGAACTAATGTGTCCTATCTGCTCAAAAGATTTACTGTAATTTCCGGTAATTGTCCACATTCTTCCACAATTAACACCCTCCTGGTAGCTGATATGCTGTTGGGTAATGGTTATCGATGTGCCTGGGTAGAGAAGGCATGTCAAAAGGAATTTTAAATGTTACGATGCGATTTGTACGTATGAAAACGACAGTATGGTACAATGATAATTCTATACACTTCACAGCAACGAACTCCCAAACCATTGCGCATTGCTCTCTCCCCCAGGTATCTAAGGCACTTCAAACAGCATAAGAAGCTTAAATCAACCGATACCGATGCACTTGGCCCAAGCGAAAGAACCTTCCGAGAAGCAATAACGAGCTCTCGGTACGAGCGCACCCTGTGCACTCAACGGCAATTAGCTGCAATGAGAATGTTTTGCGATTGAAATTCGATCAACACCGGTGCTTCACATTAACTTCGATCGTCGTTTCTCGCACGAGAAAATCTGCAAAGAAACCTTACAGCTCCAAATGCAAGCAGGGGCAAATTGAACGCAAATATCGCAATTTAGTGCATGGCACAGAACGTGAGCTAAATAGATCTCATTCATGTCTCGCACATCTTTAAAGCATATTGGTTTGCTGATGGTTCGCTCGATGAGGAGTGTGTTGTGATAAGAGCAAAACGTTTGTCCTCTGTATACATCAGCAGAAAAGGATGTGTCGTGTCGATTTGGAGTCGGCTAGTTGCAAAGACAGCAAAACACTCGAAGGAAGTGGCAGAACGGTGAATGAAATAATTAGACGTTCATTTTGGTGCTTTGTCTTTCATAATTGGTAAGCATTTGTTGCGCTCTCGGAGTAATGTATTTTTTGAGCATGATAATTGTATTCTAGGAAGGAATTCAAGGAACTGAATAAGAGTTTAATGTCAGTGTGGTGTCATAGAGATAGAAGTGTCGGTTTCTGACATGACAGTTATTCCAGTTATGGGAAAAGTAACTCAAGAATTAGATTAGAGGACCTCTCGAAGCTTAATACCTACAATGTGAAGAGAAAGAATATTTGTATTTTGGTAAAAAGCTAGCTTTCCTCAGATGTTAATGGAAGAAACTCTCATTTATAATGCATCATACATACACAATTTCTTATAGAACAACCCTTTGTCTATACCTCAGAAAAAAAGAAATGATTAACTTTCATGAAAATTATGCTTAACACGTTGTAACAAAATATTTTCCCAAACCCAGAGGGAAAAAGAAACGACCCTATCATTTATTTTCCGTCACCAAGGATTCTACATTCACTTCCAAATGGCGGAGCGAAACCAAAACAAGAAGCAAGAAAAATTAATGGGCCCAACAGTAAAGGTCAGAAAAGACGAAAAGTTCGTGTGATAACAATTTCTTATCGCTCTTCAGCATTATGATGAGGTAGATGATTCCTTCTTTTTTCCACTTTTTGAACGCCAATTTTAGCTGTGATCCAATCCTGATCCTCACATCCCGGGGATGACAGCTGTTTTATCAAATTTCTCACAGTAAAAGGGGTAAAAGGGGGCAAATTTGTGCTCCATTTGGCCTAACCCAATCTAGAGGTGTTATAGGATTTATGGGTTTTTGTCCCCTAGAATATTCTATTTTTTTCTTTATAGCATCCACTACTACAAGCAGTATTTTCAATCTTTTAATGTTTCATCACACTGCCGTGTCTATGATGAGCGAAGGTCTGCCATGTCTCCGGAGAAGTGTTGACCATTTAAAAAAATACTTGGAAAGTAATTAAATTTCTGAAGATTTAGTTCCTCGTCACTATGGTAGCGAACGGATTACATTCAGCACAACATTCCTAAGAGTTGCCAACAGTCACCACTTTCATCTCCAGTGTAATCTTTCTGATGAACTTTCTACCACTGCTTTCACTTAATTTAAGTGCCGTAGACGTTCTGTTGTGTTGAGTCTTTTGGAAAATATTTCCAAGAAAAATTTTAATTTAATTGAAGGAATTCATGTGCATTCATTAACTTGTTACTTTCATAAAACAACGCAAAAATGTATAAAAATCGAGTACAATAGTATGAAAAATACTGCCTTTTTAACTATAAATAATTCATACATTATTAAAACCTCTCAGAATTGTTCATTACTTCGTGTACCAATTAAATCCTTTTCATATTGCAAAGCGTAAGCATTTTCATTTTCCAAAACCACATCAAACGTTCGCTCTGGATTGTTACCATAATTTGGTTTTAAATTATGCAAAAACAAAAAACGCGTCCAAACCTACCAACCAACCATTTACACTGACATGAAACGATATTCCATCGATGTTCCAATGCCTTCCCACGTACTGCCTCTCCCTTTTGATAACTCTCGCCCGGTCTCGCTTGTCATACAATTTTTGTCAATTACATCCCTTCACAAGTGAAAAACCCCTCTTTAGAAAGTATGGCACAGACATAAGCACCGCTGTCATCTGACAGGGACACTTGTGCGTTGAGAGCGCCACTCGAAAACAGGATTAAAAAGCCGTGTTTTATGCGTTTATGGAAGCTCTGTGCACAGCACGGACATACGTTCTGTACTTTCACCTCTAAACTTTAACATATTTTCGAAAGAATTATTACACCGCAAAAAAAAATGTTTCCTATATTGTAAATCATTGATTTCGGTCGACCTTACATTGACTTATCATTTTAAATAAAGCATCGAAAAACCATCGACGTTACGCATATAAATCACGGTTCCAGTAATATTTTCTCTGGAAAAAAAACGAATATTGCTTCCCAAGTGGTTAAATTGAATCAGAATCACGTTTCACCCATATGCACGGCGGCCGTTGTTGAAATCTTATGCATTTTGCTGGTGCTGGATGCGATGCTGAAGCAAACACTCGAGAATCGAGTTTATGGTACACTCGAAACGGCGCCACTTGAATGGGTACTGGCCGTACTCCGTCCAGTGTTCCGTGTTTGTGTGGTTTGAATTTTCTGCTAAAAAAACGTTAATTGTGCTGTAGAATGCGGACTCTAGTGACTGCTTTAAATTGCCACTAGGGTTACTATTCTAAAGTCCTGCAATCAAACCGCAAGAGGATATCAACAGAAGCGTTTAATTCCGATTGACTTATTAACGTCTGCTAGTCACGCTATTACTTTTGAGATAAGAATGGCGTGATGGCGATGCAAATTGACACCTTAAGAAGAGTTACCTAAGGTTTTGAAACAAAGTTATTTTTATTATTTAATTTAACTAAATTAAGAAAAATTCGCGCTTCTGACAGTGCACATAAAACTGGATATATTTTAAGAATAACGCTTCAAAGGACCCCACCAATTAGGAGAAGGATACAAATAAGTTAGTAATTGCATATGGCTCTATCCAATATCTAGACTCTGTCCAACACCCTCTGACGACGAAACCCTCTGAGTCGCGTTTAAAAGGATTTTTGACCCTTTTTCTGAGATACGACAATCGAGGAACCGCTACAGTGTTCTCTAGCTCTATGAGCCATAAAACACAAAACGAACCAGATCTCATTAAGTTTTCTTAGGCTGTTCACATGGACAGAGGAGGTGTGGTAGGCCCAAATAGAAATTGCGAGAATGTGAAATTGTGATGAACGATCTTGAAGTACTCTGTTGCATCTTCACTTTATTACACATACCGGATTTTCCCGCTTTTTCATTTTGATCCTGCTAACTACTCGAGAAGTCTTCCATTTCAAGGCGTCTGGGTGCCGTACCAGAATCGCTCTAATGCAAAAAGTTTATAACTATTTTAAACCGCATACTAAACTATATACTTCAAACTCGACTAAAAATTAGCTCCAATCTCTTCGCTCGTCTAAATCTCATCTTTCAAACGCTATCAAACGTAGACACCGGCTTACATGCAATTCATAATGCTTTTAAAATTCTCCTCCGTAAGTGAATCATTCTTCTATCCAAACGATGATAACTTACTCATAGAGCTGCTATTCCCATGCAACAAGCTTCCATTGTTCCCGCTCCAAAATTGAGCATCAAACATTGCTTCTGACCGTTCGCCATCCACCTTTCGCATTGCTTCGTGCCCTCTTACACAAATCAGTTGCTGCTCATCTTGCTACGTACTACTCGTGATCTGCACTTTTGCTCCGTAAGCATCAGCAGCAAGCACCGAAGACTCGCACAAGACGAAACCCCCCGTGGAGACGTAACGCGTGATCCGATTATAAATATATTCCACCCGCATGGCGGCTGGCTTCTTCGTCACTTTGCCGGGGCCACTGTCCGCCTTTAGTGTCAGGTAAGTAAATCTTCGTCTTCGTCAGGTGAGTTTCCATTACAAGGCAGCGCTCGAAGGAATTCTCCGGTACGATAAGCACATTACGGTAGATATTATGCGTTTGGTTCGATGCGTCCGATGTGTAGCATCCGTGTCCGATGAGGTGTAATGTGTAAGGCGGCACCGACCGCATATGATTGAGTATTCAATGCTCGTCAATAGGTTTGTACATGTGTGTGCTGCTGGATGATGGATTTCATGATGCGATCGATGGCTTAACAATAGTAAGGCACGGAACAGAGGATTTTCTGTCGATGATCAGAATATTTATTACTTACGCTGGAGCCTATTATCGGTGAAAGATTCAACCCGGAGGGAAAAATGGCTAGTACAACAATGTAGCGCTCGCTATGTCGGAACTTTTCTTTCAGGTGCGTTTGAAATCAGGGAACATTTTTTAATGTATTAAACTCAACGGCTAGGAAGCATTGTTTCACAGATTTCTTAACACCAACTCAGGATCTCCTCTTTATCGATATTTAAAAACTTTTCGTTTTAATTTTATTATCTTGGCCTCGCGCTTGGTGCGCTCTGCGCGAATCTCTTCCTGTCGCTAAACGCCATCCCCTCCCGACACAGGCATCACAGGTGCGGGCACGAACAAACCCGGCACAATACGCTTATCGCCCGTTTTGCACACATCTTTTTGCCGCATTTTGCATTCACTACTAACGTCAAATTATGGCACCAGTACGGAATAATAAGCGTGGGGCGCGTTGGCGCGCGCGTTTTTGAACGCAGCTTCTTGCCGTTTATTGAAAATTTCATTTCCAATTATCGTTGACATTTATCTGACCTCTTGTCAGCGCGAAAGGGGGTGCGTGGTGTGGCCGGGGAGGGAGAGGGGACGATGGTGATGCGATTGAATTCCTGCTCAATTTAACGTGGAGGCAAACAAGTGACACTCCCCCGGGTGCCAGAAGCGTCGTGCTGCGTGCTGGGAGTTGTAAATTTCCATCGCATTATTCAGCGTGCAATCGGGTTGTGTAATGCTTGGTTGCGAATATTTCGTTTAGTTTTAAAATTAAAGTTTTCTAATTTTAAGCAACGATTCAAAAGATTCCCCCCCAACGATTCACATAGTCCCGTACAAAAAATGAGTAGAAAATTTGACTTTTTCTTGAGAGCTAGACCAAATTTCGAAATCTGTCACTTCAACTCTGTGACCAAATGACAGCGATATAGACATTAAAGCAAGTCAATAAAGATTCTTCCTGTTCTTAAACTATAGAAATATCTAACTACATTTCTCAAGCACAATTTTCTCTCTTTACTACAGTAACTTCAGTTCTTAGAACTGTTTCATTTTCCTTCCCTGTCAAGTCTGCTCTGGATGCCCTTTTATTGTGCGCACCTTTCGTTCAATCAAGAGCACTGCTTTCTCATAAACCCATCTATAAACACATCAACTGCGACCAGTACGGAATAATAAGCGTGGGGCGCGTTGGCGCGCGCGTTTTTGAACGCAGCTTCTTGCCGTTTATTGAAAATTTCATTTCCAATTATCGTTGACATTTATCTGACCTCTTGTCAGCGCGAAAGGGGGTGCGTGGTGTGGCCGGGGAGGGAGAGGGGACGATGGTGATGCGATTGAATTCCTGCTCAATTTAACGTGGAGGCAAACAAGTGACACTCCCCCGGGTGCCAGAAGCGTCGTGCTGCGTGCTGGGAGTTGTAAATTTCCATCGCATTATTCAGCGTGCAATCGGGTTGTGTAATGCTTGGTTGCGAATATTTCGTTTAGTTTTAAAATTAAAGTTTTCTAATTTAAAACCACGATTCAAAAGAAATTACATAGTCCCGTACAAAACTTAGGTATAAAATTAGACTTTTTCTTGAGAGCTAGACCGAATTTCCAAATCTGTCACTTTGGCGCGCGCGTTTTTGAAAGCAGCTTCTTGCCGTTTATTGAAAATTTCATTTCCAATTATCGTTGACATTTATCTGACCTCTTGTCAGCGCGAAAGGGGGTGCGTGGTGTGGCCGGGGAGGGAGAGGGGACGATGGTGATGCGATTGAATTCCTGCTCAATTTAACGTGGAGGCAAACAAGTGACACTCCCCCGGGTGCCAGAAGCGTCGTGCTGCGTGCTGGGAGTTGTAAATTTCCATCGCATTATTCAGCGTGCAATCGGGTTGTGTAATGCTTGGTTGCGAATATTTCGTTTAGTTTTAAAATTAAAGTTTTCTAATTTTAAGCAACGATTCAAAAGATTCCCCCCCAACGATTCACATAGTCCCGTACAAAAAATGAGTAGAAAATTTGACTTTTTCTTGAGAGCTAGACCAAATTTCGAAATCTGTCACTTCAACTCTGTGACCAAATGACAGCGATATAGACATTAAAGCAAGTCAATAAAGATTCTTCCTGTTCTTAAACTATAGAAATATCTAACTACATTTCTCAAGCACAATTTTCTCTCTTTACTACAGTAACTTCAGTTCTTAGAACTGGTTCATTTTCCTTCCCTGTCAAGTCTGCACTGGATGCCCTTTTGTTGTGTGCACCTTTCGTTCAATCAAGAGCACTGCTTTCTCATAAACCCATCTATAAACACATCAACTGCGTTCAACTTTTGATAAAGGAAATGTAATTATTCTACCGATGTTCCCTCGAACGACGCCAGCACGCGTCCACATCTCGAGTTCTGATTCTCCCGATGGCTCTATTTTTATAGCTTCTTTCGTTTCGCTTTCTTTTCGCCTTCACACACACACACACTCACCCATCTGCTCACAAACACATTTAACGGCTAGCGGAAGAAAGAAGCTCACTTAAAATAGTACCCAAGGCCCGTCCCAAGTGAAATCAATAAAAGCAGTCCGGTTCGATTTAGAATGATGGATGATGTCATTCGGTGGCGCTGCTCCGTACATGGAACTAACTTTGTAGAGCTTTACTTTGGTCAGTTTGTGCGCTTTGCCTTGAGGAGAAACTTATCATTTCTCTAGCATCAGCAGAATATAGTACGTACGAGAGTAGGAAGGGATACTTAGTTTTCTGATTGGTATCAAATCGATAGGATCTCCTAGATAGTAACAAATCGAGAAGAAAAGATTTATTGCAAGAAAGCAGCAATTGCTTCATCTCATTTCTAGCTCATTATTTGCTGATTGTTTGAGTAAAACGACGTTACGAATAAAACAAAACTCTTCCAAAGGAGATCTTGGGCATTGACATCAGAAAACAAAGGAAGTAATCATGGACGTCCGGATCTAAAATTGTACTCCAAGCTTGGGGAAATGTTTCACGGGAAAAATATTCCGGTTACTTGAGATCTAGTAAAGCTTTATAGCACATGCGAGGGAGATGTTGTAGTTTAACATAAAAAAAAACATTTCCAGAAATTATATGCAGACTAAACTTCCACGCTACATCTATTCTGACATTAAAGAGATATTCATCCAACTATTTTAAATTCACTGTAAATGCTATTATTATTCTCCCCTAAAGTAGTGTTAACTCTCCAAGGCGTGACAAAAGGGTCAACCTCAGCAAACGCCTCAAATCACCTTCACACAAACGTGCGCCAAAAAAAAAGGGACAATTTGGATCCTTCATCCATAATGCCAACTCGACACCTTCACAGTCGTTCCCAAAAATTGTAGTAGCTCAATGAACCGTAAATCGGAAACGACCGAAAGAACCACAGCATTGGTACCGGTGTCCAACCATCACACACACACAATGTGTTTACCTTTTCATCCGGTAGTCAGGCTGAACCTATCGAGAGTCCTGGCTCGATGTGACAAAACCGCATCGAAACCTCCGTCCTGAATGGAAGATGTAGTGAATAGCTCAAACATAGCGACCACTCCATTCATTGTACGGAAGGGGGTTAAGCGTACACATCTTCAACCTCTCCTCAACCAGGTGGGTTAAAGCCATACGGGTCGGTTTGAGGTGAGAGATGGTGATTGACAAACTTGTCACAGCAAATTAAAAAGTAGTACGATGCTGTTCGTCCATCGCTTTCAGGACGTGGATGTGTGTGATTTTGTTACATCGTGAGCTCAATGCATTTCGTTACTTGAGTCTTATTTCCCCAGACAGAGCGTGAATCAAAAACAAACTAACGTGAATATACTAAAACAGTGAGGCGCTTGAGCTTGCATAGCATATAACGATACTCTATCATTGAAGTCTCGAATTTTAGATATACAGTGTTTTTTGATAAAATATCCTTGACTTGATTTTTCCCTTAGCTGTTCCTATATATGTTCCAAAACGATACACAACTACGTTCTTGAAGTTCTACGTTCCAGTATACATTCTTGAAGTCGTGTCCACATCTTGAACTACTTCCAATATCTCCGACAACCTTAAAGAAGACAAACAATTTTGTGTTGTTATCATATGCCACCGCTGCCTTAAACATTGAATATTCTGAATCTGAAACCCCCTATAATCCAACATATTTCTTATACCAAAACTTTCCATAATTGATATTTTATTATCCCTTCACCTCTCTTCAAAGTATCAAAAAACAAAAAACAATTTCTTCCTCCTTTAACAGATGCTCTGCATCACAAGCACCATTAAGAAATCATACTTCGTAAACAATATCAGCTCATCATCTTTACCATCTTGCCCAGCAGCACAAAACAAAAAGCACGAAAATAAAACACACATTCCAGACAATCTCATTAATTACAGATTTTCAACTAAATCCAATTTAACCGCCAGCCACTGCTCCACCATAATTCACCACCGTTGCCGCATCGATTCAACACCCGCAAGCAGGCCGGTACCATTCGAGAAAATCCATTTCCTAAGCGTATAACAAGTAACCGATCGCATTAAGTGTGCCGTTGGCTGGGTTTGTGCCTTTTTTGTCCTTCTTTGTTCCGTGCGGAAAATGCAGCCAGTTTAATCAAGCGCACGCGACCGAAGCAAGCAAACCGAACGCAAGGAAGAATGGTGTACCGAAAGAAACGAAAGTACATACTAACACTAAGCTTAATTCTCGGTCCAACATCATGTTCGCGTTGGGCCATCGGATGGCACATAAAAACGTATTGACAACCTCCGGCAGGTCTTTAGAGAAATTTGGTGGAAAGAAGTAAAACACCGACGATCCGTCGTTACCGATCCTCTGTCTGCCATCACTTCTGCCCTCACCATGCAGCCACACACACACACCCTTCGGGGCTTCTAATCAGCTTCGTTACAAGTTTCAGCAGGCTGCGCAGCAGTTTGCCAAAGAAAGGATTCTATCCGCTTTTGTTCCGCGTACCGTGTTTCGGGGTAAACGGGAAGGTAGACTCGGAGCAGTCGAGAGGGGGGACCATGTTTGAGGCGTGAAATTGTTCCCAATCGTTTGCAGATGCGTAGATGCCAAGTAATGCGGAAATGATTGGCCCGTCACAGGTAAGCGATTTTAAAACTCGTTTAGAGGGATTAGGGAAGGAAAACTTCAAACATTTGAGCCATGGTGCGACATAAAACGAAAGTTAATGTTCGAAACAGAGAGACAGAAAGGAAGAAAAAGGGAGAGTAAATATCTTGTTACACTATAATGCTAAAATAATTTTTAACCTGAAAAATATAATTGAACTGGACATTTGTTCTAACTAGTTCTTCAAATTTAATAAGCAGCCTCGACAATACCTGGAATCCTTGAATGAGTTTACAAGATATTAGCTTAATAGTAGGTCCCAACAACCAGTCTACTGCTATGCAATTTGTGTCTCCTCTGTGGGCATTGATTTCACGCGAAATAAATGTCCTAATAAGCAATTCAAAACGATCTGTGAAAAACAATGTCTCCCACCAGGGAGACTAATACACAAACACTCATTTCGTAACCAGTGCCACGCGCTGTTTCGCGTCCAACTCACGTATTTCGACAGGTGTCACCATATCAAATGTGTCTGCTACCGTTTGCTTTTATTTTTCTCTAGCTTTCTCGATTATGTCCAAATGGATCACAGCTGCCAAAATCTCATGTATCGACCACATTCAATGCAGGTGTCTGCGCCGTTTCCCACCGGTGGGCGGATGGGAATACAGAGCGCAAAATAGCAAGTCGAAAAAAAAACACCAAAATTTAATATTACATTGCACCAGATCCAACATCCATCGGGGGGGGGGAAGCGCGTATGGGTAAACGAACATTCCTTCCCCATCAAGCCGTCGAAAATTCAATTTGCATAAAAGGATTTTTTTGTCGCCGAACGGAGAGAGCAAGAAGATCAGCAAGATTTCCGCCCCGGGGTAACAGCTGAAAGCGCACGACACGACGCGGACAAAACCTCTCGGGGGCACACAGCCACAAACCCACACTCAGAGCGTCGCGTAACGTCTTGCTGGGGGCCTGGGGCCAAAACGGATCCTTGCTTTGGTTTGCTGGTTTGCTAGTTGTTAGCGGTTGAATGGAGCATCATCATTGGCAGTGATTTGATTTCCGTTGCCGATCTCTCAAAGGAGCGTAGAGTATGGTGGAGATCGCAAAAAAAAACAAACATCCCCAAACATTGAGCGACACATACCACATCACCGCCACGGAATGGTTATGAAAATTTGATTTCAAAAACTGGTTCCACCACGGGTGTGTATGTTAACGCATGGTAACCTGCTTGCTGCTAACTAGGGACGAGAGTTTTGCCAGCTACAACACGTGCAATGTTTGCCACATTACGACTACCAACCACAATCATCCATAATTTAGCTTCCCGTTATCGCATCAGTAGGTAAATTTGGCATTTCGAGGTACCGGAACTCGTGGTACCAAAAAATCGAAACACCAAACAAAACGTAACACGCGTTAAACAAAGTTCGTTTTGAAACTTTCGCCCAGTTGGAACAGTTGGTGTGCGAACTCAATTACACATCGGTTTATCGGAACACATTTACAAATCCTAACCGCAGTCCTAAAACGAGAAATAGAAAAGTTTAAATGCATCTAATTAACCCACCTACCGATGCTTCAGCTAAGCTTGACTGGACAACTAATGCTGTAGCGTGTAGCGGAAGTAGTTTTTAGACTTCACTGCCACAGCCCCTGGTGGGGTGGTGCTTTTTGGTACGTGGATGTGGTGCATTTCAATATTTCACGTCGTTCCAGATGTTGTACAGTTTGATTGCTGGCTGGAGAGAAAAACTTTTCCATTGCATGAGTATTATTATGGTTAAATAAGTTTTTGTGTTAGTTGAAAATATATTCCTAATTTGCGACTATCTGAATTGTGAAGTACGAAAATATACGCAAGAATGAAACATAATTTTTACTACTACAACTTTCGGAAACATGTTAAATTTCTTAATATATTAAATTCGACAATCAAGCATGTGTTCGCATACATCTGTCAACTCATTTTTCTTCATTAGTAAAAGCTTTTTGGATGATAACAAATAATTATAAGCCGGAGAATGACTACAAAAAATACGACTGTAAATAAAGGATTTTTAAATGACATTTTCGAGCACGTAATAAAGCTCTCGTCATCACACCATTGCGTGACCACCCAAAAGGAACTCCGGCACAGAGAGAAACAAAAATCTCTCATTTCCTTTTAAGTGGTTCCGCTCTGATATTTTCAGTTCCGCTGTCAGCTAAACGCCATATTTTCTAGCTTAATGACGTGAATTTAACGTTTTGCAAGCGTACCTATCTCTTTCGCCTCTATTTCCAGCACATTCGCGCACTCGTTTCACAGTAAGGCGGGCGGCTAAACTACATCACCGGTACTACGAACCGTGGAACAGTCATTTGAGATGATGTAGTGTTCCGAAGTCTCTATCGCAAATTGTACCGCAGCGCTCTAATTTAAAACCACATTCAGACGGAGTCGTCCGTTCGCTTCTTCCTCGCGGATAAGAGAATATTGCAGATACAGAAGGCAGGAGAGGCAGAAGAACAATACCAAAAAAAAAACCTTGACAGCTCAAATAAAATAAACGCGCATTGCTTTCCGGAGCTCTTGAGAACAACCAAAACCTCCACCAACAATAGATTGCCAATCATATATATTCATTTGCGCTCACGCAAAGTTTAAATGGGGGAATAGAAATGGATGTAGTTGGCATTATGGGAGGTATGGACTTGTTTCATTTGCAATACTGATACATCCAGTTTATAAAACATTTATCTAGACTCTATGTACAATAACTGTATGCTGCAGTCATTTTCTCTACCTTGTTTGATTAGCAAATTATTGGTTAGTATATTCCATGGTACTCTCAGGAGTCAGTGTAGGCTGTCAATCGGTCATACTATAGCCTTAGTAAGTACTCCTCTCAATACACTCTCCAAAGAAAGACTATTTGGGATCCTTATTAAAGACTCGCCAGTCTACGATGGTCTGGTTATGTCATGAGAATGGCACCAAACGATCCAACTCGTGACGTCCTTCTAAATGGACCACAAGAACAAATATTGCACGGTAAACTGAAACTGACATGGGTTGATGACGTTGACACATCCACCAGAAAGCCTGGGATATTGGATTTGGTGGATGACGGCTATACATCATGAGCGGTATCTAGCCGGTATTCTACAACAGGCCAAGAGTTCAGAAAGCATCACTTTAAACGTATAGATTCACATTATAATGTAATTGCTTTGACCATAACTTTCCAACAAAACCGAAACAGTATTCTTAACGTTGCTGTCCCTTTTTTCAATCGAAACGACTGCAATTACCACACTCTACCGAACGATTTGGTTCTTTGTGTAATTCCACTTCATCTAAATGACGTTCCAACTTGCACAGAAACCAACGCAATAGGGTGGGTCGGTCCTACCCCACCATAAAACTCATTTCTTTCTCACCGAAATCGATTAACGAGAGCCATTTTCACGTGATGACAATAGCGTAGGAAACGGTCGACCACCAACCGTCGATATCACCATGGCAGGAGGTTTCAATTACATCCGGTCATTCGTACCAAAACTCGGCTCACCATGGGCTCACTGTTCGATCAGCGTAATGGGATTAGTTCGTCGTCATGATGGTGCGGATCGTCAAAGCAACCGATGATGGTTTTAGGCGATTAAAAATGGTCGGATCTCGTGTCGGAACAGGCGGTTCACGGTAAAACCGTTGTGTTGGGGATTGAACTATTCTTTTCTACCGGCACAATCAGCGTAATATGCAACGTTGTTTCTATATGAGTGCTCTTTGCTGTTCACAGCATAGCATTTATAATGTTTTGAATAAAAAATGATAATGAAAACCATTTAATTGGCAAAATTAGAATCTCACAACACATATGAAGCTGAACAATTTAAGCCAACAAGCAGAACACATTTTTAACTTTATAACCCTGAAATTATGAACCTCTCTTGGGTTACAAACACACACCATGTTTAACGTTGAAAGTGTATATGCTTCCGTATCTTAAGAATAAGTCCTTCTTTGTTACTGTAATAAACTTCCAGCTCTAGCACTGTAATACAAGTCTTCAACATTTCGCTCCAGTATTCTTCAGCAATGTTTCGTACCAAAACGGAACGGAAACAAATTAACGCGCTTGCCATCAACATGGCCACCACCATCATCTCCAACCAGCCGACTCTGCCAATGAAAACTCCCATCAACCGTAGCTGAAATACTATCCGTTCGCTGCCACAGTTCTCATTTTCAACGCCTTGGGTCGTGAAAGCAGACCCCTACAAGATTTCAGCCTTGACCGTGATAAGGAAAGCGCAACACCCTTTCCTGCGCACACTTTTACACTCCGGTTGACTGCCCCGATCGGGGGATTTTTCGCTACATGTTGATCACCCCGAAGGGCCAATTTCTTGTTTCCATACAGCCGTGCCTTTCGCGACGTGACCGACCAGCACCATCCTATGCCATGGTTCCTGTTCCGTTGTGGCAGATCATTGCCCCTTTTCGGTACACGTGGGACCAATCATGGGCTCGTTATTGGACGTGACGCGCTCGTCTACATCATTCCGTAGGCTTTTGCTTTATTGCCGATACTCTCAGCCCAGCCAGCGTTTGATGGTTGGCGCTCGTGCAAAGACGAGTTTGCGTTTTACGAGAGGGAATAATTCTCGGAACACGAGGAAACCACAAAACCCCGGAAAAAGGTGGTTCTTTTCGTTTTTTTTTTTTTGCTGTTTACGAAAATAGATTACCACCGGTGCATTACCGTAGCGCCCGTGTGTCTGCATACTCTTGATGGTGGCTCACAATTAATCCTGCGTTGATGAAATTGGGTGCCAAAATTACCTAGCTGTTGCGTTGCGTTTGGCTAAGCCTATCGGTGAGAGCGAGCAATCGATTGCTCGTCCGCTGCGGGGCAAAGCCTTCGGTAACGGGAGATTAAATGAGCTTACGGAATTGATACGTTTTGTGAGTGCTGATGGTGTTGTACCGTAGCGTTGGGGATTCAACATCGATACGTTAAACGTGGATATGCTTCATACTTTCGTAGCACTGATGTTGCTACCATATTCCAGGACGACGATATACGTTCAAAAGCAATATAAGTTTAGCAAGGCAAATAGCAAGCATAATCTCATTGAGTTGACATTTAAGCTTAAAGAGTACCAAATGACGAAAGTGGATTTGATATTGCACCACACAACAGCATGCCTGGTCGATGTTCAAAGCTACAGTGGACTCTATTGCTCTACATACACACGGGTCTGTGTGGTCAGCTTGGATAGCAAGTAACAAAGAACTGCATTAGCACTACGCATAAGTAAGCATGAAAGGCCATAACCGACAACGAATAAAGAACGTAATGAGTGTAGACGAAATCTTTTTCCCCGAAAATAGCTTGATATACAACATGAAACATTCATATCAACTTACCACATCACTTTATGCCGCGATGAAGGACGGTACGTCGGCGTACCTAGCCAAAATTACGATGCAAACACTTGACACTATGAGGCACTTAGGAGGTTAACTCTCTTAACCGTACCGGTTTTACTGCACGGCACATCATAACTTGGTTATGACACAGATAACTTTATACCTACAAAACATGGAAAATTATAGCATTAGACAAGTAGCAAAAGATACATTTTCTAAATGATTTGTGATTCCAACCAACGTTCAACAACCGATGCTTATAATTACCATTTCAACGCACTGTAGACCACTTTCCTGGAACGATTTCCAAAGAAACTACTAAAGAATAACAAAACATGATCTTATAACAACACTATTTCACTAATTCACCATCAACTGGTAAGCACTTGTGGAGCACTACATGCACGCTACACGACTGAAAACTGACATAACAAATTCACCATTCACTAGATCGGCTTATCGTTCCCATACGTGACACGCATTTCCGCACTTACAATTAGAAGGAAACGAAACCTCCAAATACGAATAATAACACACTTTTGAACATTTTTGAATAAGTTAGCACAAGGTACGCCACGCCGATTTGATTTTTTTTACCTTTGGCCAATATAAACAATGGGTGATTTGACAGTTCGATCTAGTGAACAGATGACAGATCGTCAGGGGTGCTCAACTCAAAACTGAACAAACACGACGCGACGGTATAAACAATTTGCAAAAATTATGAATATGTTTAAACCATTTATCAATTTATTTGAGAAAAGATTGAATAAATGCTTCATCATTCCATAAGAATTGATCACAAACTTCCGGCAGCAAAAGGATGCTGTTTATGTTTCAAGGCATCACCCGCAGGACCGATTATAATTTGAACATTAATGAATACGATTTAATTCGAGTTTCACTCGCAAGTTTCAACCGAATGCCCCCCACGGGCAGAGAAAGTAGATAAAATTCATTATAAACATGATTGATGATCCGACACCGCAATCAAGTTTATGCCCCATGGCTATGCAAAATCACGTTTTCTGTGCACGTCTTTATCAATTCTATTCTACGAAAAAAAAAAAACACCCACCGCTGATGCTGCCCAATACTTACAGCCTAGGGGAGCACGAAACTGAACCGTATTCTTATCATTGTTTAGTTTTCCCGTTCGAAAATATCTCCACGAAACACAATAAAATACAACCGAGATGGGTATCATTTGATCCTGCCTGTGGCCCCGAGCTAAACAAATCTATTGCCATTTCCACAAAGCAAACCAACAAAAATTGATCACCAACCGTTCATCAATTTAGGAAGGAATAAAGAAACAAACACAAAAAAACCAATACCAATTGTCAGAGCGCACCAGTACGCCGAAAGGGAAACGCAAGAATTTATCGCTGTACAACAACGGCGAGCGACCCACCCCGAGATGGGAAATGGGACAAATGTTCAACATTCAATTGACGACACTTTTGTCGCACACTTCCGCATCATAATATTTACGAAGCAAGAACACGAACACCAAGTACTACGGCGGAGATTCTGTACATTTGTTCGGGCTTCCATTGTTACATCCGCCAAATTATAGCCCTTTCTCTAGCGCCCGTGCTCAATGTCCCGTAATAAATATTCCCCCTGATGCAAATAAAAAATAATCAAACGAGCCCTTGAACAAATCCATCGTGCTCCGGGTGTTGCAGTAACAAAAAGTATAACACACTACGCACGTTCTTCATGCCGTTTTCATTTTCACCAACTTTTCTGCAAACTTCCAACGACATTTTATCGGAGGAGTTTATGGCGCTTAAAGCCCGGAAGCAGTGACGAAAAAAAGACACACTTTGTAGGGGTCTTTTTTTGGCTATCTGCGAGAACATTTTTACGATCAAAATCGTAACATCGCTATCGGCGCTTTGTCCTTTCAGATTAAAGTCTGCGATGTATGGAACGTTTTAAAGTTTAACTTCTTTTACACATTTCAGGAGAATTATAAATAAAATAACAAGTAAAATTTAAACAATAGATATATCTGCCTGATCGATAAGTCATCCAATGCGCAAAATCCCTTACAGAAAACTTAAACTCCTTACATAAAGACTTAAAGCTCGGAGATAACACCATTTTCATCGCACGAGTCCCACGGGTACCGTTCCGATGCGATGTCCTGAAATTGACCGCTACGCTTGACCAACGAAGCATCGCCAGGGATTTGATAAAGCGATTTATCTGATTAAACCCGTCCGCCACTAACATATGGTACGTTTTTGAAGTAGGAGATTCGCCGGCGTACAGCGAACGTTTGGATGAATAAATTAACATCACTGCTCAAAACCCGACGCCTCCCGCCCGAAGGTCGTATGGGACAGGACGGTTAGCAGCAACGCCCACAACATGTGGTCAACAGTTTACCTCGAACCTAAACAAACTCCGTTCAATTTGTCATTTATATTGTCCACGGTGCCGTATCGGGTGCTTAATATTAACATCACATTTGAAGTGGACAGATTTTAAAGGTTGATAGACCACGTTAATCCAATAGAAATGATTGCCAAATTTTAAAGCTATTTTGTTCCTAAAATCTTTACCTATAACCAATCTTTTCAACTCCTGAAAGTATGCAATATCCTTTCTTTAGCAACATTATATTCAAAGAATAAATGTGTTAACTTATTCATCCGACGTAGTCGCCAACAAATGAAAGTTAGTACCTAACAGATTAACAGCCATTTTGTAACTGATATTGCATACCTCTAGGCGTATTAAATTGAGAAATAACTCCTCGGTGCACTGTCGCGAGCAAACATTCACAGAGCAATTAGGAACGCGTAGAAACGCAAATTGGCTACAGGGACGAGGCGCATCCATGCATGTCTGTAGTTTAATGAAAATTCCAGCAAACATCCGTACACAGTGCAGCTACTATTTGTTTCTCACTATCGCAGCGCCAGCACAACCGTTACCGTTATGAAAATCTTTCGTTACAACCCAGTGTAAACAATGTCTATTGGGTGTTGTTGTCTAACGAAAACAACAACAGCACCAGCCAGATTTAACCATGCGAATATAGAGTTGCAGAACAGCATAATAACTGTCAGCCGGCGAGAATAGTAAGGCACGAGTCAAACCACCTGGCATGCCAGTGCCCGGAAGCGCCAGTGACATTGTCAACGCACCAACCGGAGCATGTTTTGCAAGCAATCCGGATAACGAGAAGCAACCATATTTCTTACACAGTTGGTGTTTGTATTGCCCGTGCATCGTGATGTCCAAAGTGGCGTAATAGATTGGCATCTTTTAAGCCGCCGTCGTGCACTCGGTTCGAGTATCCGATTGCAAATGGTACCGTGCCATTGTTGGGGCGTCTGTGCTGCTGTGCGAAGAGGCGGCTTTCAAGCGGATCCATCATCATTACGCTCAACAATGGTCGTTTCCTTGCATTCTCGAGTGACGTTCGGTAGGTATCGTGGGGGAGCCGGTGGCCTGGGCTGAGTGTTGTCGTTATGCTTTTGGCAGCTTTCTGCTTTCTGCATCGAAAAGCGGAAAGGAATTATCATTAGCTAACAGCCGAACGTCTTGTTGCAACGGTTGACGGGAAACAAATGTTCATTGGCACTGATACACTCGCTGTGAGCTGTTCTCTCAGGAACTGTGTTCATTTCACATTTTACTACACATTTCTATTACAACCTACACACATGACTAGTTTAATTCGTATCCGCACTGTTTATGTCACGGTTGGGAAGTTATGCTTTTCTGCGGTGTGAATTAAAGATAACAAATTTTCTATTTGCTTCCCGAATTCAACAGAAAACTGAAAGCAAAATGCATGATGCATTAGTAGCAAAATTTAATGCAACCCATTCAATCGAATCGCATAGGACCAAGCGTAGAAAATAAAGCTAGTAAATATATTCATCACATCCAACATCATGACTCGGCACGTACCACAAATAGCTCATCACGCATCATTTTCCAATCGGTAACGATTCGCTTGCCCGAATTCAAATGATCCTAACGGGCTTAATGCTTGAACACGTAGGCTTCCAAATAAGGCAATCAGCAGCATATTGACATCAGCAGCTGAAAACACTCACATCTCAGTGGGAAAATAATACTCGCCCACTCCAAACAACGGCCCCCTTTGCCACCAGTTCGTCCAGAGTGCTGGACGAATAATCTGTCTACAAATAGCTTTTCTTTACATAAGAGATTCAGCAGCTATTCATTGGTGCCATGCCCATTTGGTTGACCTGTCCATTAGCCAATTGCTTTACGCAACCGATTGTGATCGAAATTGAGCACCAGCAGCAGCAGAAGCAGCAACAGCACACGAATTGTTGTGCTGCTCTCATCGATATTCATCGCACGAAGCTTTTGCTCTCACTTTGCGTTGCTCTCGGTCTAATAAATCACACTATTGGTGTGATGTGAGAATGATTGCCCCATCTTGGATGGAATAAAGTAAAGCAGCGTGCTATGTGCGATGTCAAAATGGACATTCAGCTTCACTTGTCGTCATTGGAGTATGTTTCCAGCTTTGTATTCAATAGTGTTGAAGTTTAATAGAATCGTACAAAGTTGCTATCCACTGGCGGGAATATGTGTGCTTTATTGCGCCGGCAGATAGGCAACCCGTGTTGCACCTTGAATGAACCAATTTCCTTTAAGATCCAGGATGCTGGAAGCTTTCCAACTTGCTTACTTACTCAAATATTCCATAAGTTATCATTTTAAAAGATCATCAACCCATCCAAGGTTGAAAAAACTTATAGTGAAACTCTTTTAAAGGCGTTTTTGCAAGAATGCTGTCTAAAGTTATGCTTACCGTGACTGATGGTTTTCGATATGCTTTCTACTGTTTTATTTTTTATTTTGATCCTATTATAAAGCAGTTTTCTATGTGTACCATTAATTAAACAACCAATTCAGCGCATGCAGTGCGCGTCTGATGAAGGTTTGACAGGGGTCTTACTAACTTGTCGCAAACAGGGAAAGTAGCTAAACAGCAAAGTGTAAAACGAATCGATGCTTATCAGAGGAACTCATTAGCAGAAGGTTAAAAATGCATGAAACAGCAAACAAAAAAAAAGGTTCCAAAACAACAGCAAATTCTCAACTTCTTCACTAAGCTCATTTAAATAACTAACACTCCGTGGCGGGGGTATTGGGTGGAACTGAAACTGAAAATGCCTTCCTGTCACCGAACGAACCCTTGAATCGTTTGCCTCGGTCTAAGGATCTCGTACCGCGCGAAGGACAATTATCTAGATGGGAATAGTTTTAATTGCAATTTCTCATCATTAAGAGCTTTCACTATTCTGGCCCGCGTCCATTGTGGTACGGGTTCGCGCGTCGCTACAATTACCGAAGTTAATTTTTGAGCTCCTTAGAGTGGTCCGCGGCCATCGATAAATCTTTCCGTAGTTTCGAGCAAATTGTAACACTTTGTAAATTTGTTGCACTTAAAGCGGCTTTCATATGCAATGCTTCTTAATGTGAGTTGAGTTGGAATGGAGTTCTGCTAGTGCAAACAATTGAAGAACTCCATCTCGATTCGCTCCATTCAAAGTACGTAATGTCTATACGTCACTGGAAAACAAAGTACTTCAACGCACACACGCTTTAATGTATCCTTCTTCAGACCGGGCATAAATATCTGGAATAAAAATCTTTTCCGTTCGCACTAAAACACGATTCCATCCTTCACTGGAAATAGAAGTAAATACACACACACACACACACACACACGTGCCGTTATCTCTTCACCACGAAAGCTATAAAGCGTCCCACGGGTAGTGGAACGAACCATACAAAAAAAAGGGGCATCAGGAACAGTAGAGCAAAAAAACTTATAACAGCTCTCAACGACCGAGTCCGAGCGAAAATGGACTTCTCGTGGCTAAGTTTACCACGACTTCCTTCGTCATGTTGCATCACCGCCACAACCACCCAATTCACTGCTCCGTGGTTGACCATGTGAAGACTAACTTTGTACATGGAAAGCCCTTCATTTTGTGATGGATACGTTCCGGAAGACAGTGAACAAAAGAACACATCGTGTTTAATGGTGAATACGTGTTGATTTTCCTTTCCGAGAAGTTTGTCCGCACAAAATGTTCCGTTCGGGACGGGTGAGAGCCAGACAGAGAAAGAGAAGGAGTGGTACAGATAGGTCAAGCAATTAAAAATATAACACGCTCACTAGGGTACGCGTCAACAGGGTGCGCTGTTTTCCCAGAGCTTAATATCTCAGTTCCATTCATCTTTATCGTGATTAGAGCGCGAGGTTGTGAATAAAATAACTCTCGAGAGTATGATCCAATACCTACAAGATTCTAAAAGTATATTGAAAAACTGAGCTCACAAATCACATCTTCCAGCTTACTGATTCAAATAAATGTGGTAATACGCTACGGTATTACCAGCAACCTTTCGAAAGCCACAAATACAAACGATCATAATAATTCTTCCATCTTCCCAAAACCTTCATCTATTAACATGGTGCCACACTATTCGAGGGGGTTTTTTGGGGACAGAAATTTATCGACTAACCCCAAAACCACACACTCAGAGCGGTATGTCGAAGGCGTACAGCTGGTGTGGTTTAAGGATAATGATATGCTCCAACCAGCGTCCACCGGGAACCATTTGACCCACCCAGATCTCGGCTAGAGATTGAATATTTAAACAAAGCAACAATGACGCACCGGAATGGCCATAAAAAACTATGTTTACAAGTGTCGGATAGCACGACCATTTAGATACTTAAATATATATTGTCCTGTGTCAGCCATTTGCTTGGAGAATAAACGATTATTTGGTTGCAGATGTCTTAATTTACGGGTTTGATTTTGCCCGAGAAATAACTGACATTATACCTCCAGTGTTGCTGTTGATTCTAGTTTTGACACCTTCACAATATCCGCCCGTTAAAGCTTCACAATCCATCTTTCAACGAGTTTCACAAAAAAAATACTAATAAACAGCTAATTTACTTGTGAACTTAATGAATTGCGCTCCGAACGTAGGACGAAATTCACCCTGCGTGCTGGATGTCATACAAAAGCTGTGCAAATGACAGCTATCGCCCACCGGTTCGGGCTCCCATGGATTGCAATTACGATTGGGGGCCATTTTTTCTGGTTCCTTTTTTTTCTTCTTCAGCGAAATAGAAATTTTATTAATTTGAACATAAAACCGTTCATTTAGTAGTACTGAGAATAGCAGAGCAAATTATACTGTGGATGCCCGGAACAATTTGATGATTGTGAAAACATTTCCAGTTCAAGGAATGTGCTTGAGTTTAACGGTATTTGAATGGAAGAAATTTAATAAATTTAAATAATTATAGGAAAAATTACAAGCTTAGCAAGAAGATACAAAAATGTTTAAACTGGAAAAGTTTTCATACTACTGTGCCTCACTTACTTACTTATCAGGCGCTACAACCGCTTCGCGGTCTTGGCCCGCTGCAACAATCCTCGATACCGCTCACGGTCTAGCGCCGTCGTTTGCCAATTCATTATCCCGTCCGTTCCGGCGGACGCATCGACGCCATCACTCCATCTCAGTTTGGGCCTACCACGCCTCCTCTGTCCATGTGGACGGCCTAAAAGGACTTTACGGGCTGGGTCGTTCGGTGCCATTCTCATGACATGATCAGCCCACCGGAGCCTGGAGAGCCTAATTCGCCGCACGATGGTAAGATCACCGTACAGCTCATAGAGCTCGTCATTGTAGCGGCTCCTCCATTGTCCTTCCACACATACGGGGCCAAAAATTCTTCTGAGCATCTTCCTCTCGAACGCGGCTAAGAGGGTTTCGTCAGTTTTGGACAGAGTCCATGTCTCAGAGGCGTATGTGAGTACTGGGACTATAAAGGTTTTGTACAGTCCCAGCTTCGTCCGTCGCGACAGGTATTTTGAGTGGAGAAGTTTCCTCAGACTGTAGTATGACCGGTTGGCAGCCAGCACCCTTGCGCGCAATTCAACTTCTATGTTGTTATCGGTGCTGACTTTTGACCCCAGATAGGTGAAGTTTTGGACGACTTCGAAGGTGCGGTCACCTATCTGTACATCACCCCTGCGTAGATCAGTGTTTGTTAGCAGGGCCGCTGGTGGTGCCACCATCATTTTGGTTTTTGCCTCGTTGATCTCCAACCCGAGGTTCATTGCCGCATGCTCGATCCTTTGGTAAGCTTCTGCTACGTAGGAGAGCCTCAAACCAATGATGTCTATGTCATCAGCGTATGCCAGGATCTGGAGTGACTTATAGAAGATGGTCCCCGAAGTTTCCACCTCCGAGTCTCGGATGGCCCTCTCTAGCGCCAGATTGAATAGGAGGCAAGCAAGCCCGTCTCCCTGGCGCAGACCCTTGGTGGTAGCAAAGGGCCCTGAGAGTTTTCCATCCACCTTCACCTGGCATGTGATGTTGGTCATCGTCATACGTACAAGCCTGGTAAGCTTGGCCGGGATTCCAAATGAGCTCATTGCGTCGTATAGTTTTACTCTGGCTATGCTATCGTATGCGGCTTTAAAATCAATCAAGAGATGGTAGGAGTGTAGCTGATGTTCCGCCATCTTCTCCAAGATTTGCCGCATGGTGAATATCTGGTCAGTGTTTGATTTTCCGTTTCGGAATCCTTATGGATAGTTTCCAACTATCTCTTCAACGAATGGGACAAGTCTGTCTTGTATAACTAGGGAGAGAATCTTGTAGGCGGTATTCAAAACCGTAATGTGCCTCAAGTTGGAATCAAATTTAAAACCAAGAATCGATTTATTTCAACCTCTTTCCAACACACAGACAAACACTGTAGACATTAAACTTCTCCAGTACATGTAAAAGAGGTTAATTCATTTCACGCTGCCTTCCTTTCGCGTCGAAAGAAACCCCTCCGTCCAACTCTTGCTCCGTCATCGTACGGAAAGCATCGGTTTTAATTACTGCTATAAAATTTATTTACGCTTACCCGACGCTTCCCCTCGCGTGCCCTCGCCAAGTCGCTAAGAGCCACTTCATCGCTTTCGCCGTTCTTTCAATTGTCAGCTGCAGTGGTGCCCTTGGCAACGTAATCATCATCTCTGTCGTACTGCCGTCTGATTAGTGCCGGTACCGTGCTGTGTTTAAAGTATCGTGTTCGCCAGCCGAACCAAAGAAGCTCATTAGACATTGGCTTCACACGCGTTTCGTTGCGTTTTCACCATAGCGAGCTAATGAGACGGCACATTTTGTGACGAGTTATCGAGAATGATTATCTGCTTTACACTATACCTGTCAAACCGCCATAAACTTGTCTACTTGAGCCATTTTTTGTATGAGTGTTATATTTACTCAAACAAGCCACAATAAATCATCAAAAACACGCAACGCACTGCCATAAATTTCAATTAGCAACAAACGAAACCAACCAATATTTGTTCAATATTATTAACGTTCTCCCGGCTGGTTTTGGGCCCGCTTCCTGCCAATCAACATTGTTTTGTCGGAAATCGAGAACCCTGCCTTCCTTCCCGCCCCGGAACGGCACTTCATTTCCCGTATCTCGTTCACTTGAGATCAATTTCCTATCGCACCTCCAAATATGGCCGACGACGGTCGAACGATTTTCTTTCACTCGGAGTGGCTACTTCCGGTATCGACATATCGATGAGCTGTCCTCTTTTTTTTCTTTCCCGATACCATCTAAACGATCATATCAATTACGAACCACCGTTGAGCGAATGTGGCAAAAGTTTACACATTTATTATGGATTGTTTGATGAGCACGATAAAGCATTTGCACTCGGGAAGCGGGTCGTAATTTTTTATTTATCGATATCTTTGACCCAACATTCTGTGGTACGGTTTCCTCGGTGATGATTAAGTTATTATTTTTGTTTCTTCTATTTTTAACCGTAGTTCGATTACAGGATTATGCGAAGCTTTATATTATATCGTTTTTTTGTGAAACACCAGGCGTCTCCATCCAAGGGATCAATGAGAAATTTAAATATAAAATCTAAATTTTTAGGCCAGCTTTTGTCCAATGTTCGAGATTTCTTAAGGATGTTAAAGCAAAGCTAGTATAACGTTTGACAGCGTTTTTAAAAGATTAAATGTGCTTAAAAAATACTGAGTATAATCTGCAGGTAGATAACTACTACAATAAAAATGTTATATTTTTGCTCTTTTGCCTATCAATTTGATTGCAGATCTAGCCGCATTTCAACCATAAAATTTCTAAACACATGCAGAAAATATCAACTATCGTATCGTTATCGTAATCCATTTCACCAGGCGCAACAAACACAAGGCACCAGGCGTCTCCATCATAAGCTTCACTAACGACCAGGCGCCTCCATATATTGCTTGCAGTGTAAATATAAACCTTTTATCTCTTTATAAACATAAACCTACAATGTTCTTGTTCAAATATGAATATAAAGTTGGATATTTACGTAAAAAAGAAACAAGACCAAAACTTCTTCATTGCAAAGCATGTTATATCGACATCCCAAAGCTATCTAGCGGTAATATCTGCCTGTAATCGATTGCTTATATCACATTAATTGAGTTGTTTTGCTTTCCAAGGTGCCAACAGGATCGATGCGATCTATTTTCACACCCTTATCTGTCCCCGTGACATAACCAATGCTGGCTTTGTTTTCTATTCTCTTTCTTTCGGTGTGCCCATTCTGGATTATTTGATTATTCTTGTCTGTGTGTTTGTCACACTTCGGTAAAAGCCATCTGCAACGAAGAAAGAATCGCCAGCAGAAAAGCAAACATTTCCATTTCCCGTCACATAGTGCTTGACAGCTTCCAGCGTCAAACCATCATCACTTTCATCGGTGGTTTTGCGGATAAGCTGCTATCGGTTCGATCGGTTCGGAGTTGCTGTGAAAGGTAACAACGCACCAGATGGAAATATCGTCCCCTTTGTGTGGGTATGTTTTTGTCCGGTTTTGCGCACCATTATTGTACGTAAGCTGTCATCAGACGGAGTCCGTTTACCCCGAGGGAAGGTTTGGTTTTTGCCATCGTTGCTGAAGTGGAACATTGTCACGAAACAGAAATCACTACCGAATTGCTGATGATGGCGATGATATCAATTAAGCATGTCAATCGAACAAGCGCATTTAAGGCGCATTGGTTTGGTAGTTAGGCGTAGCTTATAGTTAGGAGGAGCTCATTAGGTTGACGATTTTTATATAAAGAACATGCATAACTTTGTTAACGCTATTCTTTCACTCATGAAAAATTGAAGTTATCCTTCTTTCTACCCTCAATAATGCTTCAAAAACAAATGAATTGTATGACAGCATTTAGACATTTCTAACTAAATGACCATCCCATAGACTCCTCCTTAAAGGGACCACCATTTTCTTGCTACCAACATCCAAAGTCAATTGAAGTGGCGAACACATAAAAACACAGAAAGTGACCTCCGTTTTTGTACGGCACGGCAACAATCCATAAGAAAGCTGTACAACTTTTGCCCAGCAATCCGACGAAGCTCAACGTGCCTTAACGATAATGTAGCTTAATGATAATGTTTGGGACGATTATTGCTGCTTTTTGTGTTGTGTTGCTCTATTTAGTTGCTAGCTTAACTTTTCCATTGAAGGTGTTATGGTAGTTGATTGAATAGAAGACCAAATGTTGCTGAAGAAAACCGTTGAGTGTGACAAGGAATTTTATTATTTTAAATAAAGCAATTACACAAGTCCCAATCGCTTCTTTAATCGCTTTACTTTACCAATCGAGCCTTAAAGTACACCATAACCGATTTTCTGCTTGCCGTCGCAACCTCGATAAACAACCACGAACAACATTATCACTTGAAGTATCATTAACAGACTACCGAACCTTGTCAGTGATTGGTCTAATCATTGTGTTTTGTTTTTCACCATCACTATTTCGCGCCGTCCCCTCCCGGGGGTTGTGGAGCAAAATTTCCACAGAACACAAACCGTTACTGTGCATCAAGCTGTGAAACGCTCCTATCTGCCGGTGGCATCATGATACTATTTCCGATTCGATTCGGTACCGCCGTGCACCGTCGGACCCCTTTTTTTCGCTCGCAGCAAATCTTCAAACAAAGGCCAATTAACTCAATTGTGGCTATTAATCAAACCTAATGAACTTTTCCGACAATTTACGATCACACCCATCGCACCGTACCCCCAAAACCCACCGGTCGGTTGGAACCACGATTTGATGGTCGAGTTGATAATGATTTTATAGTTCTGGTACGCGTTTTTTGGTGCATTTCGATGGAAAGCTTCGATGGAAATGTAAAATTGTGATGAGGTTGGAAAGCAAGCGTTGCGTTTGATTGAGATTTATTGGTAATTATTACCGTAGCTTACCATAACAAGCTACGTGGGAAATAGTATAAAAGATTACCTATGTTACACCAATTTTAAGGCGCACGTTCTAACGAAAAGGAAAACACACTATCAAGCATCGGAAAAAAAAACAACAAACCGAAAGAAAAATTACATTGCTAACGAAGCTGCTCGTTTCGAAATGACACTTGTTGACACACACCGACAACACACAACTTCCATTTACCGTAGGCAAGCACCGAAGGCACGTGCATTGACTTCACAAACGAGCAAAGTTTAGCTGTATTTGTTATTGTTATTCCGGCCTTTTTTGCTTCCTTTCTGTTCTCCCATTCTGCCCGGAATGTATCGGAATTGGGGGTCCGGGTTTTCCCTTGAAATCCTCTATCCGCCAGCACACGAATAACGCAACAAAATGAAACTAATTAAAGCGAGTAACCAAAAAAAAAACGAAAATGAACTCAACATTCACTCGTGTGACGGATGAACACAATCACAGCACTGTACTAAAAGAGTTCTGCGCCGGCTCGAACGGTTGTGAGTGCAACCTCGCATCCGGAAATGAGTGCCGTTCATCCGAACGCTCAAAACTATCCATCCAAGCAGTGGGAAAGCTCAGTGAACGTTGGGCCTGCGAACGGTACGGATTACGAGTTGTGCACACGGGGCTTTGTTTTGCGATCCGGTGCGAACTAATAGTCGCTTTTTGCGCCCACCGGAAAGGTAACACTTTTGACCGGATTTTGTTTGTTTATTTTTCGTTCAGTTGCGTACACAGTCGAGTGATTTGTTGTCGGGTGCTGAGCAACTGAAGCTAGCGCAAGTTAAAAGGTGTGTTTAATGGAAAGTACTAATCGTAAGCTAGTGAATCGAATGCTATTGGCAGGAAATGAATGCAGGAAATCGGCTACCAATCAGCGGAGTTTGTGTGGGTTCCATTAATAATTCCCTGTGTCTGGTGGTGATAAGTTAACACACAATTAAAGAAACCCAATAGTGGAACCAACCATTAAAACCTTCTCATCTCACACCCTCGATTCTGGTGTTAAAAATTGGAAAAGAAGGTCCGGAAAAGCTGAGCAAAAAGGAAAAGGTGTGTCCGAATTATCCTCCCCTCCCAAGCCACCCTTTCTTTTCCCGGTGAATCCCTCGTTTCTTCGCTCCCTTTCGCCTGATCACTGATCGGAATAGATAGAGAGCCGAGTGAAATATTGCACAGCCATTCCGGCTCACGCGAGTGATAAGATGATAAATTGGTGTTGCCATTATCATACGTATGTGTGCACCGCTAAGCCATCAGCTGCCCGTACACATTCCCATCGGTAAGAATTGGACGCAAAAGTTCGTGCCAGCTGCGGAATCTCTCACCCGGATTCAAATGCGATAATGGAAATGAATCGTTCGATCACCAGTGTGCCGCCCAGTGTAATGGTGCGGGGGTTTCAGTTGCAGATGGTGTGATGATGATGATGAGGTACCCACCGTACCGGGAAATATTAAGCGGGTATTGGAAAATTATCCATACAATACCGTCAAACGCTCCAAGTACGCTGTGTCTGCGTGAGTTTTTTGTTGTCCTCACTTTTGTTGGAAATCCGAGGAAAAACTTTCGAACGAAGATTATCAACCCGTGGCAATGATGATGGCCACGATCGCAATTAACCCGCGCTGGTGTGTGATTTATTGTTTTCCAGGAAAATTATAGCTTCATTTGCATCGGTGGACGATAGGAGTAAAAGAAAATACGACAACCACAAAACAAGTGGAAAATGCTTCGTGCTGCAAACACGATTTAAAGTGTAAAGATTAAACGAAACACGTGTGAATGTGAGAATATATTCACTCCACTCCGAAGGTGGTGGGAGTTGTGCGTTCCTGTGGGGACGATTCTGTGCTGGATTAGATCGGCCGCGGTACAATACCCGGTACAAGCTCATCATTAACACTCATTTTGTGGGTACGTATGAAACGGAGCAAAAGATAGAAATGTTTCGCTGTTGTTATCGGTTTTATCTATCCCCAAGTCTACCATTTTCCCAACCAGCACCGCCATACGCAACAACATACGACGGCGAAGTTCATTTTTCGCGCCACGTGAGCTTTCACTTTACCTCGAGCGAAACGAGAGATAGGACCCGCTGTTTGCCACGCTTCCGTTGCCGTGGTACGGTGACTTCCGAGCCCAACTGTGCCTGCTTGATGATGGTGATGATGTTGGATGGATCAGCAAGCCTTCTAGCTGCGAAGGTTGATGGTTTATTGATGATATTCCATCCGGCATCCGGTTTACCGGTGGGGCTTGGAAGCTGTTTCTATTTTTTTCTCAATCAACACTCTCTTTCCCCTTTCTGTTTTTTATTAGATAAATCCCATTTCCTACGTGATAAACAGTTTTAAATCTCAACCCAATGTGTCAGTTCAATCGAATAATATCGAATTCGAGGAACGCTTTCTGTTGTGAAAGTAATGTGTTTTTCATTCTCAAGAAACAGGAGCAAAGGGGCGCACACACCAAAAAATCAAGGTTAGAAAAGTGATGTGAAATAAAAGCTAATCTGTTTCCGGGTTATAAACCACGGATGCCGCCTCCATCGGATCCGACCGGCGGCCCAGTTATCGGCGTTTCGCGGACGTAAAGATTTTCGGTACAAAGTTTAAAAGGGGAAATCCGCCACATAAAATGGTTTACGGGGCGTAAATGTACACGCTACTCCCGCGCTGACAACTGAGCAAATGGGACGCCATAAAGCGTCGATGGGCTCGTAATCATAGACTGGATGGGAAATCACGCGCATCCAAACACGCAAACAGGTGGTAGCTTTGTTTTCTTTACTTTGCTTCCTTAAGGTTCTTCTTTACATTCGTGGAAAAAGTGTGAAACGTTGTTGGGAATGTGTAAATTTGTTTGGTTTTAATACTCCGATTGCTAATTGAATATCTGCAAACCAGTTGCTGCAGTATTAGAGGCTTACTGTCTTTATTGCTTGTAGTTTAACATCCTACAACAAGAACCAATGTTCGAAGCATTGCTTGACTTTAGTACTATGGTTCGGGTGATAATGTCTAAGACCCTGTTGTAGTACGAGGAATTATAGCATCGTACAAAGAATTATAGCATCGTTAACAAGCTTTGATTTGGCTTCAGTTACCAATTTATAGCGATTTTCACAAAACATTACATGCTATAAGCAAATAGAATTGTAGATTGTATGGACATGCGTCGTAAACAAACATAGCATTGCAAAGGGCAGTGGTGTATCCAAAGTTCAGAAGAGCTGAAGCGCGACCGACTCTGATCATGACTTTTGGATCTTTTTAAGGCCCGTGAACCACAAGTTCCAACAGACGATCAAGCACCTTTAACTACGAGATATCTTTGTAGGTTTGGCTTTGATGACTAGGGCTCATTCTCCTTTGGTAGATACGGTTCTTTAGACTGGGAGATTTCTTAGACAGGAGATCTCTTACATAGATATCACGAAGATGAAACTAAGATGGTATGAATGGGAGATCTCTTGACAACCGATGCATAGAAGCTACAAACCTTGGTAGATTAGGATTCGATGATAAGGAAGATAAGAATCCTTGGAAGACGTTAAATTTTCCATTACAAAGTTTCCTGATAGATGAGACTTAGACAACAAAAACCATTGGTAGGCAAGGCATCTTTGATTACTGTGTCTTAATAGACATGGCTTCGATAATGAGGCTTCTTCGACTCCACTGCGAGATGTAGTGCAAGATGAGGTTCCTTGATAGATGTCAAATCTCCATTCACGAGGTCTCTTGGTAGATGGCAAGACTTAAATGACAAGGCCCTTTGGTAAATAAGGTCTCTATGACTAGGGGATCTCTTGGAGGATAATTCTTAAATGTCGTTGAATTTACGATTAGGAATAGGAGACTAGGAAACCTCTTGAACGACTAGATTGATGATCAGGCCATAAGGTGTGTTGGTAGACGATGTCTCTTAGATAACGATTGTGAAAGATTGTGTGATAAGGTTACTCACTACTCTCCCAGGTCAAGCCACCACTGTCTCAAAAACTGTGATTGACAAAGACCACAACAGTTGCACTACATCTGAACAATATCAGAGTAAGTGATTGACTTGCCATAAACTTCGTTAACTTTGTTGGAAAATTTCAATACAGTCAGCATACAACTTCTAACAAATGATGTACTCCTTTTTTCGCAGTATATAGGTCCATAACCTGGCTCCTAAGTAAAGAGCGTGTAAGAAACAAGAACTTTCAAAGTATGGAACATGCATTGTAGACTAAAATCAATTTAAATCGCGTTTTGAAGTTAACTCAACGCTATTTTTAAAACACAACCTGTCAAATCTCCTCGTCAAGTCACATTTTCCGTTAAAAAAAAAACAATCAAACTGCTTTCAACGTACCCGAACGCAAACAATGTGCTGAGTATGTGTTCGGTATGTGTTTTTTTTTTGTTTTGTTACTCGTAACTCGCTCAAAACAGTTCCATCCATTCGAGCCTGTGCCGTCCTCTGCAACATAACCAACATCCCACGCTTCAATTAGTGCCACCGTCATTATGATGTGCTGCCAAGCGATAACCCTTCAATCGATCATTCGTTTCGGTGTTTTGTTTTTACCGACATCCCTTGCAAGCTGAGCAACAAAAAATGTTAAACCATGTCGGTCCCTCCTAATGACCGCAAAACAATTTTTGCCCCCGGTTTCAGCCACTGGTCGTTTGCAACTTGCTTGCTTGCTTTGCTTTGTTTTGTTGCATGTTTCGTGTTCTCGTACTTGTATGACTGGTCCTGGGGCTTGGTTTTTTATTTGTGCCACTACCCCGTTCCGCAAACATTTTTCATTTGAAATTTTATCATTTCGAAATGGAAAACGTAACTTTGAAAAAAAAAACACCGAGCAAAACCACCCAAAAACACGACAACAATCTTCTTTCCACACCTTGGTACGTGCGGCTTCAAAATCAAAACCTACCGCCGGGTGACTGTGTTTGTGCGCTGCCAAAAACGGTGTCGGGATACATAATAGTCCTTTTTCGGTACCTTCTTTAATCGGGACCTTCGTCTAAAGCACCTCCGGGGTATGAAGGTTTAACGGTTTTTTTTTGCTGGCGTTCTTTCTTTTTTGTTGCGTCCTTTTACTTCACTTCTTGCTATTGGACCTGCGGCATAGGATACAAACAAAACGCTTACAACAACCCGGATGATCCTCGTCCTTCTGCGCTACTACTTGAAACCATTTTCTTTCGCGCTGTTACGTTTGTTCAACCGGTAACGCTGGTCTAGTGGAAAATCGATCTCAATTTTTTAAGCGTACGTACGTGTGGCACACTCAAACGGAAAAGAAACGAAATCCATCCTGATTCTTTCTGACCATTTTCGCAGCTTTTTTTTGTTGCTATCGCTCTCTCAAGCTCCCTTTCTTTGGATGTGACTTTGCCCTATAGCAGCGGAGGGTTACGATTCAAAGGTCAAGCGTATTGGAGTCGGTAACAGCTGCCTTCGCCCAACTGTTGACCACAGCAAACCCGGAAGGATGCAGCGGTTTTGTGGCTGCTTCCGTCGGTTAATGTGTAGCGCCCAATTGTCTGTGTGTTTCGATTGAATCGGTGGAGATGATTAATCTGTGCTCCATCTGAAACTTCCATGTAGATGAAGTATTGCATATAGTTGAAATGTTTCAAAGAAGATTTTTTTCATGCAGCGGAATACTGCATATTTCCAGTATTTTTGTAGCCATCACTTCGGAATGAAAACTGCTAACATTGGGTAGGAAAACCGGCAAACGTGCCTAGAAAACCTAATCAAAACATTCGCCAGACTGCAATCGCCAATGTGCGGCTACGAATCGAATGGAAGAAATTTCAATTGCTACCTTTTAATGAACTAAATTATAAAGCCCCATTCATCTGCCCAATTAGCTACCGTTTCATACAACGGAATAATACTACTCAATTAGGCAAAGGAAATGGAAGATTGCCGAACAAACGAAAACCGAAGCCATGTGCCCTAAGAAACGCAAACACCTCCAGAAATTCGATCAACTTTTCAAACGGTAGAGAATAACAACCATTGTTTAGCAAATCAACTTGCAAACCTTTCTACTAGGAGCTCATCAAAACAACTTCATTAAAAATCGGTTGCCAAGGAAGCAAAGATCTAGCGTTTGCAAGTAATATACAAGAAATGTTTTTCTTCTTCAAGACTAATATAACTCTGTATAAAATTATTGGAGGCGGCGGCCAGGTGGTAGATGCGACAGCGATATTGGTCTTCACATGGCAGGACCGGGGTTCAAGTCTCATCTGGGCCGTTTCCCCATAGTGAGGACTGACTGTCCAATTATACGGTAACAATAAGTCTAGTAAGCCAAAAAATGCAGGCATGACCTAAGAGGTCTTTAGACCAAGAAAGAAGAAGAAGATGATTTAAAGTTGAAAATCTTGAAAACTTAAGCCAGCTTCTGTCAATTGATTGAACAATCACAGCAGTTCAACTGGAGCAGGTCAACTCATCCTGATGCATTTGACAACCAACCATTTTGACAATTTTGACAGTTGGTTCGCAGAGTGCATCACAAAATAACAGTCTAAAATGCACATCTAGACAGTATTACCAATATCAAAATCATAATTTCATTAACATATTTGTTTACATGTTTATCCTGACCGATTATAGTCTTAGAACTAAATGACAGTGCACTAGCATGTCTGTAGTAGAGACACGTAGTAGTACACTCTGGTCTTATGTAGACAAAAAGGCTGTGATTGCTATTTTGGCTACTAAACATACCGTGCATATGCCAGTTTTGACCTTTGATATGTGATCTGATTGTTATGACATCTGTCATCATTGCACTAAGAATTTATCGGAAAAAGTATTAAGAAGGATGCATATATCAGCTTGAAGAATTGCCGATCTTTGAGGATCTGCTATTTTTTCAAAGAAAAGCAAAGGCCAAAGGGATTTGTTAACAAATATTGTAGAAAAATTGAAGATGTCGGTGAAGAAATTGAGAATATCCTTACACTAAAGGATATAACATCTAAAGAATCGGAGAAGTAGTTCAGTTAGAATTAGAGGATTGATTTACTTTCTGTGACATTCGGTTCTTGAGGATGTTCGCAAACGAAGTTTGTTTGTACAAGCACTGTACTGTTAATCTGAGGAACTATCTTAACAACTTATTTCAATCACTTTCTCCGTACACCTTCCTAGAAATTCCATATCTTATTTACATAGATTTAAAATAATACCCCAAACAAACCCCAAAATCATTATCTAAAATTTTCAATTTTCCAATTTCCACCCCTCTTCAAAATGGCACCCATAATTCATAACCGAAAATTGTGCCCGCTTGATTGTGCCGCCTAATAAATTCATTCCGAGTCCCGAGACTACGCCACCGAAAAGGGTTGCAAACCGGAATATTCCGTATTCAGCAAACATCGGCAAACCAGACACAAACCAAAATTTGCTGACCCAACCAACAAACAAAAAAACAACCAAACAAAAAAAACCCCCATAACAAACACTAGTCACGATCGTGAACCGGGCACCAATACCGAAGGGTGAAAAAGATGAAAAATGTATTAAATTATCTACCGACCGTGGGAAGGGAGAGCAAAACTGTTCGAAATGAACTTTCCTGCTATCGTTGGCTTGCTTTCCCGCTTTCTCTTTCTTTTTGGTTATTTCTGCTCTACGTCTTGATTACCTATCTAAACGAACGTTATAGGGTACGCTGTTGCTTTCCTTTGTCTAGCAGCACGACGACGTTTCGCTTTACCCTATATATATTTACTTATCCTTACGCACCTTCGTTTTTAAAAATCAATATCACAATAGGTATAAGACTGTTGGGCCCGTTTTTTGGAAACATAACACACACATACACACACACACCAGCACACACTAACCACTTTGTACAATGTGCGTGTGAAACTTCAATGTCACCGACAACCTCTGTTATTGTAGCGCGTGCTGTTTGCCAGGGCCGGCAAACTTTGACACAAAGTGTGACGGAAATTGATTTCCTGTCCCATGGCTTTGCACGGTTGCTTCCCGGTGATCCTTGCTGGACAAATTTTAGCACAAAACGGGCACAAACTCGAGCACCAGAAATTTTTCTTGCACCTTTAAAAAAACAACCCACCCGCCCACAATCCACAAAGCGTCAGGATCATCCTTCTTTCTGTTGTCCTTCTTTGTCGTCCGTGTCCGTCGGAACACACTTCAACTTTGACGCCGATATCGTGCTGTGCTATAGTTGTGACAGATACACGATACAGGGCTTCTTCCTACAGCGAAAGATAGACCGCTGGACACTTGCACTAGTGTTGCAGAGGAAAAAGAAAAATGATACAACGGATAAAGCGGGCAAGTTACCGCCAGACCCAGACAACTCCACCGGGACGGATCGATTCCGGCGAAACCCCTCGAAACCTGCCCAAAAGGGAATATCGTGAGAATACTCTATTTCATCACCCACAAGCAAAAAAAACCCCGTTTAATGTTTTCGGACTTCGCATGTCTGAGCCCGTCCATCCTTCCAGCACGATACGCGACTTAAAGTTTGGCCGACCTTTGAAGCAACCGTGACAGGACGGCACGACACGCCAGCCACGGAATAATGGTGTCGTATGAACCGCAGGATTATGGTCAAACCTTGGAGATGTCTATCGACATCAGAGACATTGCAGGATGGAGAAGGATGACTGTCGCCAAGTGACAACTTCCTTCAGAACGGCGAACAAACCACCGGCCCCGAATCCAATTTCCCCGTGGCGACTTTTCTCTTGAGAGTTTTCCACTTCGACCCATCCTTGAGCGCCCAACGAACCCACCTAAACACTCCACTTCTAATGACACTCGGCTAGTCTTAAATTGTACCGTCCGTGGCACGGGATGTCTCTTTTTCATTATGACCTAGCGTGGCTGCAGTCCAGATAACAATTGTGCGGTTGACTTGACATCTGCGTAATTCAATTTCATGCTTCTGTTTCGCTCTATTTACTAATATGATTTGATTGATCGTGTTGTACATTTTTATTATAAATTTTCAATTCTGTTCTCTTCTGTTTTACTCATTTCTGTTGTCACTTTATCAAATTTGCGTTTGTTCTTTCGCTTTCCCATCTACAAGTGTTTGAACTCCCCATCTTATTTGATTTTCATGAAAATAAACTTTTATTCGTAGTTTGCCTTTACTGTTTCTATAATCGTATATTACTTTCTTTCGGATATCTCCTTTTACAGATAAATATTCAGATAAATAATGTTTATTTAATTTATTCCTTTTGCAATCTACATCTTTGTATTTTTATCGCTACAAATCTTTGTCGTGACTTTATTTTAGAAAAACTTAAACATTTTTATACAAAAGTAAATATTTGAAGTGAGAAACAATGTCTTCATGTCTCTCTGTCACTCTTTGATGATCTTTAGTTTTTTTCTCTTTTATTTTGAAGATTGTCCTTCGTTTTTTTAAACTGAATATTAATGCTTTTATTTTCTTATTTTCCTTGTTTCATGTTTATTTTTAAATTTCTACCAAATTAATTTTCTTTCGTGATTAATACATAATTTACTGAGATGTTTATTTTCCTTTTTCAAGCTTTATATCTTTTATATTTATCTGTAAAAAGTTTTTTCCTGTTCTTTGCTCGATTTTGCTTCTTACTTCTGTTTATTACTTCTTTGTTTCTAGAAAATGGTAAAGGTTTCATGATTTACATTGTTTTTTTTTCTTTGTTTGGAATATTCTGTAACTTTAATTTGATGCTTTAATCTTTTCTCTATCAAGTTTGCTCTTAATTGTATTAGAAGTATACTATTTCTATAAATTTATCCAGTTTTTTACGAGTTGAACAAATTTATTTCTACATTCTTTCACCTTTTTCTTTACGATTCTCTCCCTTTGCGGCTCTCTATATGTGAGCAAGCTGGCACGCATTTCTGGATGATTATTTTTCAACCATATTCGGGCAAACAACGGCAAAACCCCAAACGCAACCATCAAGGCTCTCTGCTACTTTCGAAAACCTCTGTCAATCCGTCCCAAAAAAGAGAACCACCATACCCTGCAGGATGTTTGTAGAAGCGAAGGCATTGTTTGTTTTGACGCTCGTTACTTGCGGGTGGCTTTCTTCCTAATTCCCTTTTAAGAGCCATTTCCGGAACATTCGAGCGATGGTGAAAAACCGATGCGTACCACTAGACGCACCAACGGCGTAGGTCACGATGGCTATGATGGATATGTTGTCAACTTTTGCTTGTCTCCCCATACTCCAGAATTAAAGGGAGTAGGCAGAAAACGGCACTTCCTTTCGCACGCACACGATCAGTTGACAGTTTGGGATATAAGTTTCAAGCTGCGGAGCAAACTTGAGCGTCTCTTCGCGAACTGTAAGCGAATAACAAAGAGTAAAACAAA
>KZ061605.1:486772-552903 GCA_002091835.1 Anopheles maculatus
TCCGTCCAGTGGACGGATCATTGCGCGCTTTCAAAGTTTACTTGCCAATGCATCCACCCCAAACACAAGCTGGCTGGCTTGTCGGGGGCAAGAGACTGAACCGGGGCAGCTCTCACTGATGCCGAGAGATGTTTCTCGTTCCACCTAATTGATATTGATTTTGTGATCAAGCTCAAGCGAGTGAAAAGTTTTTGCCCCATGTTGTTTGTGCACCACTGAAGAAACGATTCGGGGGAGCAAGCAGGCTTGGGAAACATGGGGGCGGACGGCCAGTAGATTGGCCTGGAGAATGGTTTGTTTGGTTTCGGCACAAGTGGCCTCCTATCTTCAGCGACGCCAGGCTGAACATGAGCTACACGTTGATGAATTTAATTAAATTTGTGTTTAATGCTGCTGCTCCGGTTCTCCGAGGTGGTTTCATCGGGCGTTGATGCTGGACGTGGAGAAACGGTTGGCCGAGGTGATGGTTTCTGGCCGCGCTTCAACGGTGCGAATCGTCTAACACCGGCAAAGGGTTCTGTGTGCGAGGTTGTGCACACTGTGCGATAAGCGTATCTTTGCATCTTACATCACCACAGTGACAATGCAGATTGACGCCACTGCTCATGTGTCAATGACGGGGTTTTCATTCCGTTTTGGTGCAAAGTTTAACATTACGGGTAATTGTAATCAATTGCCATCTACACCGTGAGACTTAACGATCTCACAGTGTGGTTTTGAAAGGGGCTTAAGCCAAACGGAGAGACATGAAACTTGCACACATCGAAAAATTGAGGTTAAATTGTAAGAATGACAATGAGACACATTCTTACCGAAAGAATTCCCCTACACAATCTTTAATATTTGACAAGGAGCTCAAAGGTTTTGGTACATATACAAATTGAGTTATTAATTGTAACATTGCTAGGACAAAATTGTTCCTTAAAAGGTCGTAAATCGGATCGGAAATTCTCTTCTACTTCTTTCTTGGTCTTACGACCTCATGCCAGCCATATTTAGCTAACTAGACTTATTGTTACCGCATAGTTGGATAGTCAGTCCTCACTATGGGGGAACGGCCCAGATGAGACTTCCTGCCTTGTGAAGACTGGAGCTTCTAGAATCAATATCCGAGATTTTCTTCTTGAAAGACATGTCAGGCCATGACATCCATACAATGGTTTACTAAACTTATTTACATCTCAATGCCGAATGGTTAATTCTTGCTGTGGAGGATCAATAAGTGGTCCAGTGGCCAATTTTTTTCCAGAACCGCTCCTGGTTTGCAATCCTGACGATACAAATACAGCGTAAATGAATGCAAGGAGATAAGAAATGGTTTGTCCTACGAGAGTAAATAGTATAAGCTTTATTATAATTGTAAATATTGTTTACTATTACTGTCATTAAAAAAACTGTAGCATATTTTCTGCTTTTCATGAGCCTTGGCATTCAGTTGCAACTCTATCATGCAGAATCCTCCGAGCTCAGTTGAGCGTCTTAAACATTGACGACTTAGTCTCAGAAATGGACAATTTATGTTTTGTATAAGAAAATCCATGATGTTGAGGATATTTTTCAATGTTTAAGCAGATGTTCCAGCTTCTGATCTCACGCTTTAAAACGCTTAAAATACTAGCCACTAAAGCTCATGATTCTACAAATATTTCTGCAGCTTTTGAAGGATCCTCAAATACTAGAGGTTCATGGGAATCTGTCCTCGTCTTTCTCTACATGTACTATATAAATTGAATTGAAGTGTTTTTTTTTATTCGGAAAATTCAAAGATCATACAGAGTACATTAAGCCACTGATTATGGATAGATTGTCCTTATCAAATAAAGGAGGATATAAGCCTACTCACGTATAGAATGTTTTCGCAAAAGCTGTTTCAAAAAATGGAAAGATATGATACACAAGACTTCTAATTAACCTACAAAATAGTTATCTGAAATGTACCATAAAAATATACTGCTATAATTTTATAGCAAGTACTCTAAAATCCACCAACAGTCAGTGAATAATGCATGCATCCCTGCTGATCTTCACATTTCAACACAAACAAAATGAGAATGCCGCTATCCCTGGTCCCATTACTTTCTGTTTTATTTTCATGGCTTCCCTTTTTCCGACCGTTAGCTCGATATCGGACGCAGTTTTTCACAAGTAATTAATAACAATCAACGGTGATCATATTTATAATTCTGCGTCAAAAAAAGAAAAACACACAGCAGCCGCCTGTCAACTTCCACCCCAGAGAAAGGCTTATATGACTAAAACCTGCTTTCCAAACCATCTGCTCCACGCCTTGGCATGGTTCAAAATGTGTAATTCTGTGTGTGTGTGTGTGTGCCCATCTCGTGGAATGTGCAGTAAATTATCCGCATCTCACGGGACGCACCCCATCATTGTGATAAATTGTTTCCAGCTACATCCTGCTACTCCGCCCACTATTACACCTCAACAAACTCGCCCAAACCGGCCCAAAGCATGGCGCAACACCGGTACACGACAGTTGGTCAGGGTTATGCCTAGCATTTGTACAGCCCAGCCCACCAGCCACCAGCCCGAGTGCAAACTCCAACGTTGACATATTTCAGCGAAGCGACATTTATCAGGTGGCACTACACTGCACTCGCCCGCTTCGCTTTAGCTGGCCAGCGTTATATTGCATCCTTGGATGTGCTGCCAGAGAATAACTGGATCCCTGGGTCAGTGCCAGTGAGTGTGTGTCTGTGTGTGTGTGTGACTGTGTGCTCTCCACCTGCATGGGTAATGAATGTAAGCTTCACAGGTCACGGATCGCTCGGATCCAATTTATTGACTGTTAGCGAACCGACCCACGGGCAGATTGGCCCTCCAGCGTTGACTTGCGCCCAATGTCCAGCCAACGTTGCACCGATTGAACGACCGAACCCAAGTGCCACACCACAGACACATCCGAAAATGCTAGATATATATCCAATTTGTGTACATTTGACAGTGACCGTGGAATGTTATTACAGTACCCGTTCGGGCCCACTGACATGTTGTACGTGGCAACAGGACCATCCCCATTGAACACACATACCGAACGTGACAGCAGCTGTGGGCAGTGCCTTTTTTCGGATTTTGCACACGGAGAACAAACAAAAAAAACCGTAGCTGGGATTTTAAAATAAGCTCCAGCAAATGCGCCGCTTTAAATTGACATTTCGCCATTGCAATTTGTTGTAATTATTGACCTTCCTCGCGGGGTAATTAATATGGCCGACAATCGATACCATTTCATTAACTCGTAACATGCTCGTTATGATGTATGAGGTCAGTTCGGTAAAGTTTCGGGGAAACAAAATAGGGTTTTAATTGAAACACCGCGACATGTTATCTTCGCTACCTTGGCAATGGAGATTACACCGCTTTACGATAAAATATGTACGCGCATTCGGATGGTAGGCTCGGTCCTGAGGGTTCTATCTGTATCGTCGCTGGAAGGTTTTCAACCTGGATCACCTTTTTAAAGCAACATGAAGATGAACCTTCCGCCGGAAGGAATCAGAATAGATATACCGCTTGTACGTAGATTCTACCGCCTCGCACTATGGGGCAGCCTGGTACATAACGTCGTAAACGTTTTTTTGCTTAGTTTATGTAAAAAAATTATTTTACACCAAAGAAATCTTTTTAATAACAGACTTACTCCTACTTAAAAGTTAAAAATACATGAAAAGAATTTTTTAAGTGTTGTTGGCGTTATGTACAGCAGCTTGTTAAAGTTTTATCATGCTTAATATCTTTTAAATATCATGCTATAATATCTATATATATTTATAGCGTTACTAAAAGCACTAATTAGTTTCACATCATTTTGTAATCAATTCTTACTGGCATTTTACAGCTGTCTTTTAAGAATGCAAAATATTTTTCATGAAATCAGAATTTAATGGCATGTTGAGAGACATGTTTTACACAATCTATTTTAAGGATATGTTCTCAGTCTACTCTCACTAAATCTTTTCTTAGTAAAACCACAGAGGACCATTCGAAAATGCTATCTTAAACAGATTAATATTTCTTTTAATTTAAACGTGAAAGTGAACGGGTAAATATTTCTTACAAATCATATGAAATTCATGGATATTAAGAGACCTTGGTATTTATCTAGCCTTGCAAAAATTTAACTCGGTTCTATGATGACCTAAACCAGATTTTTTCACATATTTGTTTTGAAGATACGAGCTAAAATGCTAGCTTTCAAGATTACTTCATGTGACCAATGCTTAAAACACGTAAACAGTTTTTTTTCCTTTATATATTCCTTTAAAATATATTGCATTTTCTCGATGTGCATTCAACACTGTTCAAAAGGCTTATGGTAAAATTTCTTAAAACTTTATTTATTTGAACAAAAAATATAAACAAAAATTCAAACTTCATATGATGACCAGCGCCGTTCCCATAGTGCATCCGGATCGATCGAAGCTCATTCGAACCGTCCGGTTGCTTAAACCGATACAGCACACCGACTGAGTGATGTTTTTGCTACGCTGGCACTTAATTTACTAGAAAAACATATCCACCCGGTAGCGGCCTGGATGCTTCGCCAACATTAACCTCCTGTGAAAGGCCAATTCTTTAGCTTCACGATCGCTTCTGAAAAGTGCAGTGTTGTGGGATATTTTTTATTGCGTTTCCCTGTACTGAACCTGAACCTCCTTTCTGCTGCTGTTGCTCCCTCTGTTGCTTTGGCTGCGGGGTGCAGAAAACTCGGGAGGACTCATACACACTTAAGATATCCTTGAGTGCCAAGCAAACATGATAAAGTAATTGCTCACTTGAGCAAACTCCCTCTGTCGCTTTCTCTTTCTCTCTTTCTCTGTGTATGTGTGTGTGTCAAGGCTTCAAGTGTATCAAGCGAGTACTGTAGATGAGTTTGATAAAATCAGAAGCAATAGAAGTAAATAATCCGAACACGAAATGGGGCTTCCTTTTGCTCGTAACGGTGCTCGAATGTCGAATGAAGCAGCCACATGACAGCAGCAAACATCCCACACACACACAAACATACGCACATATACACACGCGTTCACCACATGGTTGTGGAAGAAGGTTCCCCATTTCCCAGAAAACAGAAATAGGAAAATCCTTCCAGCAGAACGAAACAAGCGTCGCCGAACGTTGATGCGATACTGGCACACTCGGTTGGTTATGTCGATCTTATCGACTAGTTGCTTATTTTCCTCTCTCTAGCAAGCTTGCTAGCTATTTGGTGCGTTCATTTTCCATTTGCAGCGAGCAGGTTTTGATTCATACGGTAGGCGGGTGAATCTAAATGAAAGATAGAAGCTGAATTACTTTGCTGCACAAAGCCTGATACCAGCTTGATCACAAAACGGCCTCATACCAACCTGGCTTTGACGAGGAAGCCTTCAATAATGGCGCTTGTACCATTTTGGCATTCACTAGAACCGCACGCACGCACGCTCGTCATTGAAGTTGTGATGAAGTGCTACACCACCCCCATGCTACCGACCGAACGAAGAAACATTCTTTCGCGAAGAAATGTTCACACCATCCGGCAGAATATCCCGAAACCGACCGGTACACAACCGGTTGACGCGACGGTGGCCTTGAAATCTTCATTCCAAGAATACGGGTGTTTGTGTTGTGGCCTTCTCTCTAATAGCGGCGTACGAGCGGCACACGAAAACGCGCCAAGAATATATTAAGCGGTATTGCAAAATAACTTCAGCGCCAACACTTTAAAATCACTCGGCTAGGAAGGAAAGTTTCCAGCCAATTGAGCTGTTACGTTGGCGTTCGGGAATGAGTTGTGGGCTGGCCGCCGGCGACAAGCAGTACGTGCTTCACACGAAGCACACAATAAAGCTGGCGCTTTAAAATGACTCATCGTCAAAATGAAGTTGTGTGCGGGATGAGATAGTTGTTACGCAATGGAGAATTTGGGTGAAGGTCTTTTTGTGTGTCTGAATTTCACAGTGAAAGACTCCGAGTCTCTGGGTAGGGCTTGGGGAGGTAACTGTGGTACCACAGTGTTTGTGGTACCACAATTACTGTGCAGGACACAATTCTCATAAGCCTGCACACTATTTGTATCATCGCACTGTGTTGAGCACAGTCACTGTGGTACCACAGTCACAGTGGTACCACAGTGCTACTGTGTCATCGCACGGCTACTAGGCACAGCAACTGTGGTACCACAGTGTCTGTGTCACCACACAGTTACTGTGTCCTTGCACAGCTACTGGGCACAGGATTGATGTTGCATGGAAGCGATGTGACATTTTAGTGTGGTACCACAGTAACACAGCACAGTTGACTGTGTGTGGTACCACAGCACAACACACCCAAAAGTGTCACTTGACACAACACTAAATATGACTCAGGTAATGACGACGTACGTTTCAATATAGTTACAAAAGCGTTACTAAAACCACTAATTAGTTTCACATCATTTTGTAATCAATTCTTACTGGCATTTTACAGCTGTCTTTTAAGAATGCAAAATATTTTTCATGAAATCAGAATTTAATGGCATGTTGAGAGACATGTTTTACACAATCTATTTTAAGGATATGTTCTCAGTCTACTCTCTCTAAATCTTTACTTAGTAAAACCACAGAGCACCATTCGAAAATGCTATCTTAAACAGATTAATATTTCTTTTAATTCAAACGTGAAAGTGAACGGGTAAATATTTCTTACAAATCATATGAAATTCATGGATATTAAGAGACCTGGGTATTTACCTAGCCTTGCAAAAATTTAACTCGGTTCTATGATGACCTAAACCAGATTTTTTCACATATTTGTTTTGAAGATACGAGCTAAAATGCTAGCTTTCAAGATTACTTCATGTGACCAATGCTTAAAACACGTAAACAGTTTTTTTTCCTTTATATATTCCTTTAAAATATATTGCATTTTCTCGATGTGCATTCAACACTGTTCAAAAGGCTTATGGTAAAATTTCTTAAAACTTTATTTATTTGAACAAAAAATATAAACAAAAATTCAAACTTCATACGATGACCAGCGCCGTTCCCATAGTGCACCCGGATCGATCGAAGCTCATTCGAACCGTTCGGTTGCTTAAACCGATACAGCACACCGACTGAGTGATGTTTTTGCTACGCTGGCACTTAATTTACTAGAAAAACATATCCACCCGGTAGCGGCCTGGATGCTTCGCCAACATTAACCTCCTGTGAAAGGCCAATTCTTTAGCTTCACGATCGCTTCTGAAAAGTGCAGTGTTGTGGGATATTTTTTATTGCGTTTCCCTGTACTGAACCTGAACCTCCTTTCTGCTGCTGTTGCTCCCTCTGTTGCTTTGGCTGCGGGGTGCAGAAAACTCGGGAGGACTCATACACACTTAAGATATCCTTGAGTGCCAAGCAAACACGATAAAGTAATTGCTCACTTGAGCAAACTCCCTCTGTCGCTTTCTCTTTCTCTCTTTCTCTGTGTATATGTGTGTGTCAAGGCTTCAAGTGTATCAAGCGAGTACTGTAGATGAGTTTGATAAAATCAGAAGCAATAGAAGTAAATAATCCGAACACGAAATGGGGCTTCCTTTTGCTCGTAACGGTGCTCGAATGTCGAATGAAGCAGCCACATGACAGCAGCAAACATCCCACACACACACAAACATACGCACATATACACACGCGTTCACCACATGGTTGTGGAAGAAGGTTCCCCATTTCCCAGAAAACAGAAATAGGAAAATCCTTCCAGCAGAACGAAACAAGCGTCGCCGAACGTTGATGCGATACTGGCACACTCGGTTGGTTATGTCGATCTTATCGACTAGTTGCTTATTTTCCTCTCTCTAGCAAGCTTGCTAGCTATTTGGTGCGTTCATTTTCCATTTGCAGCGAGCAGGTTTTGATTCATACGGTAGGCGGGTGAATCTAAATGAAAGATAGAAGCTGAACTACTTTGCTGCACAAAGCCTGATACCAGCTTGATCACAAAACGGCCTCACACCAACCTGGCTTTGACGAGGAAGCCTTCAATAATGGCGCTTGTACCATTTTGGCATTCACTAGAACCGCACGCACGCACGCTCGTCATTGAAGTTGTGATGAAGTGCTACACCACCCCCATGCTACCGACCGAACGAAGAAACATTCTTTCGCGAAGAAATGTTCACACCATCCGGCAGAATATCCCGAAACCGACCGGTACACAACCGGTTGACGCGACGGTGGCCTTGAAATCTTCATTCCAAGAATACGGGTGTTTGTGTTGTGGCCTTCTCTCTAATAGCGGCGTACGAGCGGCACACGAAAACGCGCCAAGAATATATTAAGCGGTATTGCAAAATAACTTCAGCGCCAACACTTTAAAATCACCCGGCTGGGAAGGAAAGTTTCCAGCCAATTGAGCTGTTACGTTGGCGTTCGGGAATGAGTTGTGGGCTGGCCGCCGGCGACAAGCAGTACGTGCTTCACACGAAGCACACAATAAAGCTGCCACTTTAAAATGACTCATCGCCAAAATGAAGTTGTGTGCGGGATGAGATAGTTGTTACGCAATGGAGAATTTGGGTGAAGGTCTTTTTGTGTGTCTGAATTTCACAGTGAAAGACTCCGAGTCTCTGGGTAGGGCTTGGGGAGGCTCAAGAACAGTATCTTGTTATTTATTCTCTTTTACTTTTTTGATTTCTCGACAATTATTATCAGAAGACCATCATCATCTGAAGGACATCATCTACTTGGCTATCTGTAGTTTCAATTAGCTCTAGTTGAAAACGGGAAAAATTCCTTTCAAGATGGATGAGACTACACCCGACTAGACGCGAGGCCGATAGGATTGGATTGAGGATCAATACGACGAAGACAAAGTACCTGCTTGCCGGAGGCTCTGACCGTGATAGAGCACGACTCGGAAGCAGAGTATTAGTTGACGGCGACGATCTCGAGGTAGTAGAGCAGTTCTGCTACCTTGGCACGATCGTAACTTCGGATAACAACGTAAGCAGCGAAATCAGAAGGCGCATTGTTCAGGGCAATCGTGCCTACTATGGGCTCCACAAACTCCTGAGATCCAGAAGACTCCGGTAGTCCTCTACGGGCACGAGTCCTGGACTATGCTGGCGGAGGACGCCAATGCACTCGCCATTTTCGAACGGCGGGTGCTGCGGACTATCTTTGGCGGTGTGTGCGAGCAGGGCGTGTGGAGAAGGAGAATGAACCACGAGCTAGCTGAGCTTTTTAGCGATGCAGACATCCTGACGGTTGCCAAAGCCGGAAGGATACGCTGAGGATGACGGACTCATGCCCTGTCAGGAAGGTGCTCGTCAGCGACCCATTCGGCACGAGGCGCAGAGGAGCACAGCAAGGTCGTTGGCTGAGTTTCCTGGAGAATGATTAGATATCAGGCCATGTCTATTAGACGTGCTCCATAGGGGCGGGCCAATAAAAAAGAATAAGAAGAAGATGAAGAAGAAGAAGAAGAAGATGAGTGAGACTCTTAGCCAACTCTTACGGCGAGTTCGAAACGCATTTCGACGTCGCCCAGCCAGCCGAATGCTATACGTGCTAGAATGACTCTTAAGATGTCTTCTACGAATAGTCTATCAGCTGACAGATCTCTAGACCGTAAAAGAGCTTTATACAAACGTATTGAAAATAGCTTCCAGTCTTAACAATCCTAGCTGTTGCATAGAGTTGAAGTTGGTTGAGTCCTCATTTAGAATTTCTTTTTCTACGCACCACAATCTCGAAAGGTCTTCTCGTGCTACTTCAGGTTTCCTTGATTTAATTTACTCGCAATCGTATAGTCAATCCTACATATAGCGAGCTGACTTAGATAGGATTCGATAACCGATCCTGATACTTGATATCCAGCGTAACGACCGTTGTGCCACCGAATTGCCAGTTAGAATCTACTCTTTTTGTATTTGGTTCTACAAGCTATGTAAAGCTAAACCAACTCAGTATTCCAGGATTTAATACTGATCTCTGATCTCTTTAATACTGGGAGGCAACATGCAAGACCTAGCCATGATGTTAGCTCACATCGAACGTCATGCTAACTCGGACTTTTTTAAAGTGCAGTAAAAATATTTAACTTGCCCAAATTGTGGAAAAGAATAACATATATTAAAATATCTTAAACTGGGCCTTAACTCAACAAAGAAGGGATAATCCTTTAAACTGAGATCATAAAATAGGACAAATAATTTAATTGGGGTCTCTGTCACTTTCGAGACAATTATAAGCCGAAAGTCGTGAAGGATCGTCAAAGCAATCTCAAAGTCTCAGACCAAAACCTCCAAAAGATGATGAAATATTCCCTAAAACATGATTTGCTTGCTTGAGTTTTAGTAGGTTATCATCTCTCCAAATCCGACAAATGAAACAAAAACTATTCATAAACCCCCAAACTGACCATTCCTCATCTTCTACCACAGAGAAATTAATTTATTGTTAATCAACAAACAATTACCCAATCAGTAGTACTCGCCGTAAAACCGAAGCTGGTTAAAAGTTTTTAAACTGCTGCAAATTCATGGTTCTTGCTTCAAACTGGCCGAAATTTTCCGTTGAGTTGCGGAAATAACAAACACCTTCATTTGCAGCGTGCTTTTCTTGCTCCCGTTTTCCTAATGGACACCAGCATCAGCATTCGAGAACTTTTTTTAAAAAAAAGGTTACAAAATATGCAACTCTCCAAGAAACTTTCTACGCAACCATTTGCTCAACCGTGACTTATTTAAGGAAATGTAAGAAAGGAAAGTGAGAACGAGAGACAACGAAAAACAAAAACCGACAAAATCAAAAATGCAACAGTTTTATCTGAGTTAATTAAAAACTTCTTCACCGAATGGAGAAGCGCTCGACCGTTTTATGCATAATCTTTTTGAGTTTTTGCTTCGTTTTTCTTTTTTTAGTTCTCGGATACTTTTGTTTGGTAGGGTCGCTTGACTTTTGTTGCTCGAAAGTCCAGGCGAAGAGCGTTTTTTCTTTCTTTCTTGCTTGCTCTAAAGTCAATAGTCTTTTGTGTCTGTTTTCTGCTTTGCGCCTTCTCTTTGTTCTCCTTGTTTTTGCTCTCTCGCTTTCTCTACTTTCGCCATTTCGCGAGGATTTCTAACTAACCACACGAATCAGCAAATCGCAAGCTGATGATACCTTTGCCGTGTGATTCCGAAATGGATCTCCAGCATCCTTCTTTCGCGTGGCTTTATTTAGACAGCGCTGCGAACCGGAAATGCGAGGGCGAATTTTTGTACAGGGCTACGGAGCAAAACGAACAAACTAAAATCCAAACTCCGAACTCCGGAAAAGAGATGATTCCAACTCGCGCACACACACACACACACACGCTCGCAAGGAAACTGGCAGCTTGGAACAAGAATTGGGGCAGATGGATCTTTTAAAAATAAAACAAACGATAACGCTACGATTACAATCAGCTGCCATTTTTCCCGCGGGTAGATGAGAAAGTTACTTTCCTCTGTGTGTCGATGTGTGTGCGTGTGTGTGTGCTTTTTTTGAATTGTATATATATATGTACGCCCCACATTCAAAAAGGCACTGGATAAGCGACCCGAGATTCTGGGCATCCCGGGTAAGCTCCTCATGAAATATGACTGCACATGGTACTGCGGGCATGCGGACAGGCCCGGCAGGCTAGCGAGACCAGCGTTCTTTTTTGTTGGTCCAAAATAGCAATGGCAAAAAGCGATCCACGGGCTGTTATTTTCCCATAACACTCTGGAGCACGGTCTGGAACAAAAACAAAAAAAAACCTAACCTAACCATGCATATTTTAATGTCGAGAGTTGATGTTTGGCTGGCTACGATTTGGTGTGTGCGTGTGTATGTGGGCGTGAGAGAAGCGTGTGTGTCTGTGTGTATGACCGGTCTTTTATCTCCACACTCTGTCACTTGTGTTCCGTTCTTGACTAGATAAAAATATACCCTTGAAAAGGAAAGGCACCAACAACAGAAAAAAACCCCTTTCCGAAAGGATATGAGGACAGTACTTCACCAGAACATGGACGCCAGAATGGAATGGAAAGTTCGGTAGTTTTATTTTTGTTCTCCATTCATTTGAACACATTCCTTCCCGTCTATTCGCCATCCGATGCGGAACAGTTCCGAAGATAACCCGTCTGCATTCGTGCTAGAATTCACCCGGAACGATGTTCGATCCAGGACTGGGATCGCTCATTTTATTCGCATCTGTACACCGGCTCACATGCTGCAGTGAAATGGGATATCATTTAGTGCTGCTGTAGAATGATGCCATTTTTCACAATTTCATAGCGCAGTCTGAAGTTTTAGAGCACCGTTTTTTAGAGGGCATGACAACGGTAAAGTTATAAAAATGGAAGCATTTAAGGTGTATGTACATTAATCAAATCAATGTTTAACATTGCAGATATAGGATATTTAATAGAATAAGCGTGTAGTAATAATATTCTGATTGACATCTTTCTAAGCTTCAATTCAACGCAAGTGAACCCAAGAATATGCCTGTTAATAAGCCACATAGTGAATATTTTTCGCGTAATATATGAACTTTAACTTTATAACTTTCTGAGGGATTAGGAGGGTATTAGGTGTAAAACGACTCTATTTCTCACAAAAAGATCTCTCCTTCTTTGCTTATCGACCTGTTACTAGACCTATTGATACCACGTAGTTGGATAGTTAGTCCTTAGATTAGATTAGTTTGATAGATAGACCGGACGCACCTTCAAAGTTCTATTATCTTTTATTTCTTGATAACAAATGATTCATAGCCTGCAGGGTTCTTACATGCCGTGAGTCCCATAATTAAAATCCTTCCAGATAAACCTTATCAACATCAGGGATGTCCTAAACGCACTCGACAAAGGATCTTCCAAAACTCCGCACATTCAACACTTAGACGATCTCCTCTTATTCTCTGATTTCAAGTCACATTTGAATCCTTGGCTCCACTCCAAAGAACTCCAGTTCTTCCTAGAATACAAAATAATGCATTTTAAAACGAAGCTAATTGCATACTGCCAGGCGTTAACAATCGCAAACAAAGACATGCGAACAATATTTAACAGAACCTTTTAAATGTTTCCCAGAAGCAATGGTCACCAGATATAGATGTCGAAGGGCCTATTAAGGGTTAGGTAAAGTGAGCCTCTAAAACTTCTGATAGGTTTAAACCATTCTGGAATGAGTAACATCAGGCCAAAAACCATTCACTTTTGTAACGTATTCTCTAAACGCTTCCTTGAAAGCCTTCCTAAAAGTAGCCCTTAAAATCGCTACTGTCTCAATATGATAACAAATAATCACATCCATATTTATTGTTAAATTGAGCTCAAGTTTTGCGCCAAAACTTAATACCATAAGACCTTAAAACTTCGATATGCATCGGTTGCCGTTTGCTGATCCTTTTACCTTTCTATGGCACCCTTTTGATCTTTACATCTTAATCCTTCACAATGACCCTATACGCTTGCGCTTGTTGAAATCATAAAAGCTTAGTCAATCTCTTTCGCAGTAAATAAGGCACTTAAGAAACTGCTGAGTAGACCGTCTGAATATGGATATGAACCTGGTGCAGAGAGCTCTTAAGGGATCACTTTACATTATTCCTTTTTTAAATTGGATACATTGAATAGGATTGTCAATGTAAGGATGCTCTATTAGGGCTAGAGGGTGCTTCATGACAATCTAACGTGAGTGGGTTATTTGCATAATCACAGTTTAATAACTTATTATGCTTTTCTCATTATTAATCCTCGTAAAACATGTTGTTACAGTAACATTTGATTATTTTACACATAGTTCTCGTAAAATCTCGTTGCATTTGGTTTACTCTATCAAGAAAAAGTTTAACGAATATTAGATATTCGGCTGACCATTCGTGGAAACAAAGCCATTGCCTCTATTTTGATGCACCAGTCGGCGGTATTTTCTGCAAAGCTCACAAAATATTTAATACTACAACGAACGCACAATGCTTTTCCTTTTTTAATTACAGCCGCAGCTTAATAGTTTTCTCCCCATGGGGAATCTTCCACCGAGCCACTGCAATGCACCACCACCAATAACGTGCAACATATTTTCCCTCGCACACTTTATCCCTTTTCCTGCACGTACTTTAGATACCACTTTAGAGCTTTTCCTCCGTCCGTTTTTCGTACCTTGCCGCTTCAATTCAATTTTAAACCTCGCCCGCTACGTTCCCACCGGGGTCTCATGCATTATTGAAATCATCAAATTAATAATGAAACCTTCGCCCGACGGGTAGGAAAACGTCCGCACACCCTAGGGGCTGACCGCGTTCGTGTTGTTGCATTTCCGGCTGCACTCATTGAACACTGGCGTGCCGGGAAAAAGGGGCAACGAAGAGAAAAAACCTCACAACACATCGCATCTTAAATGCGTCTCACGTGCATGCCTTAAAATGGCTGCTGCTTTAAGAATATCCACCAACTTATCGGTGTTGTTGTCGGTAAATGCTGTGCTGCTATATTCGTACCGCGAGCCTGAAGTATACAGACGGTAAAATAGCTCTGTTCCTTTTCAACCCGCGTACCGGCATCACCTTTGGGCGTGGAAAGCTTTAAAAGGTTCGCTCTCCTGCTTCGTTTTCATTCAAAACGTGTGTTTTTCGGTGGGAAAAGTCGCCCCGTCATGGAACAGCGCGCGGTACACGCAATGGGACATCATTATTTTCATCACCTGATAAGCGGGAAGGCGCTGCTAATGGTGGTGCTGAAGGTGTAGGCGAAAGCCAGCCTCTCCAGTGCTTGGATCTTTATTTTCAAGCCTGGTACAAGAAATCACTTCACTGCACAATGGGCCATTACGGAAAAGTGACGATTTAAAATTTTGTACAACAATTTAGTGTGAAAAAGATAATAATTCGTTAAAACAAATTTGCTTTTTAAAAGTTCAAAGCTCACCAAATTAAATATAATCAAAAAGTTAGAATATAAAAATCAAAAAAAATTGACTAGAAGCAACTTTATTGAAAAAAAAAATGAGTAGAAAAACTTTATTGTTAAATTATGACATGAAAATAAGAATTGCAACGTCAGCCTTCTTAATAGTAAATAAATATAAAAATATATAATTTTGCATGGAGACGCCTGGTGCTCTGTGCGCTAGGTTGAACAGAATATGAGTTTAAAAACAAAAATATTCGAAAAAATCACAATAATATCAAGTATTTTTGAGGCAAAGCTAGAATATAATGTTTTACCATGTCTTTCAATTGTACCTATAGTAAAAGCTCATACCAAAACTCCATTAATCTGCTACTATAAACAGTTCGATCAAAAGCAAAATCCCATGGAGACGCCTGGTGCCCTGTACATTCGGCTTAGGAGAGTCTAAAATGAAAGCGAAACTCATTTAAATTGATGTTTCGAAAAAGCCGTTAAACATTCATATAAATGTATTGTAATTCAAGCCTTGTAATTACATGAACTTGCAACAATGATACAGTTTAAGACATTAACAATCAAATATCTAATGGAGACGCCTGGTGTCTCGTTCATCTGGCAATAAAGAGAATTCATAAAAACAAACAAAAAGGAGGACTAAGTAAAAAAATTCTTTGAACAAAGGTTAACTACGTTTCAATACATTTTTACTGATGTGGTAAAAAATGTAAAAACTTTATTACGGTGTATCAGAAAATGTAAAATGTTATTCTTCCTTATACAGCAGATTCATTTAAAAAAAGGAGTTTTAAAATTATAAAAACGATTTTCTACAATTTTAACATAAAGCGAAAAAATTGAACATTACTAAGTTGAAAGATAAATTTAGTTGGCTGATAATTTAACCTAAATTTATGGTCGTTTACCCCGCGCTAATGCTCACCGTGACACTGGATTAGGTGGATTGAAGATCCGTAAACGCAGCAAGCGTTGAACGGGCCAACTGCCGAAAGGAAGAATGAAACGAATAACGACACGATCCTTATCACCACACCGGGGCCAACGTGTTTGCTTCGGCAGTGCTTCCGGACGGTATTTATGACCCGCGATCGACATTGAATTTGTGTACACGGCTTCCTTTCGTGGGGGCGGGAACGGACAAGGCCATCGCACGCCAGTCCGTTCAAGTAAGACTTATCCTCATGCAATATTCAATCGCTTGCGTTCGCCGCGGTAGAATATTGCTTGATCTTCCGAGCAGCAACCGGCACAGTATCAGTATTCAAATGCTGCTACAATATATCCCCACTTCAAACCGGCAAACAACACACACCATTATGGTGCGCAGACTTGGGGCACATCTTGGGGCGTGTGCACAGGAAAATAACAAACAAAAGCACCCTGCCCCTGGCTCCTCTCAAACCGATCCAATAGCAGTACTTAAAGAAAGCCTTCGGAAAGCGCGCAACAACAAAAACCAGACCTCGTACCAGGTCCGCCCGACAAACCCATGAATGGGGAACCGTTCGGAGGGTCTTTTGAATAGCTTCACCAAATTTATGAAATGCGAAAAAAGAATGTGATTTTTTGGAGCGAAAAAACGGAACCGAATCCTGTCGGAAAAACAATCTGTGTTTGGTTGTGCTGTTCGCCCTTTTTTCCCCGCTCGACCTCGCTCTCTTTCTCTCCCGGACACTTTACACTAAAATAGCGTGCATATAAACCGGCTGTCGGGGGAGAGCGAAAGTTCATTCCGCGGTTGCCAAGTGATTAAGCCAATGGGTTGCTTGGTTGTGAGCTGTGGTTTATGCTGCCACGCAACATTTGCCAGCCCCCCCACCCAGAATAGGAACGTGAATGGATACGGAGGTCAACGGATGGTTTCGCTGGTGCGGAGCGGTACGAGTAAAGTTATGAATTTCAGTCTCCAGACGGCGCGCCATTTTGCCGCTGGCAGGCCGTATTGTGGCACAACCGCTAACGGTCGTGGCTGTGGCTTTAAAAGACGAAATATGATCGCGTTCACACCGGAGCGCGCGTTCACACACACGCACACGTGCGCCTTCTGTTTCCCTTTTGGGGTTTTCCACCCGCGGTAGCGGTTTCCCATTCAATCGTCTAGCCCCATCAGCCTGATGGGTAATGAATATTCAATTCGGTGCGGAGGGAGAAGGACGTGTCGTGGTACGGGTAGTTGGTGAGCTATTTGCTTAAATTAAAATTTATCACCAATGCTAACAACCGGGCGGGGTTTTTATTTTTCGGTTTTGCCATCGATCGTCTCCATACGGCCCGGTTTAACGCTGGCCAGGGGAAAATACATTTCCACCAATTGGGGTTCCTTAGCAGCGCCTGATGGATTCATGGTGTGACTGTATACATTTCACTACGTTCGCTATCTTTTGCGTAAACAAACTTAGTATTATCATTTAATCTCTTACTTTCCCGCCCATTATGATGGTTGGCGGTTGGAGCAAATGGTGTCGCTGTTTGAAACTTTCAATCGTGATAATGAATTTAATTTCTTTTGGCTTTTGAATCGATTAAGGATAATGAATTTTAATAAAACATTTAGATCGTAAAACTTCGCACCATTCAAAGCTTATCATTTTAAATTAAAAGGATTTGCGTATCTAAAATTAGCTATGTTTGTAGCTCAGGTATATAGGCTTTTCACTTTAAAAGTTCTGCTACTGTAAGCCTTCCTAAATATTTGATTGCTGATTTCTAAAATGAGGTATTCTGTTCTTTCTCGTCTCCCCTACAGTTGCCTGGTAAATTATCCTCTTTTTTTTAAGTAAAATTGATAGTTTTCTCCAACGATAAACGTAGACATCAAATGGGTACTGACTCTCGTAAAAATAATAGATAACGAAAGACCAATTCGCTAGCAAAAACCAGTCAATCGAGATGGTCTAAACATTTTACAAAATGATGAACTTAATATGTAATAATAAAGGAAACAACTGGAAAAAGGAATTTTACAATGATAAAAAGAGTAAATAATAAAATATGAACAAAATATAAAAACATATCAAAGATAGCTAAACAAATAATAAAAAAAAACAAAAACAGTTGCGTATAAAATTTTAAACGGAAAAAACAACCAAAATATCTTGTGAAACATTAAATTATTTAATAACACATCAAATAAGCAGACATAAATATTACTGAACAGAAGAAAAACAACCAACAGAAGTAATAAGGATTTTAGTCTCTAAATATTGGAATTCTACACTCAATTAAAAGAACGAATAAAGAAGGACAAGGAATCGATCTTAATTTTGTATTTTGCTGGTAATATACATCTTCATCGAGAGAACTATAATACTTGCACAAAGATACTGTACAGCTTTAATGATGGCTTATATTACTAATTGTTTGATATTTTTTCTTCAATTTCCCGTCAATTATTGTCCGATGAATTATAATATTTAAGAACAAAAACGATAATTTTCTCTCGCTTTTTAGACATAAATATAAAAATAATAATATTTTGAACATTTTAAAAGCATTTTAAAGGGTACGTGACCCGTAAAGTTCACCTGAGATTTTAACCATCAACCATTTACACGATTTCATAAGTAGATTTTCCTTATTGGCTAGTTATCGCCGATCAAACGAAGAGAAACATTTTTCGTAACTCACCATTACCAAAGTTCGCAATGAACAGTGATATTTCATACCTACTTTAAACACCAATTTTGACATTAAATCCCACAAACGGTACCCAATATGTCACACAGAAAAAAACCGTCTTTGATGTGTCCAATAAAAATGTGTTTTAAATACAACAAATAGAAAAAAGAGCAATCCATCATTGCTACGTTTCTACTTTATCGATCAAAAGTTTCCATTTGTACAGATCTTTTCTTTCGTTTTTTCTTACACACACACACACACACCCGCAGAGAGTAAAAAAGTACGTCATATCTGTCACACACGACGGGCGGCAAAGTGGGAAGCACAAACAAAACCAGAAACATGGGCCAACAACTACTAGGCAAAACTTCCAACTCAATCAACCTTATAACCTTCTGACGGTAAAGCAATTCCACCGCGGCAATATGCGAAGGAAACATTTTCCGGGCAACTTTCCCCACCTCACACTCCTCACTATTCCTCCCGCTCACCCGCTTTCCGTCACATCAATCTTTCGTGCAATCGTACAACTTTCCGTATTGATTTTCCCACCGCGAAGCGTTCGTAAACCCACCACCCCCAAAAAACCACCACCATTTAGAGAGCGAGACTCTCTTACCGAGAAGGACGAAAATTCAATCAATTATTATAATTTCATCCCTCTGAATGTATTTCTTCTTCGTTTTGCTGGCGCTTTCCTCCACCGGCTAGCGGGTGCGTGTTTGTAGCGCAAAGCGCCAAAGTAGTTCACCCACAGTTGCCTTGCACCCGTTTCGGATCTGTTCCTATTTTCCGGACTGTTTTTTTTTTTTGTTCTTCTTCTCATTGCTGGTCCTCCTCTCCAACTGCCATCGGGTTTTTCGCTTTAGTTCAAAGGCCCAACAAATGTTGTTCATCATCAGTAATACAGTTTTTCGATTGCTTTTTTTCCTACTTCTCGTTACAGGGTTGCGGTGTTTGCGTCCACAACCACATTTCAAACGGACGCTAGAATGTGGAACGCCAATAGCATGGTTCAGTAACTGGCCGTCACTTGGAAACGGAATCCAGGGCGCCCCGATACAATGCCCCGTACAGCACGCAGTAAGCCTTTTCTTTTGTTGAACGAAACAGAAATACGAAGGAGAAAAGCGAGATTCGTACAGCTTCAAATGACTAGCTTTTTTTTTTTGCTGTACGTTGTGTGGTACAGGCCGTAGTTGGTCCGCGCACCGGAAACACTGAAGTGTAAAGTGTCAAACGCTCGCCAGCCACCTTTCAACTACAGTGCATCGAAAATGGTCCGCTGCCCGCAAACGTTCGTCACAAAACGGTCGGTGATCGTAAACCCCTCGAGACTGGCGGCCCGTTTGCGAAAGGAATGATAAATGAAAATAGCTCCGAGCCAGGTCCCAGGCGTAAAGTTCCCGGCCGGCTCCACAGGCCCACAAAGGGCGGAAATGTCACAAACCCACCCACCCACAAATACAATGGACAAACAGGATCGTCTAGCAAATGGAGGACCAGCGGGCAATGTCGAAAAAGCTTAAACCCTGTCTCTCTTTCTCTCGTTCTCGTGCTGGAGCTTTGCATCCAACTGCATGTCGTAGCCTACGGTTGCTACTGCTGGTAAACTTCAGGCACCGGAGATGTGACATAAAAATTCAAACTATCAAACGAAACATTCAACCAGCCAACTGGTACGGAATTGTTACACTTCACCGTGCGGAAAGGAAATAACTCTTGCATAACTCCTGCCGCCCGGATCGTGTCCCCGGGAGGACTCGGGAGGGTGCAAAGGGTTGTCCAGCCGGGCGCGAACGGTCTCTCGCTGGGGAAGAAATGCACCAACCAAAGCCAAAGGAACGCGCGTATTTGCAATAGCTCGTTTGCACTGTCGTTTTTGTTAAACTTCCACACTATGGGTTGATGAATGGCCAAAACTATAATGCAGAATTCTTGCAAATCTTGCATATTTGGGTCCTCAATAAGTTAACTATGAAAATATTACCTTTTCATTATCATAAACAACCCAGTTTCTGGGATTCAAGGCACGGGAGTTTTACAAGGTATCTAAAGTGTAGGATTTTTAATCCATCCAGCAAGATTTTGGAGTCAACCCTAGCACTGACAACTAAATATCCTTTAAAGAAAAAAATATATAATTAAAAAAAAAAGAAACAATTTTATACAATTAATGTTCTCGAATATTCAATCTACTACTGAATCGAGAGAGCATTGTTCATATCCGTGGAAATTGTAATCAGTTTCCCCATCAGATTTATAGCTGAAGACATCACGTACTTCGTTAAAGTTATTTAAGGGTGTACAGGAAGATTCTTCTTCTTCTTCTTTCTTGGTCTAACGACCTCTTGGGTGATGCCTGCCATTTCCGGCTTACCAGACTTATTGTTACCGCATAGTTGGATAGTCAGTCCTCACTATGGGGGAACGCCCCAGATGAGACTTGAACCCCGGTCCTGCCGTGTGAAGGCCGGCGCCGCTGTCGCATCTACCGGCCCCAGAGGAAGATTCTATGCAAACAAAATTTGACAACTAAAACCGGAAACTTAATTAATATCGCTGTAAAAACATAAAATAAACATAAAACTACTACAAACTTTCAAACGTACAGTAATGTGTGGCAAATAGAAAAACAATAATAATTTTATATAAATCATCATAAAGCTATGTTAATATGGATTATTTAATTGAAACATTAAACTATAAAACAAATCTTCCAAATTGTGCTTCTGACCACAGATTTCTATATACAGTCCCATAGTGATATTTCTCGCAATATTTTCCACTGCCCTTTTCCAGCAGGATGAACAAGACAGTGGCTAAATTTTTACACCATGTTACTAATGTACTTCGTTCCCGTTTTTATTCCACTCCCATTCTTAACAGCATTCTTCAGCCAGGAGGTTCTCCAGGAATTTCTTCCCCAGACTGTGAACTGTGAAACTAGTGCACTCTGAACAATGTTGTGAACAAGTTACCGACTTGATAACAAAAAACCAAAACGGCAATATTTATCTGACAACCACCAGAGCACCCGGAGCGTTGGCTGCGGACTTCCGACGAATGCCCATCCCGACGAAGTTACCCCATTCCGATGCGAAATGGAACAAGAGGAAACTTGCCCAATAAATTGAAAACAGATTTTATTGCTGGACCGCTGCTACCGTCGGGATTGGAAGCTCGCGAAAGTGTGACCGAAGTGGTGTACCGAACGAACAAACATAATTAAGTGAAATGATTCCTGCCCGGCGACGACTACTACCACTACTACTACCGGAAAACGCCAAACCGTACACGGGCAGGGACTTGGGCAACCGCTACAATGTAACCCACCTCGATAGCATCTGTTTTGCGGTCGTTCAACAGTACCGGCGGTGGCCCAGACACGAGTAGGGTGGAACGCTTCCAGATTTTCCCGAGTTGCCAACGGATTTTTTAGCAACCTTCAAAAACCCACCACTATCAACAGGAACCCTAGGTGCAGCTATAATAACAGCAAAAACAAAAACCTCCGAAAGAGAAGTCACTAAATTAGTGGACGCGTGCAGGAAGGTGTTGGACAAAAGCAACGGGAGAACACATTAACAGCATAAGCTACCGGGCAGAGAGAATAGTTATCTAACTGTGGGGTTTGTTTTTTTGGAGCACCATGAAGTCTGCCATCCTGTATCCGTACGGTCCGTTGCGCGCTAATGGTTGCTGCCGGATGCTGCACGCCAAACATTTGGCACTAACGAGCGCCATCTACACCCTGGTAAGCGTGCGAATTGTTTCTCCATTTTATATCCACCGTGTTTCGCGTGCTTTGCTCCTATTTTGGCCTTTCGGGCACATTTCCCCCGGTACGGTGTAGCAGTCTATCGCTACCCCTGTTTTCTCGTTTTTCTCTCTATCTGTCGCTCGGCTCGGTTTTCCAGCTAATTAAACATCGACGAGTTTTCCTGGGGGCGGATTAGGTAGCCGAAGTAGAAATGAAACATGGAAACTTCTACACGACTCATCGACGACCACTTCTGGCTGGTGTACTGTGTGTGTGTTTCGGGAAGTGCACCGTATAACGAGATATTAAGTGAGCAAGCACCACGTGCTAGCTAATGCTCGTTACCGGCTTCTTGTAACTTGGTTCGTCTAATGGAGCTTTCGCGAATGCTGGCGAATGGCTGTCGGAAGCTTCCTTGGTACTCGACTCACGTGACGAGGCGCTAATTACTGCTATTTTTCCCGTTCCGTCACTTCCACCCAGAGTCCTAGCAGCAAATAGCACCAGAAATACAGGGAACCCTTTGATGTCCATTTTTGAAAGAAGATTTCTTAATTCCTCGCGTTTTTAGACGTACCGCACCAAGTTCAAAACTAAGATGTTCATTAAATCGGATATAAAACATATAATTGCTTTACAATGTACACCCCAAAAAACCCGAATTCCTTGTAAGAAAGATCTCCAACAGCAGCAGGTCCTCTTCAACTCCTTTTGCTACACAGCGATTTCGAAGAACAGCGTCCAAACCTCCAAACGCACACCCACACAGGTGGTGTGATATACAAGACGGCCGAACCGAACCTCTGCGGAGATACCAATTTATTTTCCGACCGTGCTGACTGGAGCATGATTGAGTGCGAATTAAAGCCTCTTAACGGTTGCCATTATGCGAAAGATTAGGTAAATTGCATTGGATAGCAATACCAAATGTCTGACACGGATGTACGACTCTGTGTGTGTGTGTGTGTGTGTGTGTTTATGTGGAGCAATTTCTCCGCAAGTACGAAACCTCCAACGTGCGTGTGTGATATATCGCTATGTTACTTGGGATATTTCGCTCCAATTCTATCTCTAGTAGGCGTTGAGTGTAATATCTTCGTTCTCACACACGATCTCTTCTCTCTTTCTTTCTTCTTCCGAACACCAACAACAACCACTGGCAGAACATTTCCATCCTGGTGGTGCTGCTGTACTCGTGGCGTATCAGCGTGAACGTTAAAAAGTATGGCGACCTGGAGGATGTGTACTACGGTAAGTGCGTGTTTCTCGCTTAACACTCAACCCCCGGATGCCCGCGTATAGGGTATCCAATTATTCGGGTTTCCGGCTCTAATCGTCCTTCCGTGCGGTGTATGCTCTCGCTCACTCTCTCTCTCGCTTCCCGACGTTATACAGGTGTACAGATAGCCTACTTCGCCATCATCGGTACGCAATGTTCGATGATCCTGCTCAGTGTGGTGCTTATTTTTGGAATCTATCGGGTAAGTGGATCTGTCTTTTTGCATTGCGAGAACTTCACCTCACCGATGGTAGTGTTTCCGGCACTCACCACATTCAACCAACAACTCCCTATCGCACACCCACCACGCAGGAAAACATCGGTCTGGTCGTACCGTGGATAATCGGATTTATCACCTTCATGGCGCTGGAAGCGGTCGCCATGGTGTACTCGAACGTGCTGCGGGATCACGTGAACCGGCAGTTCGATTCGCTCTGCAAGGCGGAGGTCGCATTCTTCATATCGCGCGCTGTCATCAACGTAAGTAGACCCGACCCGTGGTCCACACGCCCGCTTCGCATCTGCATCTATCTTTCGCCCGCAGATAATGGCCATGTGGGCAGTGACACGCTTCTACAATCTGTTGCGTGCGGGCGTTACCTGGAAAGGGCCGGAGCTGATCGAGCTATGACACAACTCGAACGAGACGGAAAAGACGCTAGCGTCCTTCCGCGAAGAGACACACCTGATCGTGCGCATACCGTGCGATGGTACGGACACGGAGCAGGACCCGGGCCGTCTAGCGGACGATGGGACGACCACAGACACCGATGACAATATGATTGGCCGGGGTGGGCGTGACGGGGGTGCCCCGAAGGGCACCTACCATCAGCCGGCCAGCCGGGGCCTGTACCGTTGGCCCGGCGAGGAGGAGGACGAACCGGACGAGGCGCGAAGTGCGGGCAGCGGCAGTGACGAGGACGATTCGCTGCTGGTTGCGTACGACAGCAATTCGGTTGCGTCCGTTTGACAATATCGCAAGCTCCTGCGGTACGTGACGAGAGAGTTGCAGCGACAGGCGGACAGTGCCGTGCTGCTGTTTATGATCATATTTTTTATCGAAGTGTATGCGCAGATATTCATATTTTTCTAATCGGCACACGCCGCGTACCGCAGGACAAACCGTTTGGGGGCAAGTTTGCAAAAGGCAACAAAACAGCAAGGGTGTAAGTTGGGACCTTGTCCTTGTGAGGATAATAAAAGTGAGCGTGTGTGTTAAAAGGGATGTTTATTTACCCACGGGGATGTAAAAAACGCTAGCAAAACTGGGGAAAGAATCGTTTGATATAACAGGAAAAAGGGTATAAAAAGGGAAAACAGATCAGCTTTCGGAAATCCCCCAAGAGACTACAAAAGGAATGGTTCAAAGCACGGTGTCCGAAAGCGATTTGTTACGCAGGACACCCTACTAGGCAGTAAGATGTTGTGAAATCTGTTAAGCTGAGCATTTGCAGCACTGCAAAACAAAACAAAACCAAACAAAAAGAGATGTGTTAATGTGGGCTTTGGCGATATCAAACCGATGTCGAAGCGTGTAAATAGTGTTTAGCAGAGTAAAGCATATAGGAGACAGAGAGACGCAAAAACCCGTCTACAAACTATCATGTTAGCGATTATGATTAAAAATACACGTTGAAACAGTGCAAAAGACAAACCTAAAACCTATAAGAAATTAAGATAAAAACAAAGGAATGACATCCTTCAAAGAACGCAAAACAATAAATGTGCTGCTGCGCAGCGTTGATAACATTCGACGGGGAAAGCATGGTAAACCATTCCGTGTTCGAATAACATCCGAAATCACAAATAAATCTATCACTCACGGAGGTATTTGTAACCAATTTCGCATTGAAAGGCGCCACATTTGCACAAGCTTTGTGTGATTGATAAAGGCACCATTTACATAAACTTTCCCCAGGAAACTTTCTTGTTCCCTCTGCATCCAATTGTAACTTCGCGTAGGACAACTTTCGAGGACACAGTAAGTCCCGGTACGGTACCAAGAACTACCATCCTCAGCTACAAGACACTCCAGCGTGACACTATTTTCTTTCCACTTGTGCAACTATAACTTTACTATTGTGGAGACGAGAATTGTACGGGAAAGACACTTTGGCCACAAAGTGCCACTGGTACGGTACTGGGATTGCATGGACGTAGCTGCTCGTGACAGCCGTGGCATTTATTTATTGCAATAAAATGTTTTGAATAGTAATTCTACGTTTGACATACAACTGTTGAGAGGTGTCTGCAGTAGGATGCCATTGTGGTAAGATGATCGGACTTAAGAGCGACTAATTTGACGAGTTGAGTACTTCTGGGGAGACTTTACCTTACATTTATTGTTTTTTTTATAGTCTAATGGTGTCCATTTTTATGGTGCATGCTTCTGTAGCGATTGCTAAGCTGATTGTCCTGATCTAATTTATATACTCCTAAAACTATGCAATTTGATGTTTCCCTACGAGCATTTTTTTGCTTATTCTGTCAGCGACACCACTTTTACCTCGACCAAGGAATCGCCGAGTTTGTTGTACCGCATTTAACATAATGCTTCCCAGGTTGATATACTATGGATCATTTGTCAGCACCAAATTCCAAACTATATGGCCTTATCAATATATATATGACTCATTAGGATAGTTAAAAACGACTGTACACTATCGGGAAACTTGCCAGGAGATTGTAACCCTTCAGCACGCCTGAAAGTATGCAATTACTACACTTGAGGGAATAAAAATGGCTCTTAGAATTCCGAAGATGAAGTTCATAATTGAAAACTGAGTTTTTTTTTTATTTTCTATCATCATTTTCATATCTAAATACTACCGAGAAACGCCCCTCTACCGGTAAACAATGCTTAGAAAGTCGTAAGAATTCATTTCAATAGTTAAAATAATTGTTGCGATGGAACCAACATCGATCTTAGCCTTACGACCTAGCCGTTTTCTTATGCATTAATAAAAATACTGATGTCGCTCTCGGTAAATATGCTTCCTCAGAAATGAATTCGTAAAGCTTCATAGTGCGCAACCCCTAGAAGTATGCAATACAAAACTTTGCATCGATTTTAACAATTTTCTAATTCATATTTCTCGTTCCGACATTGATTGGCATTGTGTATTCAAAATATATTTATCGTTCTCGTTATTAAACACTTCCCTCTGCTGGGAAACTGTCCAGATATTGTTGGATTGCATTCTATCAGAAAACTAACCACAAGATTCTAGGACTTTGTGTTTATACAAAGTAAGTATTTAATTCAAATTTGCTAGCTGGAATTCGTCCGCTTTACAATGCATTTTCGAACATCATTCGATTTTTTGTTTCAAACGCTCGCCAATTGTACAAGCGTCTGGTCCGTTCAAACCGGTCAACAAAAGGTACTCTCGCCTCGCCAGCGCATACGTCAAACCGCGATAAGAGTGCAGCACGTACGCCCTTTGCACCGTAAGCGTACGCTGTTTGCAAAAACATCGGAAAACACGGGAACGAAATGTAAACAGCAAACCGAAACTCGTCCGGAAGAACCCCGGTCACACAAACACAAATCCCCATTAGCACGTTGGCGCCGGGTTCAAACTTTGGCCGGAGCCAACTCTAGCCACCACCGGCTAAGCCGATAAGGAGGTCGTAATTTAACAAATGTAGCTGCTGCATACTAATAACGACAAACGACGAGTAATGCGCCGGCTTTGGCCCTCTGTCCGGATTTGGTACGGTTGCACGTCAGTGTTGCCTGTTGCCTGTTGCAAACGATAAAATATTGCTCGCCCAATCCTGAGAGCACCCAAACGCCTGTCGAACTACCGCTACACTAGGTACCAGGCATGTACCGGACCGCAACCGAGTAGGGCTAGTTTCCGAATTGAATTACGCCATCGCTACATCGGTTTTTCGGACGGTCGGATTGTTTGCCCAGCTTGTGTCCGAATTTGCTACCCACCCTCGAGGCTTCAGCACATTCTGACGAACAACGGACAACCCGAGTACGAGCTGCGAGTGTTCCTGGTCTCCGGGGAGTGGGAGAGATTTTTGGTGGACAAAGACAACCTCATGCACCACAGGCATGTTAAGCCGGTACTGAGGCACTCGAGAGCTTGTTGGTGATGCCATTATTTAAATATGTGTGCACGCGGTAACGAACAACGGATGCAACGGTGTTCGACATGATGGCAAGCTCAATTGCAGCTTTTCTTAGAATTCTCGGACGCCCCGATTTCCCCGAGCTCCGCAAAAGGATGCAAGAAAAGCAGCACAGCTCAACGCATCCGTCCATCCGTCTTGGGAGGGGCAATCTGACGAGAATAATCGCGTCTGGAACTGTGCGATAGAATTGCAGGATTCAACGGCAGGGATTATAGGGCGTCCGGCGTGGTTTGGGGGCGCAATGTTCGGTTCGTATAAAATGGTCAGTGTGCACAGACAAGGCACGATTATATGCATCTGTTTGTATGATCCCGCCTCTATCTTGAGACAGACCGGACCGGATAGCCAGCAGTAACGCTTACGATGCTAAGACGGTTGCATCTAATTTAATCCGGTGGTTTGAGTTCCACAATTCTTCACTCTGCTAGGTACACATTTTATTGCACGTCAAACTCGATTAAGCGCTCCTTTAGCTGCTCAAATATAATCTTCAGATTTTATCGCAGTCAAGCTGACCCAACAATGGTCCAGCTTGTACGCTTGAACAAACACAGGTACGGTGCACTACGGTGTTACGCATTTGTAGAATGAACGATTCTTTGTCGGAGGTTTGGTAATCTTTGGAGATCCTCTTTAGCATAATGTTAACAGTAAACACATATTTAATCTTCTTCTTTCTTGGCCTAACGACCTCTTACGTCATGCCTGCCATTTCTGGCTTACTAGACTTATTGTTACCGCATAGTTGGATAGTCAGTCCTCACTATGGGGGAACGGCCCAGATGAGACTTGAACCCCGGTCCTGCCGTGTGAAGACCGGCGCCGCTGTCGCATCTACCACCGGGCCGCCGAAACACATATTTAATACAGGGTTGAAATCGGATAGCCAACTGCAGACCACTTGCCAGGACTTTGTTGGACGTTGAACACACACCGGCTATTATTATCGCACTTCTTTCGTATACGCATCTGCAGTTGATCGTCAGTCAGCAGGCCAATTGCCAATTTATATTATAATTTCCCTATCACCCATCGACACGCGTACACATCTGTCCGCGCTATAATGCTGACTGCTGCAGGCATCAGAAAAACAAGGAATGGTCAAAAACGAACTTCTCCCTCAGCCTAAAGCAGGAGTTAAAATGTAAATAAACAAAACTGCACAAATTGAAAGCAGTCGTCGTCATTCAACTCTTCCATTTTGTGGAAAAACTGTTGAACTGATAAAAACGAAAATGACAGCCCGGGTTTTGCTGTGTGTGTTTTTGTGTGTCCCGCGGATGGAGATTTAAAAAATAAGCAAAGCGTATCCATTGCCATCAGTTCGGTCCGGTTGTCGAAAGCAAACGTGACTGCAGCTGCCACCGTAGCCGCATTTCATTTATCAAGCGATAATAAATGAATGCAGCCGTTTCATGACCGGACCGGTACGAGCTTTTCCTTTACCTGCAGGGTTTATTTATTTATGTTTTGTGCTGGGCTTTTACTGGTGCATGAGGCAAGTGTTCCTTGGTTACCGAAAACGACATCACTCACTCAAAACCACATCTTATAAAACAAACGAACATTCATTAAAACGCTTCAACGCCACACACCAGCAGATGGGTGTGTGTTTGTGTGTTCCACCTTTCTTCTTCCGAAGCTTCGGTGGCATAACATCAAATAAAAATTTAACAATGTGTATTTTCAGAACACTTCCCGTGGTATGTGAGCTATTGAAAGCCGACCGGTGGCATGGTTCCGCTTCTTTTAAAGCAGCAATGTCTGCTAGAACTTGCGTACCCAGCCCGTACTTACTTACCTTACGAAGATCTTACGAAGACGGCGTACAGGTACAGAAAAGCCCACCACCTTGGAGTGATGTGCCATTTTGTGCTACGCGGCGCAACGAACCCAACAGAACTTCACAAACACAAGAAAGCGACACGAACGACCGGCAACTAGCGAGCACCGCGAGGGTGTCTCGTGATGCCCGTGAGTGGCCTCTCATCATTAACAAGCCGCCACAAACCACAACCACCGGAGTGCGCCATCTTTGCGCTATTGGCTGTGGCACCAAGCGGCACACAACGGAGAAATCCACTTCCCGGCAACAAACACCCGGGGAGGGGGGGGAGGTTGGTGCGAAGTGTCGGGGATGTTGTTTTAAAAACAGAACAAACTTTGTCATCACATTTGCCCTTGCCCTGCTATCGGGGGCAATCAGATTGTTTCTGGCGGAATGGTCAGGCGGAAAGGGTAAAGTCGAGGGCGACAAGCAGCTAAAAGCTACTTGAAGAAAGTATGGCGGTACGGTACGATGATGGGCGCGCTCCAAGGATCGACACCCGTGTTCGCCAAAGGTAAGAGTTGAAAGGTCATTTGGCTGTGTTTCGCTTCACTCTATTTGCCAGCCGAGGTTAGCCTTTCTTTACAGTCAACCCGAGAGCATCAAAGCTAATCTTCGCCTCGGTTACAGGACTACTAGAACTGCCGGGAAGTTCAGGGCACACAATGGATGGATGGCTACCTTCACCCCTTACAAAAACCACAGCCACTGCACAGAACGGTCCGTGCTCCGGAGCGAACTTAACGACAGCAACTCTAGGAAACCAGCGTTCCTATTTCCAAGATTGGATTTCAATTTTCACCACAACGTAAAACAACTTTTCCCGTACGCATGGGGGTCCTGTACGACGCAAAGTTTTTGCAATTTCATCCGGAAAGTTCAGCTCGACGTGACGGAGCAGGTGGATGGGGGAGGGAGGAGCGCTTATAGGGTTTCTTGAGCAGCAGGCACAAATAAATAAAATTTATCCTCTCGGTAAACTGCAGCTAACGCTTTATTACCCCGGGCTGGAAGCACGTGAAGTGATTGCATAGGTTTCCCGTCACCGGCAGAAGCACTGGCAGCGTCCGATAGGGACTGGGACCAACCAGTATGGATGGATGTTCGAATGGCAACAAATCAATCTCGATACTGCTCGCAAGATCTCGCTCCCCATCAGCAATGTCATCAGCATTGGCAGAAGGTTTCATCAAGGGCCACCTTCCACCTTATTTTGTAGCACTGAATCACCCAGAAAAAATGGTGACCAACACGTGACCGACGCTTAATGTTGACATAAACACGTTTTGCTTACATTACCCCAACCGGTGCGCCAATATTGTGACGGTGTGGAGCGTGTTTTGCGTTGCGAGGTAAACAATAACAAACAAAAAAGAGCACCCAAGTGAAAAGAGGTGCTTCGCCATGTCTTTGTTGCTGATGTCTCAAGCAAGAAGTCAGTTTTGTATGTTTGGAAACAGAGAGCAAGTGTGTATTGGTACAAAGAGAGCTCGAAGAAATTACTGTTTATTGTATCTTTAGTTGGATATTGAAGTTGATTGACGTTAGAGACATCTTTTGGCAATCTCCTAGTCCGGAGACCGAATTTCTGTCAGTCCTATGAAAAAGAGGCTTCTTAGACGAGATTTGAACCAAGTCTGGCCCTATATACTCTGATGAATCTCTTGCTCGTTACCAATACCGCTATTCACCTAATCCTCATCGGAGCCGATAAAAGCGTACATATAAACTACGCCTCTCTTTCTCCACTGAACAAAACAAGCATAAAGCTATAAATAAGCCACTAAACACCAAAACACAGCTTTCCACCTCGGGCAATAAAACCAAAGTCGTTCATTTCTGTACGAAAAATTTCGCTTACTCTTGTGTATTTGGGGTTGGATTTAGCTAAATCGTTCACTTATACTGAGCACCTTCGTTCGTTCGTGCCATCTGGTGACCGCTCCACCGACGAAACCGCTCAGTAAATCAGCTTCGCTAATCTCCGTTGAAGCACGCCGCGCTGCAAATCATGCTCCGGTGGTAATTGTTCAACCTTTTTTTTTGGACTGGACATCAGCCGCTGATAGCCGAGCGAGTGGCCTAGATGTTTCCCTTGTGTGGTTAGACCGGTCCAATGGTTGGTACCGTTCCTACAGCAGCTTCCGGCCATTCTCGTTCAGGTAAGCAGCGATGACTATCGATAGATGGAACCCGAGCAGCAACACCATCATCGGGAACCACCATTTGTTCGCGCCGTGTTGGCGAACATTTGGGTCAAACTTCCGAAAGTGAACCACGGAGGTCCACTTTTTACCCACCACCAGGTACAGCAGCTCGAGCACAAACGTGCCGAAATGGAAGCAAATGAAGGGCAACAGTAGCGCTGGTCGATGCTGGAAAAGGATGAGGGAGATGCGAAACGAGAGCAGATTGAAACACAGTATCACTTAAATAGGTCGCCGAGTCAGCATCCGCGTTAGGTGCTGGTAGGTGGTATCAATTCTTCCCGGTGTCCAACACAACACTAACCGTAAGCAAACCAACGATCGCCGCCAGATTCGAGTAGATGGTTAGCAGCGACACGACCAGGGCGAAATTGATTCGCAAATACTTTGGCGTGTGCACCAGCGGGCGCCATTCGAGCCGATGGTCCCAGCCGGCCTGTGTCAGCAGTGCATACAGTGACAGGATCTACCAGAGAGCGAGAAAGGCAAAGGGACGAAACAGGAGAAGCGTGAAAGATATTACAAACACCAGTGTTGAGGTTAGTTTGGTGCGGTGATGCCATTCCGGTCCCTGCCTGACCAGCCAAACGGGGACCGTACTTTCGTTCCCGCAAAAAAAAGTAACTGTTAGCTGTCATCAATAACGACGCCTAAAATACACAACCGTTTCCATGACGTTGATCAGCAGGGCGTACCAGTGTAGGTACGGTGCATACCGCACCCGGTAGACGTACAGCTGGTGCAGGAATTCGGCAGCGCTCGAACTGCCCACTGCCAACGCCGACAGCAGCAACGGTGGCAGCACCCGGTGATTGGGAAAAGTTTCGAATGGCACGTTTTTGTCCGCATCGGTTGCCTGAAACGGTGGCCAAAGACAAAAACAGTCAAACATTGTTTGCCCGTGACCGTGATGGGTTTTGCTAGTTGACGGAACGGAACCGGTGCGCGAGGCGCGTGCAGGGGGTTTTGCGGGCTTTTCCAAACACGAACGCCAACTTTGTGGCCTGGCGTGGGGTAGTATGGTGATGATGTACCGAAAGTTCGTAGCACTACTTGCTACCATGATAATGAGGAAGGCTGAGCTACTGCCATCTCTTTTCACCGGTAGAGTGCACTGTACTGTTGTTTCCCATGGCACACTACGACCTAACGAGTAGTGATACTCACTGATACGCTGCTGTTATGTCCAAGGGGTTTTTTGTTTGCGTTAAACAACAGAGAGGTTTGTTTTTTACTGGTCAACGACATCAAATTTCGATAAGAACTCTGTCAGCTGGTTTGTTAAACAGAGGGTTTTATTTTTATGTCTTAACGCTAAAAATATGGTAAACCGGCCGGTATCAGTGAGCTATCCAAAACAGAGCTACTAGATGTGCTTTCTGGTGAAGTGTTCGTGACAGTTTGTGTGTCTTCCACTGCTAAGCCACTAGTCGTTGGATAACTGTCCGCTTCGGACACAGTTTGGGGCGATGATTTTATTACTGTTTGTGGTTCGGTCGATCCAAGCGACATTGTTCCGTCCCTGAGTGATTGCTCAACATCTTCCATGCGTTCGACCATGCTAAATACTTTGTAAATTAGACTATCCAGGTACGTTAGGGCACTGTCGAGTGTTTGCATTGCAGTTTGAAATGATTGCTGTATTACGGCGAGCGTTGGAGTGTCTGTTACCGTCACTTCAGAGGTTAACGTTGAGGACTGTGTACTTCGTGAAATCTTTTCAGTCGATAAATATCCCGAGGGTTCCTCAGAAGTTGTAGATACACGTTCATGACCCATAAGCACTATCTGCGGATACTCATCACTAGTACATAGTTGAAGTTGTTTATTAAAATATGTTCCAATGTCACAGCGATTTTGTTGAAATCTGAGAAATGAAGTTATTTTACTTACTTCCAACATCATGTACCAACTAAAAGCATATCTCACCTTCCTTTATGGTACGTGTAGTACACAGCACGATCCTCAGCATCTCCATACCTTCGTTTCGCGTCACAGAGTAACTCTTCTTTAGCGTTCTCGATCGCCTCCATCGCACCGATTAGAGCTCGGAACAATGGAAAAGCACCTTCGTTACACACGTTCTCCGAATCATCATAATTTGGTAGTATCAACACACCTCTAACACCAAGCTGCTCAGCCTGTTCGACACGTTTCTGCACCGTTTTGACACTATCGTACACGATGGCACCCTTCCCGAAGAATAGAGAACACGTGGGACGTTTGCTAGCACCACACTTTGCAGCCTTTTCCTGCAACAGTTCACAAACTTGCCCATAAGAAAGCACTCCCACTTGGCTGCGTTGTAGCGATCTTGTTACGCGATAATTACTCGGATTAAACACTATTCCCACCGTCAGTACGCTCAGTACGATCTTCTCCGGACGTAATCCGTCCTGCAACAGTCGGCTAACGAGCGTTGTTTCATATTCACGCAACATAAACTCTTCCTCACTACGATCCACCAGCTCATCCTCTAGCATGTTCACACCAACAACACTGATCAGGTCCAGATGATCGTTGAACGATTTTAGTAGCGCTTTCGAACTTCCCATCGTGTGACAGCCGATGGTGGTGCTAACCGTGTACTTATCACCTAGAATCGTGCGCAATCGGCGTAAGAATTGACCGTAGCGAAGCTGTTCGTAGTAGTCGAGCAGGGCGATATCGAAATCGAGATCTACTCCGTCCAGTAAGTTGTCGCGCAGCACAACTTTGATCCGTTCGCTGAGCGATTGATGCACCGATGGGACTGTCACGTTGAAGGGAAGCACTATCGTGAGCAGCACATCCGCCGAAGAATTGGTCCGCTTGATGGTGTCTACTCGGGAGAGTTCTTGAAAATGGAAGAACGGATATTAAGAACCTATATTAGCTACGTATATTGATGCTAGAAAATATTGCTCACCTTCTCGCGTCAGGACAGTCGATTTATCGATATCAAATGTTACGCTATTTAAAACAAACACACTACACAAACGATGCTCCTTTGCTAATGCACTCTCGACAGGTAGTTGCAGTTGAATCTGGCAGATAATATCGAAAGCTCCCACTGCTTCGTATGCAATCAATAGCTGCACCAGCAACAGCACCATCATTCTCAGACCCATTGTCTCCTGCGAAGCTGTATCGATATTCTGGAGACCCCGGGTTGCCGCAAATCCGGCAGGGCTTTCTTTTATATTGCCATCCGAGCCAATCCCCACAAGAGTTTCCATATCACCCATCCACACACACACATGCACTGATACTAACAACACGTTCCGGACACTCATCTGCAGATGCATCGATTGCTCCGTACAGGCGTGCTCGTATCACTCCATCCAAGCACATTCAAGTGTAGCGTACGATAAGCAACGGCACGATATAAATCCACTTGCCTTCACTCATCAATCCATCATCGGGCCGGGTGACCACGTGCGAGGCAGCAGAAACGAGAGGTACCGAAACTTATAGCTTCTTATCGTTGGCTGCAAGTGGCTGTAGCTCGGTCCGATGCTCGGAACACGAGACACATTGGCCCTGGTCAAATGGTTGACTGCTGTGATTGAGACTGTCCGACGGTTATGTGATTTAGAAATCTAATAAACATTCGGCTGGTGTTATTCTTCAACCACCCAGTATCGGCCCCATTTGCCCGGTTCAATTCCCGTTCCTACAGTTTCCAGCATTTCTTGAGCCAAGCAGTCTCCTTCCTACAGCCGGTCAAGTGTCAATGAAATCCGTCGGACGTTCCTCACAAGAGGAATGCTCAGAGCAAATGCTCATAAATCTTTAGCTGCGGGGCAGTTAGCTTAACACGGCCAGGAATGTTACTCTTCTCGAACGCTTTGTTTCTGTTATTCTTTCCTTCCCTTAAGACAGTCATCTTCCAGCACCGATCGATTCAGTCTCTCTTTATTCCGCCACATTCGTCCTATCGTCTGCGTTCGTAATCAATGTGCAACGTTTATGCCGTTTATCCTTTTTACACATCTTGCGCTCCTAATGAAATGGAAGCGTTTCATGAATATTTAAGCTCAATCTTATCCTGTAGCCCGAGTATCCAGAGTACAAGAAAAAGTATCGATATTACCGTATGAAAGCTCCAAAACTCATTCGTAGGCATGCAAGATGGGCCTCGTGGGGAGGGCTTATAATCAATTAAATGAATTAATTGTGTGTTTTCTATACCGTTTTCGCACGAATATTTCGCTCGTAACGTCCAGTTGGGCGATTTTTGTACCAACTCGTTAGTCGTTTAAGCCATTAAGCTGATTGTGATCGGAATGCAGGAATACAAATGAGCACTATGAGTACTTAAGACTTTTTCGATAATGTTGATACACCGCGTCCAGCTGACTTGCTATCATTTTACATCTTAATCTTAAACTAAATATTTTAAAGCTTCAATGTCACTTGGAATGCTAGAGATTTTTATTGATTCATCACAAGGCCAATGGTATCATTGGAACCGTTACCGGTGGAAGGGTAACGGGTATCGTCGGCACCGTTACCGGTGGAAGTGTAACGGGTATCGTTGGAATCGTTACCGGCGGAAGTGTAACGGGTATCGTTGGAATCGTTATCGGCGGAAGTGTAACAGGTAGTGTGGGAATAGTAATCGTTGGAAGTGTAATGGGAAGTGTTGGTAACGTAACGGGTGGTAACGTTGCACCAGGTAGAGATCCTTTAAATAAAAGAAAAGAAAATCATATACTTAATCGTAAGTAATAGATAACAATTTTACATACAGATTACAAAGATTTAGATTAAGATAAGAAGCATAGTGTGAGGTTAGGTAACAAGCGAAATAGATTATTAAAACAAACAAAGCCAGATGCCGAACAGAACGAAGGTCCAGAGGGAATGCTATGCGCTTGACTGTACACCTACCGAGCAAACTTTGCAGCAATCCCGTAACCGTCTGCAATATGCCATCCAAACCGTTCAAGCTTGCCTGAAGATCAACCATAAGATTGGCCGAAACGGGTAGAAGGGAAGGAAGCGACGCTGGAAGCGATGGAAGAATGCCCGGAAGTGCTCCCAGCGTTGGTAGGAGCGTTTGTATCAAGTTCTGTACCACCGGCAGTACACCGTCAAGTACGCCCAGATTGGACAGCAGATCCGACACAGTGCTTACCAGACTGGCGGGTAAGCCCAGCAACGGCAACGCATTCAACAGCGTCGGGAGCAATGCTGCATCGATCGGAGAATGCAAACAAAAGAAACATAGCAACACATTAGTAACAGTACTGGGGTAATGCCAAAGATGGCACCACTATGTAAACACCTACCAAGCAGTAGCGGCAGTAAGGTAAGAAGTGCTGGCAGTATACCATTCAGTAGCTCCAGATTAGCTTGAAGCGAAACGGACACCAGCGGACCACCAAGGCTCGGAAGCGTCACACCGGGCAGTGTTATTGCCGGCAACGTTGGCAGCGTTACCGGTGGCAACGTGATCGGTGGTAACGTTACACTGGGTAAGGTCACTGTAGGTAACGTTACCGTAACGGGCAACGTTACAGGAGGCAACGTTACCGGCGGTAACGTTACCGGGAGAGTAACGCATGGTACAGCGGATATCACGCCTGACGGTAAGATTCCTTTATTTGCAAAAAAACAAAATCAATAAGTTAGGGCACAAAGTTTCGACCGTTTTAAACCTACCGAGCAAATTCTGCAATACACTTCCAACGGTCAAGAGCAACTGATTTACCAGACCAAGATTGGTTTGTACCGATAGGCAGATTTGGTCCGTGACCGAGGGACAGCCCACCGGGATGTTTGGTAGTGTTATGGGGGGTAACGTCAGGATTGGTGGCAGAGTTATGGGAGGGATGGTAATCGGTGGTAAGGTTACTATCGGTGGTAAGGTTAGTATTGGTGGTAACGTTATAGGAGGTAACGTAACTGGCGGTAACGTTACAGGCGGTAGAGTTATAGGACAGACCACACCCAAAGATCCTTTATGGTAAGTAAACGATAGCAAAACATTATTCCGGTACCAATCGATGTAGCGCATGAGTGTGAAACATACCGAGCAGACTTTGCAGAATAGAGATCACAAGAACAACCAACTGCTGCAGTGCGCCGGTGTTTGGTTGAACGCCACAGATTGCGCCTGTTCCAATACCTATCGAAGAGGAGGATCCTCCTGATTTTTTGGGGTGAGATAAAAATGTTTATGTGTATGAGGTAACCTTCTTCTTGAGAAACTTCCACCGTTACATACCTAGCAATCCGCGTACGGCTTGATTCACAACCTGAAGCAGATCGGGCACCACACCACCAGTCAACCCACCAGCTAGACCAGTCAAACCAAGTGGAAGTGAAAGTCCTCCACTTCCTGTACCTCCTGTGCAAGATCAAAACATCAATTACATTCTTTCATTCGGTTCCTTTTCCACTTTTCCAAACCTACCCAGTAAACCTTGTGCCACTTGGTTGACAACTTGCAGCAAACCTGGCAACACACCGTTGTCGTTTTGATTCAGCAGTAGATTCGTTCCCGGAAGTCCTTGCAACAGTGCACTTCCACCACCGCCTGTTAACGATAATACGTAAGCTCAGTGGGCATTGCAATTGGCATTTAAGCAGATGGTTTTAACAGGTACCTAAAAGATCCTGTACCGCTTGACTCACGACTTGCAGAAGCCTTGGCACAACGCCAGTGTTTTGTAGTTGCGTAAGCAAGATATTTGTAATCGGAGGCAACGTTACCGTCGGTACGGTTACTCCCGCTGGTAGTGATTGACCCCCTTTCGGTACGGAGATGTAAAGTACACGTAAGTTAAGCGTTGAACGAAGGTACGGAATACCGTTTAGCCATACCTAACAAGCCTACCAATACTTGGCTGACGACACCTAGCAGATCCGGTAGTACACCGTTGTTTTGTAACTGTCCTAGCAGTACCTGGATGCTGTTCGACGTCAAAGGATTCGTTATTGTGCACAGTGGCGAAACAGTAGTACCTGGTGTGTTGTTGTTGCCTTCACAAATGATCGGTTGAATGCAATGTGGTTAATGGGGATTGAGAGAAAGCGAAAGACTAGCGTAGAAATCAGACAGCAAAGTGTTCACCTACCGATAACACCCAGTAACAGCTGGCTGATAAATTGCAACAGGATCGACACGGTACCATCGTTTTGTTGGGGAGTACTGCAGCTACATGGACAGCAGACTGCCGCCGGTGGTGCTGCTGTTACGGGTGCTATTGTAACGGGAACAACGGGTGGTGTTTCAACGCTCGGTACCGTGCAAACGACCGGAGCGTTCACTCGATCCACCAACAGTCCTAACAATTCGAAAAGGAGGAAACAAATATTAACGACAAGGAAGCATACTTACATGCACAATCTTGCACCATCATACAAAGCAATGGCCGTTGAAAAGAAAGCTCCAAAGGGGAGGAAAGCATAGGGCATATACAAATAGAGTCTACAGAAGTGGAAACGCAAGAGATAGTGTCAAAGAATTTTATTTAACAGAACAGGTTTAGGGAAGAAGTCAGCGGAAGTCATAGTAGAATGAAGCGATGCTGACGGCATTCTTGAGTAGAGTTGCTTAAAACTAGTTAGATGATTGCTTATCCGAATAAATTCAGGCCACCTGCTCCCGCTCCCACAGCAGAAACGCCTGGAACTGATAATGCACCGGCACCTGCCCCGGTGGCGGTAATTCCTCCAAGTAAGCCCCCAAGTGGCAACCCTGCCAATAAACCAGCACCACCACCACCACCCAGCGCGTCTAGTACATTTCTAAGAACCGTTAAAATCAAATCGATCAACCCCTTGAGCATGTTGAATTGATTCCCCACTTCGTTCATTCCACCCATCGTATTGTTCATCGTTTGCTGCCCGTTCAGCACCGCGGACAGCAAGTTGTTAAGCGCGCTCACCAAATTTCCGAGCAGTGGCAAAATGTCTTTCAACCCATTGCGTATCACGCCGATCGTATCGTCCGCACTTAACTCAATGACAAGTTTTTCCAATTGGGTGAAATCATCCGTACCGGTTAGTATGAGCGTTATGTTTCGCAGCACATCGCAACAGCAATCGGAGGTTTGATTGTTGTTGCCACCACCATTATCACCACCGCCATTGTTGCCGCCATTGTTGCCGCCACCATTGTCGAAGATCGAGCAGTTGAGATTTGCAATCGGAAACGGCACAGGGTAAGGGATCGGTACGAATCCGTTCGGCAAACCTCCACTCACTGAACACGTGGTACTGTTGCAGTCCACCTTCAAGAATGGTTCACACGTGCTCTTGCATAGATCGAACGAGTGTCCGACTGGGCAATGGTGTGTCGTTTTGCTGTCGATCGAGATGTGGAACGATTACATTAAAAGCGTTTAACGATCATGATCATGTACTTACAATCCATTATCACAGCTGTAGTACTGGCCACAGTCACGCGTATCTCGTACGAACCCGCTAAAGTTGCATTCGGCATTGGAGCAGAGACGATCCAACACCTTGCGGAACAGCGGGAAAGGACCTTCTCCACACATATTGTTCATATCATCACGATCCAGCTGAACGACCGCTCCGAACAGGTTGTGATGTTCGATCTGGCTCAGCATTTCGTTCAGCGAGTAGTCGTTGTTCAGCGGACAGCTGATTGTGGTTGGATAGGGAGTCGCCAACAGTACGCGATGTCTGGCCAATCCGTACATCAGTGCGTTCGTTAACATGGAAGGCTAGATAGGAACCAGAATACAGAACTTAAGTCACGGTAATATTGTTGTTTTTGTATGCCATCAAATTCATCACTCTTACCTGACCGGCATGATTAATCGTGACAAAGTCGGCTACATGGTTGAGCGTTTTCACGAGTCCTGATTCCAGCTGGCAGCTGCTCAACGTCACCATGATCACGTAGGTGTTGCCCAGATAGCTTCGCAACTGCTGCATAAACTCGCCGTACGTCTGCTGTGTGACACGGGCCTGCACAGGATCGCACTGTAGATCCAATCCTTTAAAACCACTCTTCTGCAACTGCCGACGGATCGTCTCGACTAGCGTGTCGCGTCCCTTGGCCGTCTGGATCATGGTGCCGAAGTATTCGCACGAGCTTGGACCACCGTACAGCGAGAACAATCGATTACGGCGATCATCGACCGTGTGCATACTGAATCCGCTTCCGTCGGTGTTCTGTGTGCTCTCGACCGGATACACCTCGTACAAGCACTCCTTCAGCATCTGACTGTTACCGATCGTCAGTGGATCGCGCACGCGGCATATCACACCACACTTTTTAGCCTCACAGGGCACTACGACGCATTGTGCCACTAGTATCGCCACCAGCCACCAGCAAATGTGATCCTTAACTATACACCACACCATCCTGCCCCGCTTCTTGATCGTTCGTTCGTACACTGTTACACACGATCTTCACCAAATGCCAGCCAACGTTTCAGGTCACCAGCGACTACCTGCGGGTGCCTATTCTTAATTCCGAAAAAACTACTGCACACCACCGCTACTGGACACACTCTAACTTGTTGCTTAACGCATGGTGACCATCTTATATAAACCACCTGCCAAGGACGCCTATCCGCGATCTCAAAATCCGTGCCCGATAAACGCGCTAGGGCGGACTAGCGGTGAAGCGTCTTGAGCTTATCACTGTGCCGTTTGCCACCCTGGCAAAAAGCTGCAAATTTTCACGCAATGCGCTACTCGCTCGGTTGCATACTTTAGATAAGCGGATGGCACCCGAAGAACAGCCACCAAGAGGCCATTCGAGCGTGTTTGGTAAAGAAGTGCTTTTCGGAGTGGTTCAAAACATTAGCTGTTTTCCTACTCAAACTGCCGAGAGAACGAGAGAGAGAAAGAGAGAGCGAGAGAGATAGAGAGAGAGAGAGAAAGATATTTGAGTTTTCTGCTTTCCCACCTCTACGTTAACCTCGCATCACCTCACAACGCACAATCTCGATAGCGGGGACGTGACCGCTGGACCTGCAGTTTCTCCGTTTTGACATTCCATGCGCGCTTTATTAGTCGTACTCTTTGTTCGTTAGTTAGTCAGAGTTAAATGACACCAAGCTTAAGTAATGTAACCTTCAATGAGAAACAAAAAGCATCAGCTTCCGGAATCCTCTGTCGTGCTAAGATACATAACGAAGCTGTAACGCTACTTCGTTTAGAGTTCGGTGCAGTGGCGGATCAAACGGTGGACGGAGTAGGCGGCCGCCTAGGGCCCCGCCATTTGGAGGGCCCCAAAATACGAAGGCCTTAGTAATCAGATGAATTCTTGGGGCCCCGACTTCCTTGCCGCCAAGGGCCCCGAAGGGGCATGATCCGCCTCTGGTTTGGTGTATTGGAGCACTCCAAAGATGAATCCCAGTTGAAACGATACAGGATAATGTAAAATCTTAGTCCTACGAATATTTGTTTTCTTTCCTGTGACAGAACTTTCAGAACGATTGCCACGACCGCTGTACTACGATGAGTTGATACATAATTTTAAACTTTAAATATATTTCACGTAGAAGATCTGTAATTACTATAACTTAATAATACATGTCCCAGAAATGGTCGCTATTGAATTCATAACTTCATAAGCTCTAGACCAACAGTCACGGCGTCCAGTAAGCTATCTGTTCCCCGAAGCCTAATGCACATTTCGTCCATGTTCGCCAAACGAACATTGTCCTTAAGATCTGAGATGGTTCACAAACTGAACATTGGGTGATGAAAGCTTCTTAAATCGGTTCATACGATAATTGAAAAGGACGCTGAGTAAACTAACTGGTCATATACCCTGGAAGCAAGATCAACGCTAGTAACTACAACCTCAAGAAGGTTGTCTTGGTTTAATATTTGTAGCATTCTTGAACTTTATTTACACCTTTTGGAATATCTAAATACGTCCAAGCCTTCTGCCCAGTTTGGAAATCTTTAGCTGGTCTAGGTTTTCCATCGATGTTTTTCGCATTCTGCGTGCGCTTTCATTTTCTGCCAGTAATATTAGCTCAACGTAACATGGTACATAAAGTAACAATCGGCTCAACTTGCAGGCTTATCGATATGCCATCAACTACTAAACATGTCATCTTTAAATCGATTGTAACTGATCGATTTGATGATTATTACATACTTCGTTTATGCTGTGTAGCCAATCTTTTTCACCAACTTCGATTCCGCCTAGAGACTTCAGGAGCCTTGGGTTCACCACTGTGTCGAATCATCGTTGGCTTACATAATGTCTTACTTCTATAAATTTGATCCGATTCAACAAACATAAACTGGTAAAATTTCATTCATTTATTTATTTAACTTTATAGCTTGGTGCGGAACTCTATCCACCCAATAATCCAGTGGCACCGCCCGGTGTTCCTCCCACTGGTGCACTACCGGCTAAATTTTGTACCAAATTTAAAATGAACGCTAGCAATTGGCTGATCAAGTTGGTGTTGTTGCTTATATCGGCCATGCCGGCCACCGTGTTGTTCATCAGCTGCTGTCCGTTCAGCAAAGTACCCAGCAGTCCGTTTAAAGGACCGACAATGTTGCCAAGCAATGCGATAATTTCCGGAATTGCCTGGCGAATCACGCCGATCGTATCGTCCAACTTGGTCTCCTTGAGCAGTTGAAATAACTGCGAAACATTGCGCGTATTATTCAAGAAGGCTGTTAGGTTGCGTACTACATCGCAGCAGCAGTTGGTCGTTTGATTATTGCCACCGTTGTTACCGCCACCATTGTTGCCACCGCCATTGTTACCACCGCCATTATTACCACCGCCGCCCGTCGAACAGTTTGGGTTGGGGTTGGGGAACGGAATCGGGTACCGTATAGGCGTCATACCATTAGGCAGATTTCCACTAACGACACACGTGGTACTATTGCAGTTCACCTGCAAGATTGGCTGACATCTGCTTTGACACAGATCGAACGAGTGTCCGACTGGGCAATGGTGTGTCGTTTTGCTGTCAATCGAGATGTGGAACGATTACATTAAGAGCGTTTAACGATCACGATCATGTACTTACAATCCATTATCACAGCTGTAATACTGGCCACAGTCGCGCGTATCTCGTACGAACCCGCTAAAGTTGCATTCGGCATTGGAGCAGAGACCATCCAACACCTTGCGGAACAGCGGGAAAGGACCTTCTCCACACATATTGTTCATATCATCACGATCCAGCTGAACGACCGCTCCGAACAGGTTGTGATGTTCGATCTGGTTCAGCATTTCGTTCAGCGAGTAGTCGTTGTTCAGCGGACAGCTGATTGTGGTTGGATAGGGAGTCGCCAACAGTACACGATGTCTGGCCAATCCGTACATCAGTGCGTTCGTTAGCATGGAAGGCTAGATAAGAACCAGAACACAGAACTTAAGTCACGGTAATATTGTTGTTTTTGTTCGTCGTCAAATCTGTCCCTCTTACCTGACCGGCATGATTAATCGTGACAAAGTCGGCTACATGGTTGAGCGTTTTCACGAGTCCTGATTCCAGCTGGCAGCTGCTCAACGTCACCATGATCACGTAGGTGTTGCCCAGATAGCTTCGCAACTGCTGCATAAACTCGCCGTACGTCTGCTGTGTGACACGGGCCTGCACAGGATCGCACTGCAGATCCAATCCTTTAAAACCACTCTTCTGCAACTGCCGACGGATCGTCTCGATCAGCGTGTCGCGTCCCTTGGCCGTCTGGATCATGGTGCCGAAGTATTCGCACGAGCTTAGACCACCGTACAGCGAGAACAATCGATTACGGCGATCATCGACCGTGTGCATACTGAATCCGCTTCCGTCGGTGTTCTGTGTGCTCTCGACCGGATACACCTCGTACAAGCACTCCTTCAGCATCTGACTGTTACCGATCGTCAGTGGATCGCGCACCCGACATATTACACCACACTTTTTAGCCTCACAGGGCACTACGACACATTGTGCCACTAGTATCGCCGCCAGCCACCAGCAAATGTGATCCTTAACTATACACCACACCATCCTGCCCCGCTTCTTGATCGTTCGTTCGTACACTGTTACACACGATCGTCACCAAATGCCAGCCAACGTTTCAGGTCACCAGCGACTACCTGCGGGTGCCTATTCTTAATTCCGAAAAAACTACTGCACACCACCGCTACTGGACACACTCTAACTTGTTGCTTAACGCATGGTGACCATCTTATATAACCCACCTGCCAAGGACGCCTATCCGCGATCTCAAAATCCGTGCCCGATAAGCGCGGCTTCCGCTTATCATGCGAACCATACCGCATCAACCTAACACAACCGGATAGGGGAGGTGTCTGTACTGGTTTGAAAGCTGCAAATTTTCACGCAACGCACTGTCCGATTGGTGTGGTGTGCCTGAGATATGCCCGTACAAACAGTAGGAATCTTCATGGACCTCGCACCATTACTGTACCGGGGAGGGCCAATGCTTCATGACCTCTTGATGGTTGAGTTTGTTTGCAGGCCAAACAACTTCGCGTCGTACATATGAGGTCGATAGTGTGGACGTGACCTGACGGAATGCTGCATACAATTCGCTTCCTTTGTCCAATCGTCAGGGTTAAATGACACCAGAGCTAATCAGTATGTGTGTGTGTGTGTATACGGAGTAGAAAAACACATCCCGTGTTAAATTCGTATCATACGAAAACGAAAACCAAACAACCGCCGTACACTTATGGTCAAAGAGGGTCAAGACCTTTATACAGACAAGAATTGAGCCATAATTTTCCACACGAGGTCTATAATTACAAGCTGTAAGTGTTTTAACATGATTTATTAGGTGTAAAGAATACTATTAATAATATATATTGTAAAACCCATTTTATGGATTGTACCTATGCTGATTGCGCAATGTTATCGCGCCATTCAGAAGCAATTCACCAACTGGTACGCACGTGATGCCTTTTTTGTATTTTTTGAAACACAAAACAAACCGTTGCTTTTTCAGCTCTGCTTGTAACGGATGGACATATAACGGGTTGTTTACTAACAATTACACATAAACGAGTCTTTTTTCGGTTTATGTTCACATTCACATGACTTAATCACGAAGAGTTGTGTCGAACGCGCATGTCGAGACGGGTAAAGTGTGCTTTACGAAAAAAAAGTCTAGTTTTGGGTGGCGTTGAAACCAAAGTTTACCCATCAGCTGCTCTTCTGGCTTAGCCACGTCTGGCGATTTCATATTTCATCGACAATACTAAGCAGCAGTTACTAAGCTTTTAGTTTATAGTTTATAGATTATTACAATAATTGTTTACCTTAAGGGTTATACAATAGCGTCAATATACATGATTTATAGTCAATACAGAAAGCTCAAGATATCGTCAATACAGAAATTTCGATTGTGTCGTTATGCACAAGAAAGACGAGACACATTAGGAAGAGGTAGACAGAACACGGGAACGAAAAACAGCAAAGGATATATTGTGGTCAAACAAAACACTTGCGGAATTGAAGCCCGATAGCGCTCGCACCCAGGGATCACTTTGGGAAAACCGCGTGCGTTGCAAGGGGATGTGGAGAGGTGGGCGGATACGCAGGCGATAGGATGGGATATATAGGGGAATTGCCGCTAGGAGAGAGGGATAGTCAATGTTGGATAGGAGGGTGTTGGCAATAAATAATTTGCGCGCATGACCATGGCGTTCTTTAAGCCCGGCAAGGCCTAGCAATTGGCACCGCACTGGATAAGGAGGAGAAGCAGCACTGGGGTTGTTTAGGAAGCGTCTAATGGCGATTCGCGTAAACTTCCGCTGTACGCTCTCCAGCCTATCCATAGAGGTGACGCCTGCAGGAGACCAAACGACGCTGGCGTAGTCCAAGATAGGACGGACCCAGCAGCAATACAACGCCCTGAAACACAGCGGATCACGGACCTCAGACGCCATGCGGGTGATGAGGCCCAAAACCTTGCTAGCTCGCTCGAGGACTGAATTGATGTGCGGCTCAAACGATAATTTGTCGTCGAGCCACACACCAAGATCCCTGACCTGAGTTACTCGTGGGAGTGGTGAGCCAGAGAGCTGGTAGCTGTGTAGCCAGGAGAACGAAATAACACAGCATTTTTCGACACAAAGGATGAGCCCGTTGGAGATACTTATACCCGCTGAGACCGATGTTTCAGTGCACTTTGGTTATGAATGATGGATTAACAAAATAAAAGACACGATTTTATGAAAACATTACTTGAAATTTGAAATATTTTATTATTATATTTTATAACAGCTTCTGCAGTCCATCGTGAGCCATTAATGTAAATGTGATTAAACTATCTCGCGAGAGTCAGTCACAAACACGCCACATTACTGACGATATCGTACAAAATACATTTACCACAAACAGGAAAGTTTTTTAAGCAACATCAAAGTACAAAATAACCTAATTATCATCGTTTCCACCAGGACATCCACTCTTACAGTCGTTTCGGACGTATCGGCATACACAGATTGTAGTGTGCGGATTTGTCCCAAAAGTCTTCTCCTTTCCAGCCGCACCACCCTTTCCCCAGTACCGGTCCCAACTCGTCTGCGCCGGTGTAATGTGGATCGAGGATCAGAAATTTCGTTTCGCCCAGCTCCGCATTCATCGACACACCGAGTATGGTATGGGCCAGCACACCGCCCCCGATCATGATCGGTGTACCTTCGTGCTGGAAATGTTGCAGCAGCTCCATACCACGCGACGCTAGCTCACTGCCGTGCGTGACGAACATGATACGCGAATCGATACCGAGCATATCGTTCAGACAGATGGAAACCTCGGTCGAACCGATCCATTGCCGTGAACCGATAAACGGTCGCTGCTTATCACCGACGCGCACCAGACACGCCTGTATGTCATTGTGTGTGGGAATCTTGCCGGAACTGTAACCCTGCATATTGAACCACGAGACGAGCGTCTGGAGCGATCGGTACGCACATCCCCAGCCCTTATCATCGAACTCATCCTGCATGTAGTGATGGTAGGTGTAAGCACCGGCCACTACCGCCGTTCTACCGTCCGGATCTGAAATTAAATGTATATTGACGCTATTTTAGCGACGCGTTTTAACGATTACACCACACGCTTTCGCTTACGTGGTACGCTGAGCGTTTCGTGCGGGTTAACCAAACGTTTGCCCGCCTGGAATTGGTACGCGTTTCCCTTCCGGAAGTGGGGCAGGGTCATTTTTAGCAAAAATTGTTTGTGCATGTTTGCACGTTGTCGTTCCAGAAACGAGTCCGACTCGCTCAACTCCCCATCCAGCGGATACACACAGGTTACAAAATGTCCCAGCTCTTTGGGCAGCATGTGGTAGCATTTGGACACGTACAGCCGCTGCTGGTGTCGTAGCTGTTCCAGCAATGCTGACTCGATCAGCCCCAACGAACAGTCAACGCTGTCCACCATGTTGTCGAAGCATTTGTCCAGCTTCTTCGTGCGGTGCACCATACTGAGACAGTCGACCTGAAACGGTACCTTCACCGTTTGGTCGTCATTACGCCGATCGATCGTTACGTTGCACGCCTCCCGGCGTAGCTTCTCGTCCAGATCGTCCTTTGACTTTTTAATCAACAGTCCAAAATCAATTACACGGTATCCGGTGGGCGGTCGGTTGTTAATTTGTGGTTTCTTTGCTTTCACTCGACCACTAGCACCAACCACACCGAAACCATCGTCCTGTTCCGGTTTCGGTGCCGTTGCCATAGCGTACAGCATTTCTACATTCTCTTCCTTATCGATGCCCGTGACGACGTAGTCGCTTAGCAGGACACCGGGTGCCGCCGGTACAGTAAAGGCCACACTGCCCGAACCGAGCTGTTTGCGCAGTCGAAATGCATTTTCACAGACGGACTTTTCCGTCTGCTCGCACACCAACGTCAGCGTGCACCGTAGGCGAAGCAGATAGTACTCCCGGTAAAGGAAGTCATCCTCGAACGTGACACATTCTACCGACTGAAGCATCCGATTCTTGAAGATGAATGTCTGCAGCTCTGCCTCCGGTTCTCCGGTGTAGTGTAGATAGACGGGATTATCCGTGACAAAGGCGTCCGGTCCATATTTGAGCAGGAAATCGGTTGGATCTTGGTACGGGCCAGTTTTTACCCACCCGATCAGATCCAACCCACTCGGCAGGTTGCGCTGAATCGGGGACGGTGTATCGTTTTGCACATTTTCTACCAAATCTTCCGATTCTTCGTTCGATTCTTTAAGTACCCGTGCAAATCCTATCACCGTCGGCACTCCGTCGCAGATGGTACCGTACAGTTCGCCCGTGCTCGCAGTTGCAAACGACGGATCGTAAATGCGCTACAGTAGGAAACACGCACAAGTAAACGTTCAATTTAATAAGCGCAGTAAATAAGAAAATAAACATTTCACTACACACCTTCTTTACGTGGCTAGATATACGTAATTTCACTATCATTTTGCACAAAAATCAAATCACACAATTCAAAATAAAACACGCAGCCACAGATTGTTTTCGTAGCAGCGAAAGTGACACGTACAGCAAATAACACGTCGTTGACAGCTGAACCAAACCACTGTGGCTGTCCGCTCTGGCCACGAAGGTTGACGTGGGAAAACATTTGAAATGACGGTTGGTGAGTTTCAATGTAGTTTTTCAGTTATTTTACAAATATTGAACAATATTGATAGATCTAAACGTTGTATCGATGATTTTTTATTTTATATAACTTACTTCCCTAATCATGCCATACAAGTAACATACAAGCTATCGAACTTTGCGGTATGAGCAAGGTCTATTGAATATACAGGTCTCGTAATAGAAGGGTTTTGGCAGCTCTTGGAATAGCAATGAAAAATAAAATGACAGATGGGAGTCCGAAGCGTATACACGATGCTATGTACTTGTATGAGTTTGTTGATCGTTTTGAAAAGTTGGTGGTTGGTGAACTGTTGGCATAAATTTATGGTAAATCTTCGTTTAATATCAAACCATTCAATCAGTGGTTTAAACGATACACAGAGGCGCGCTGAAAACTGACCGACAACAGAATTGAGAGCGAGCAAACTTTCCGCGTCTATTGCAAAAACAACACACCAATACATAGCCAAGGACGTCTACCTGTCAAAATAGAATTCAAGATGCCGATGTCAACAAAGGCTATTACGAGACCTGTATATTCAACAGACCTTGGGTATGAGATAAAACTCTATGCTGTGACCCGTTGCAAAAGCGTCACCTCGAAATGGTTCATTGTTCCGTTGTTCTTCAATTGCTCTCCGTTTTATCAAGCTAATGCGCATCATGCTTCCTGTTGTTTGCTTTATGCAGAAAAGGCCACCAATTTCTTATCGTTTGTTTTGCCCCGCTCTATTCCGGCTGCATGACGACGTGCTGAGACGCCACCCATTCATTCACCAACTCGTTATCGCTCCTCACAGTAAGGTCGATTCCATATCCTCGTCATGGTATTTTACATATTTCTGATACGGTTTTTTGTTCGTCTTTGAGTGTGTCTTTTTCGCACCACCGCACTCATCATCCGTTGAGTCGTCATTATCGGTGTCCTCATCTCCATTGCGAACATGAACGATCGTTTCTTGCTTTTGCGTTCGTCCCGCCCCTGATGTTGTGTCCTTCTTGGACACACGTTTTCCTTCCGTTTTCTGCTTCGCTTCCTTTGCCGGTTTGGGATTTGACTGTTTGGTATCTTTCGATTCCTCCTCCTCTGCAGCTCCCGCATGACCAATGTTGAAATCTAAATCTTCGTCACCGGCCAAAAAGCGAATATCCTCAAAGCCACTCTTTTGGGATTTCTCCTTCAACCGGGCCAACACGCTGGAGCGTGATTTTCGGGCGTAAAAGTACGTTACACTCAGAATGCACACGAAGAACGTAACGGCGGATATGGCGTAGATGAAAAACTTCCAGAGACTGGGCGCTTTCTGGAGCTGCTCGTTCGGGACGTTCGCTGCAATGGCCAAACCGGGTGCGATCATCTCTTCCGTTGTGGATTCCGCTACCGGTTGGAATACCATATCGGATTGGGTGGTTGCGATGGGTTTCTTCGTAGGAACTGCGGTGATGGAAGTACTCGCAGTTGAGGTGGAAATAGCGGAGGTTGTGGTGGTTGTAGAAAGCCGAGGTCTATTGGTCATTGGGACAAAGGTGGGTCTTGATGGGCGTAGATTATATCGCTTTGTGGTGGATGTGGCAGCGGTTGAGGTTGTCGTTGTTCTTGGTGTAGTACTGGTGATAGTTTTCGTAGTAGACGGTATCGGTTTAGCCGTAGTTGTTGTCGTTGTAGTAGTTGTTGTAGTAGTAGTAGTAGAAGTAGTGGTGGTGGAAACCGTTGTTTGCTTGGTTGTGCTACTAGCCGTGGAACGTGTGGTACTATTAGTCGCTGCAACAGCAGTCGTTGTCGTCGTAGGTTTCGGGGAAGACGTAGACGTAGTGGACACAGTAGACGTCGTACTAGCGTTACTGACTATACCAGGCACTTCAAAAACACACCGTTCCCGATAGTCTGGGCAGCAGGTTTCACCAGTCACACAATCTTCGTGACAATCACAGTGCACAATCGTATCGCTACTATTCAGAACAGCTGCCATACTACTACCACATCGGTTCTCGCACGAATCGATCTTCACCGGCACATTCTCCGCTTCCGACGGTGGATCTTCACTATCCTCAACTGCCACTTTGCAATTCTCGCCCCCCTGCAGCAAACTGACATCATCGATCGCAATGTCACTTTTGTACCGCAATCCGAGGCTTGCTTCGATGACGATCTGGAACCGTTCCGTTTGCTGTGCAACTTCAACGTGCCCTTCATGCCAAATGTTTTTCTGATTTCCCTGCAGCACAAATACCGGCTTCACATCGTACAGGTCGCTGGTCATCGGTTTAACATACACGTTCAGCGTACCAACGGACTCTCCATACATGTGATAGTAAAACTGGAAGCACGCTCCAATGCTAAGTTCCGGTTCGTACATGGGTGAAATGAAGCGTGCCGTATCGTTCGTCAGCTGCTCACCAGAATCGACGATCATAAAGTGTCCTGCCTTCGGTTGCATTGTAGTGTGGTCGTACTTGGGACCTGTTCGGAGTGCTCGTGGGTTTAGCGTTCCATCGCTCCGCTTCCAATCGAAGTCGTGTAGTGCATCGTTCGACCAGCCACACAGTGACTCCGCCTCAAAGTCGCAGGTAGTGGCGGTGGACTGGCCCGTCCGGCGACAAACACCCAACGGCCGATCCCAGTGAGTTCCGTTACAGTACGTACTGCGTGATCCGGCCAGTTCCGTACCTTCAAAGCAGGAAAGCCACGCAGACGCTTTGTTCATCTCGTATAGCACATAGCCGGAAGCGACCACCGGCAGCACAACGCATCCAGATTCTGGTAAGTACAATCGCACATTATTATATACTATCTTAGGACGCTTCTAACTGCTGTTGGACCTGTTTACTTACTCACACAAACCGGTGTCGTAGTGTCCCAGCGTCCATTTTGGCAGTTGGAGTACCGATTGCCAACTAGCTTAAACCCGTACGAGCAGTCGAACCGCACCATTCGGCCTCGGTTACGAATTTTAACCTCTCCGTTGACAAAGTACGGTGTCGGACATTGTGCCACCAACTGCCTCGTTGCCGGGCGACGGACAGGAAGCACTAGAAATTGAAGATAAATCGATGATTACCTGGAGCGCCATTAGTAACATCCTGTCAAAGAGGTGGCTGTTCTTACCGACTCGTCGCTGTTCAGTTAAGCTGACGGTGGAATCAGTCAAGAAGATTATCCACAAACAACTGAACAGGGTAAGTCCCTGCATGTTTACAATCCACATGATAGAGAGCTAGAGCTGTTAGAACACAATCTCCTCAAAACGGAACAATCTTCCTCTCGGGCGAACGGCTCGGTACGTACTAAAGGCGAAGCTTATCAAACCGCAGCGGTCAGCTAGCAGTGAGGAATGAATTTTTAATACAAAAAGGCTACATTTTCCACTCTTCCTAAACGTGGGACAGTATCGTGAACATGATAAGCGCTCACAATGCACATGTGAGAGTGTCCGCATCTCGAACAACATCTGTGAGCGTTTGGGATTTGAAGCCACATTTATCTTCTTCTCCGCTGCAAAGGGATGAAATTTCTTACAGAAAAGATTTGGCTGACTACAATAGCTTTAAGTGAAAAGAGCTTTTTCACGCGTTCCATTTTTTTATTTCATAAGTAACAAATAATCCGTCGCAAGCACTAGACACGCATCGCACACCAGCTGCGCACATCAACGCTTTCCTAGTCTAACCACTCACTAATGTAGGTGCACAGTTTCGGCGTAATTTCACCACAGTCGGCACAGTTTTTAATGACCGGACAAATGCCACACGGCATCTGCACCAGCCCCGGTGCCGCAATAGGCGTCTCTATCGCCCGATACAGAAATCCGCCATTAATCTGTGCAATCCGCTCGGCCTTTCCATCGTACACGACCGTCTTGAGAATGGTTTCCAAATCGTCCTCATCCAGGCTGATCTTACTAATGCCCAGATCGGAGATGAATCGATGGACGTCCGCCACGGAACATTCGGACAGCTTCTGCACTGCCAACGGGCCCTCACCGCTCGCACGTGCTGAATCACGCTTCATGCGCAAAAATCGTAAACATTGCTGGTTCAGGACGTCGACAAACTCGGCCTCGAAGTCTTGATCCTGATACCATGCGCCGCCCGTTATGGAACGATCCGGTTCGAGATTGTACAGCATGTACACTTTCTTTTTGCTTGCCTGCAAAGAAAAAAAAAGTTAAACAAACCACACGAAACAGATAAGGGCTCCCTTCGGTTGTTTACGTGCTTCCCCACGCACACTTACATTAACAGATTTGACCGCCTTTATGAGCTTCTTGTTTTCCAACTGTTTCAGCACTTTGTTTAGCTGCGTCATGACCAAATTGGATTTTACGCGGATGTCCCGTATCCAGATGCCCTTGTTGCCACCCTCCTCCACGATGTTGTATATTACGCGCTCCTCATTGTCGATATCCTTCGGGGCGGACGATTTCTTTCCCGGGTCCTTCATGCGGTATATCAACGTGTTGCCTTTCTTCAGGATTTCCAGCACACCGTCCAGGAGCAGCTTGTTTAACGCCTGGACACGCTTTTCCGGCGGAACGGTTTGTAACGATTCCGAAAGGTCATCATTGTTGATACCTTCCGGTTTATCTTTAGCTAAAGAAATGATCTGAAATCCAATCGTCGAGATTTCATCCATTGCTAACCCGGCACACACCGTATGTTGCGTGTTTGTTATTGTTGATGTTTTGCGCGGGGGGAGTTTGCGTTTGACGTTTCATGCGCGTTCGAGATTTACACAGTACAGATGGTCTGTCGAAAAATGTCTACGTACCTTGGGAAAGAGAATGAAATTTCCGACAAAATATAATTATTTCAAAATGACGGTTAAGTAGATTGAATTTCAGTACAATAAAAAATAATTCCTTTAATAATGAACACGTTGAAATTCAACAAGACTGCGTGTAAAAACACGTCGGAGGAATAAAGTATAGCTGTCTAGTTCATCGCTGCGAAAGTGTGGGCCATCGAGGGTTGGAAGTAGGTGAGACGCAGAGAAAAACCGTTAAATTTGCCCATGGGACAGTTACATTCATCAATCCAAGGCTTTCCAGCTAATTTTGTGATATTCAAACAAATTGAAAATCAAACGCAACGGACATTTATTCTATGGTTTAGTTTTATGTTTCTGGTTTATGGTGTATGGAAATCAGAACATTCGCCTTAGCGTGATGTATGGTTGTTTATGATAACAATACGCTTACAGATTAATTAATTGTCTCAATATCCTACTTATCATTCATTGGCTAGCCGTACACATCACTGCTGTTCTACTCAGCCCCTTCTCCATTTCCGTTTTCGCTCGGCATGTAAATAATGCACGATTCCATACTGCCGATTGCTATCGTTTGATTATACAACACAATGATTATCAGTCCTGTTCTTTGCCAGTTTTCACAATCGGTTTTGAAAAGTTTCTTCACAGCGATTTACCCCCTACTCTCCGTTTCCTGTACATCATCTACATCATGCCACAACCGCTTCAAATACTTCCTGATTCTGATTTGTAATACTTTTTAGCTGATACCCTCACATCTGCCAACTGTGTCACGCGCCTACGCCACCAAACGAACCAACGCGCACCGGTGTGAGTCTCTACAACGGACAGTGACATAAGCGTGATTATTGTTCTGTAAACTCTAGTTTTAGTACTTTGTGTTTCCTCTAGCCAGTATGTTCGCACTAGGTGCATCATATGTACAAAACCGGATTATAGGTTGATAGGTGTGTGTGTGTGTGTTTGTTTTCTATCGTCTGATCGTTTTTCATTTCAGCTGACTTACTGTAGTTGATATTTTTCCATCTCAAGCAGCTGATCGTACAGATTGTCCTGGTTCGGTAGGAAGCCAACGATTAGCCAACCAAAGATGGCACCTACACTTCGTGCGATCGAAAGCGCATTCCAGATGCTTAGCACCTTGTTCGTTTCCTAGAATAACGCATTTCTGTTTGTTAGTTCGAATTCGCAAACTGGGCTACTAAAGACAGTACTTACCAATTCCTCTTCCCAGACGGTGACGTTTAACGTGGAAGTAACGTACAGCCGTTCGTCCATCGTGCCAGCCGATAGACTCAGTATGATCGTCATCACGTAGATCATGATGATGAAGATCGAGCGAAAGGAAATGTTCGTATCACCACCATACGCAATATCCATCCTGTACAGGTTGATAGTAATCGGATTAGTACACCGACGCGCCGTAATAGCACGTGCACGCTTCGACGCCGTACTTACCGATCGAATATCGAAACCATACAAACGATGGCCAAGCAGTAGAACGTATTGGCGTACATCTCGGCAAAGGCTGAGTAATGGTGTATCGAGGCTTCCACCCAATCGTACGGTTTGGTCGTACAGATCAGCAGCAGATGGGCGAAGGCCAGGCCTCCTAGCAAACCGTGACAGACGGTCGACAGCAGATGCCAGACTCGCTGTACCGCACAGGACAGATGTACCGATGTGTTTATTGTGTGGCTGCAAGCAGTAAGAAAGGCACATTTAGTAAACAATAACAAAATCCTCGAAAATGGGCTCCTACCTATTGCTTTCAGGATCTCCACCGATTAGTGCCCTAGATTTGTGGTAGGAGTAGGTATTGTCAACTGGTCGGTAACCGCTAGCAGTCTGTATGTACATCTTATCGATACGCGTTGCCGCTGCCTCGGTCGTCGGCGAAACGACCGGCGTGAAGGGATTGTAGATCTCACCATGGTAGCTCATGAGATCGTCGGCTGGAACGAACAAGATTGTTAAACTTATCAACAACTTATCAATCTGTAGAAAACATTCATTGGTCCTGTGTGCAAAGTAATGCTAAGCCTAAAGCTCATACAGAACAGATACGTCTTACCCGGCCCCTGATTTAACTCAGGAAGCGAAGAAATGCGTTCTCGGAAAGCTAAAATCCTTTTGAACGCGAAGCAGCTTCATCCCATTTTGCGCATAAAACCGCAACAAACACAGAAACACATTTGCGTCTTTGCCGAGTTTGCCGCGCTAATCCCATTTTCCCTGTACCTTCAGAAAGGGAATGAAAAGACACACATCTTCAGCGGAATTAATTACCTCCACCATAGCCAGAGTGCTCACGTGGCGCCGCCTTAGGAATCGCGGGCCCGTGTAACGTCCAAGGAACCGCCCATCTATTTAGTCCTCACCTTTAGACCCCCAAGATAGCGTAGCGTCAGATCATTATTTTTTCCAACGAATCTCTAGCATCACACTGCCTGCCAAGCTCTCGGGCGGCCGATGCTTACTTCGATTGCAGCTGTAAATGTCAACGGCTGCTTTCGCAGAGCAAACCAAAGCTTGTGTAAAGGTCACCGAAAAGGGGCTAAAGTTCAAGGAACACAGTTATCATTGCGTTTGCGTTTGGTTCACCCCCTCGATTGCTGTGAAGATGTATGGTTTGTGGGAGGAGAAGAAGGTGGTGGTGGTGGTGGTGGTGGTAAGGATGAGTTAGATAAGGCATAAGTTACTACAGGCAGAAGAGACTATGCGCCAACTGAATGCCAACAAGGCGAGCAACACATCCTGGCACGTGTGTGTGTGTGTTTTTGTGTGTCGGAACCGATTGGATGGACCCTTGTTCTGCGCGAATAACAAAAGGTCAGACCAGCCATCCCTAACCGGTGGGAAAACCGTGGCCGTTGAGAGTTGGCGATTTTTAAGTGGCTCAAAAAAAAAACAAAATGAAACAAGCTAAGCTTCTCCCTAGGATCAAACGTTAAAGTCAATAAAGTAGCTAGAATTATGGAGCGTCACCATACGGCACGAATCGGTTGAATCATTTAAAAGCTAAGTACTAAAAATAACCGAAAAGGATCGCCACGTTCTGTTTTATTTATCGCAAAGCAAAACATCAGAAACCCGCAACCTATCGCAGGAAGAAGCGGAACCTCAGGGTGGGCTTTTTCCTATCACTCCCCCCATCACAGTGTATTTATTCTTTGTTGCTTTTAGACACAACATCTTATCGACTTTCCTTTCCCACTAGCCATTAATTTAAGGCTCTTTTCGTTTTCTTTTTACCGCCATCAAAAGATCGCCTCATCCCAAAAAAAAAGTCCAACTCCTCAGTAGCAATCGGTGGCAGATGCTAAATTTGGACACAATGGTCTGATTTTCTGTTCTGATGGTAGGGTAGAATTTGGGTAGCGGGTCGGCCGCACCCCGTTGTGGCAGGGGGGGAGATTTGAGCGGAAAGGACAGGCAGAAAGCGACACAATAATATTGATAAAACCCTACCACCACACCGAAAAAAGGGCGGCGTGTGACGTCATTGCGCCCAAGTAGAGAGTGCCCAAGGATATGCCGGCACCGATACCCGAAAGCCGAACACTCACACACCAGCACACAACAGCCGACAACCCGGATTTTCACGATTCCGCCCACGGCAAAGCGTCACTTGCGTAGCAGTACTAGCAGCAACAGCACAATTCCTAGGAATGACGCAAAAAAGGAAGAACATGGGATTTCGATCTGTTTCGCATTCTGTCAGATAAAGAGAGAGAGAGAAAGACAGCCGTAGCGAAAGAGAGCAATCGAGTAGAAGCAACAAGGAAAAAAAAGAGAGAAGTTGATTCGAAAATCCACACTTGGATTAACATTTTCCTATCGATTTGCTGCCGCTAGTCCGACATCACCATTATTACCAGCACCGGTTAGCCGGTTCGGAGCTTTCGCGTGTCTGTGGTTCTCTCTCTCTCTCTTTATCTCTATATACAGATTGCATTTCGATGAAGCATCACATTCCGGAGATGTGATTGAAAATGGTAATTTTTCCGAAAAGTGAACGAATTTCGCGTCCGCTAAACGTCTGCTGTCAATTTTGCGTCATGTCGGCGAGATCCTTTTTCGGTAACCTTTTGGTGTATTACGTGACGCTGCAGGTGGCGGCAGCAACCTTGCCCAAACTTTGTGGGCTGTAAGTATGCTTAATCTAATATAAGTAGTCGGTTACGTGTTTATGGTCAAGGTAAAGGAATCCGTACAAGACATCATTTTCTACGCATTAAATCACGCTTCGTGGCCAATCCAAACATTGAAAACATTGACAGTTGAGCGGCGGCATTTGCTCTGGATTGCTCCTTGCAAGTACTCGCCTACTTCGCGTTGAGAGCAAGCTTATTAATAGCTTTCCAAGAAGCTTCAGGTTCAATTTTACGCGGATATCTCGGTATTACCTTACACAAACAAAAAAACAAAGTCCACGCCAAGCAGGTTCTAAACGGACTCCCCCACGTACGGCGTGTGTGTGTGTGGGCGCTGCGTAGAAAATCGAAACCCGCCGCCGGACAACTCTCGGACGGCACCGACGATTTTCCAGCGAAATTTCCCCTGGCAACCGGGCAATTTTGCAGGCGTCCGATGCTAGTAAATATAGTACCGAACGGGTCGTCCAAAAGTTCTAAATTTAGCACACGCAACCTTGCTGACGCCGCAACGAAAAACAGCGTCAAATCAAACACTGTAACAACCCTGCGCACCCTTGTTTTCCGGGGGTTTTTTTTTCCGGGGCGTTGAAATACATAGCAAACACCGTTATCAAACACCTACCGTTGGTCCTGCCACCCGCCCGATCCGGTTGCAGCTGGTGAAGTTTACGCTCCCGCTGGGATTTCGTTTTCCGGTGCACCCGCCGATCCTCCAGATGTTCCGGTATCTCCAGATCCCCGGACAGGGACGCATCGTTAAAGTCCGAACACTGTTTCAGGTATCGCATCAGCGTTTCGTTCGCCTGGCGTACCTCCATCTCGCCCGCGGCCAAAATCTTTCGCTCCCGACGCCTCCGGGACTCCGATTTGCTGCGCTTCCGGCGTGGGCTTTTCTCGAGGCTGCTCCGGCTACGGGTACTGCGTTGGGCGGGACTCTTTTGCGGGTCGGACAACGATTGTACCTTCAGCTGACGGTCCATGTAGCCGAGGATGCCCTTCTGCAGTTTGTCATCCGTTGGTCCCGGTACGGTGCCGAGCGTAGCCAACCCGCTGGCAAGATCTACGGCGACTACCTCCACGCTACCATCCACACTGACCGGTGCATCTAGCTCCGTGGTCACCATGGCAGGTGAGTTGCTGCGGGGCGTTTGGGACATCCGGGCCGGACCACTGTCACCGCTTGCGCTGTAGTGGTAGTGTTGGGTCGGTACCGAGGTGCCTGTAGCGCTGCTGCTCGCATTGGTCGTGGTGCTGCCACCGCTATGCTCCGGCGTATCTGGACGACGTACCGGGCGAACTACCACGGTGGAGGATCTATTTTTAGAACCGCTCGCTACCGCCAACTCCTGGTCGGCGGATTGCGTGGGCCCATCGTCGATCCCGCGCACTTCCGTCTGCTCTAGCTGCTCGAGCCGCTGAGGTGTTGCGCTGCGGCGTGCCCGAGAACTGCGATGCCTCGAGCTCGCCTTGGTCTGATGTACGCGAGCCGTCGTCTCCATTGGCCCAGGTCCACGGAGGGGGACAAGTTAGTATGTACGTGGAAACACTTGCAACACAACGTACACTGACCACAACAAACACTCGTTTGTGAGATGGAAGGACGGGATGGAGGGTGGATGGCAAACTGTGTCACGACACGTCACCACACACACACACACTAAGGACCGATGAAACTGGGAGGGAAAGCGTGCGAACAGGTCCTTTCGGGGGAATTGGAGTAGGCACGGATTTTCTCAATATCTAGGACAACATTCGCACTCCTCCTGGTCACTGGATCAGCCAACGCACACACACACACACGCACACTTAAAGGATCGCAAGGGAAAAACAACAAGGGAAGGAAACCTCGGTCAGTCCGTGCTGAAGGCGCGCTCTTGAGTGCACAGCCCGAAACCACGTTCGTGCGCTACCGGACTCGTCGAACGACTGGGGAGTAGTACCTGCATCTGGCCAGCAAACAGCTCGCCAGGGAGAAAATGTATGGTCCTGTTGCGACCGATTACCAACAGAAGACACGCACATACATATTAGGCGGTCCTGCCGCCGTCGCCGTCGTGTCTCGCAGCGTGTGCAACTATTGCGTAGTGCGAGACTTCGGATTGCCAGTTGCTTTCGGCTCGTTCCGGTGGCCATGCGCACTCGCATCCTTTGCAAAGGGCGCTATCGATCCGCGTGCTAGTAGTAGTAATGGTGTTTGGTGGTGGGTTGAAACGAAAACATGCCACCTCTGCACTTCCTCCCACCAGGAACCACATCGAGGTGGCCACCACACTAAGTGTTGGAATTACAATTATATTTTCGAACTTGACTTTTTGAATTTGCATGAATTGAACACTAGGAAACTAAGATTAGGTTGTAAACACGGAACTGCTCGACTTTACATGAACTACTCGAATATTGTAATTATAGACAAACGAATACACAGTTGCAAACCGACCAGCGATACAGGTGCACACACATTCTTAACGTTTCCAAACCAAATATCACAACCACCCCCTTTCGTGAATATATTTCACATTTTTGGTCCTTCGAACCGGATCGTGGTATACAGTGAGGAAACAAGTTTCATTCTGCATCAAGAGTGAAATTCGGTATTCGGTTTCAAGTGTGCAAGTCATTACGTGACAATTCCCGCCATCGCATTTCGCCCCGCATCAAGGGCAACGGTCGGTTACACGCCATCATTTGAAATTCGCGCCATCGCGTTGTTCGTTACATTCGTGTGATATCGCAGTATTTTCTATTTTCGTGCAATGGATAAGAAAATCAAGGCAATGCAGCTGAAAAAGAGGATTGCAGTGGAAAGCCTAAAATCATTGGAACGGTTCCAAACGGAATACACACCTGATGACGCCAACCAGATTTCGGAAGTGTTGGAAAGTTTGGAAACACATAAGGCAGGGTTTTTCGCCGCTATTTCCAAACTGGAGGAGTTCGACGAAAGTGATGAATCAATCGAAGCGTGCATCATGGAAAGAATCAACATTGAGGAGCGTTGCCGTAAGCTGAAAGCGTTCTTAAGAGAAAAGCAACCGAAAGGAGAAGTGTCTTTCAACGATGCGACAGGTTTGGCTTCATCCACTCTCGCGTTTGGTCGACCAAACGCGCCAAACCTACGCTTGCCTAAGATAGAACTACCCACATTCGATGGAGATCACACGAAATGGCTTTCGTTCCGTGATCGCTTCATCGCCATGATCGACGCTTCCGCTGAGCTGCCATCCATCGCAAAGCTGCAATACTTATTGTCATCGTTGAAGGGGGATGCGGCATTACCCTTCGAGCACACACCTTTAACGGCGGACAACTATTCTGTTACGTGGGCTGCACTTCTTAAACGGTACGATAATTCTCGGTTGCTAATACGTGAGTACTATCGTAAGCTACACTATCTTCCGGGAGTGCAATCGGTGTGTGTGGAAAAACTCACAAACTTGGTGGACGAATTCACACGCTTCGTGAGCGGTTTGGTGAAGTTAAAAGAACCGGTCGATTCGTGGGATACACCGCTGTCGAACGTACTGCTAATGAAGCTGGATCGCGAGACGCTGTTGGCTTGGGAAAAGCATTCTGTGCACTTTACCAAAGACAGGTACAAGGACGTGATCGACTTTGTGCAAGATCGCATCCAAATCTTGCAATCGACCAACACCTTCGTGAATGACCAAGTCGCTAGTGGTACCAAGGTGGCCGGCATCAATCGTCAGCTAGTAGTGCAACGAAGGTTCATCGCAAATGCAGCAACATCTCGCATGGCTCCTGCTGCTTCACCTGTTTACACCCATCCGCCAAAGTGTCCATTAGAGTGTTGGGATATCGTCGCAACAAACCGACTGTGCTGGAATTGCTTAAGCAGGAGGCATCAGGTCAGAGCGTGCAGATCCGACTACTCGTGCCGCACATGTCGTGAGCGTCATCACACACTGCTGCATCATTCATCACCCTATGTTCCACCCGCAACGGTAACATTGTCCGCTCATTCGGATGAGGACAATGTGCTTCTGGCAACGGCAAACATCCAAGTCAAGGATGACTACGGCAACACTCACGAAGCAAGGGCTTTACTGGATTCGGGATCCACATCTAACTTCATCTCCGATGAATTAGCTCGGAAATTGTTGACCACTCGCAAAAGGGTCAATGTCGCTGTATCGGGCATCGGCAATGCAGTACAGCAGGTCAAGGGTTCGATCGTCGCTACCATTCACTCCAAGACGCAACCCTTTGCAGCGGAAATGGCTTTCCTGGTTCTAGACACGCCATCCGCAACCATTCCTTCATCCCCAACGGACGTCTCTTCATGGGAAATGCCGGACGTGGCATTGGCGGACAGCACCTTTAATCGTCCGGGACAGATCGATATCGTCATCGGAGGCGATACGTTCTGGGATCTCCACACTGGTTTCAAGCGCTCTATTGGCAGAGGCAAACCGTGGCTGGTTGAAACCCATTTTGGTTGGGTTGTCACCGGCACCTCTAATCAAGCATCAAACGGTCTGCGGCTGGGTCATCTCTCTATACCCGGCACCCCATTGGAGGAGATCATGCATCAACTTGCAGAAAGCGAGACCATAGCCAAGGATCCTGAGCTATCGGTCGAGAAGAATGCCTGCGAGAATCATATCACCGCAACCACTGTTCGCAATACAAATGGAAGGTATGTCGCTCGCTTGCCATTTAACGCTAACTCTAATGTCGTTTTAGGAGAGTCAAAACAAATACCCGATCCAAGACTGCGTTGTACGCAACGGCGCTTAGGCAGCAATCCTACAATTAAAGATGAAAACGTGAAATTCATGAGCGAATACGAACAATTGGGGCATATGAAACGGCTTACCAATCCAACAGACGACGTCTTGTTAGGTTTAACACCGGCAAAATTGCTGTCATGTGATCGCTGGTGGCACGGACCACATTGGTTAGCGCACAAGCATGGGTACAGACCATATCATCAAAAAGCGAGGCTGAGAACGCAGAGGAAAAGAGGGTGGCCACACCACGGGTTGCAACATCAACAATCTGCGACTTTCGAAACAGCACTAAACTGCGCAACGGAAACAAGGTACATTCCAAGGACGTACCAGCACTCACTATAGATGAAATCACGGCATCAGGATTAAAACTGTGTTATCTATCCCAACGAGACACTTTTACGAAAAGATGCAGGCAATTCAGAAGGGCAAAGAGCTTCGGAAGAACTCCAAACTGAAATGGATTTCACCTTTTATTGACTTCAACGGTATCCGGCGCATCGGTGGCCGGCTCACAATCTCGCAACTATTTGTATGTTTTTCTACAAGAGCTGTACACATCGAACTGGTTGGAGATTTAACAACAACAGCATTCATCAATGCACTTCGTCGTTTAGTTGCACGCCGCGGTCAAATCACTGAACTACACTCCGATAATGCAACCACGTTTTAGGGAGCCGCGCACGAGCTGAATCGCATCTACAAGATGATAAAATGCAATGAACACGATCGAGCTGCTATCTTTGATTGGTGCGCGACGAATCAGATGAAGTGGAAATTCATCCCACCAAGAGCGCCACATTTTGGAGGTTTATGGGAGGCAGCGGTGAAAGCAGCTAAAAAACACATCATCAGAACGATCGGAACAACAAGTATCACACAGGAGAACATGCTTACCCTGCTTGCCCAGGTAGAGCAATGTTTAAATTCACGGCCAATAACTCCTCTATCCGATGAGCCGTTGGATTTCGAACCACTGACACCGGGACACTTCCTTATCGGTGGCAATATGCAAGCAGTACCGGACATCAACTACACCGACACGCCGAGCAATCATCTGAGGGAATACCAGCTCGTACAAAAGCATCTGCAAACCATTTGGGCTCGATGGTATCCGGAGTACTTGCAGCAGTTACAAGCTCGAGCCAACTATTGCAGCGGAAAATCAGCAGTCCTGAAAGAGAATCAACTGGTGATTATAAAGGAAGACAACGTGCATCCTACCTCATGGCCGATGGGCCGCATCGTAGCAGTACACCCTGGAAAGGACGGTGTAGTTCGCGTTGTCACACTGCGCACTGCTTCTGGGAAGCAAATCGTCCGCGCAGCTAATCGTTTAGCGGTTTTGCCAAATCCGGATCCGCTTGGTAATTTGGAGAACACGGCAACCACGGGAAACGCTGGCACTGATTAACGCGCACCTGCTAGCCACGCGATATTGTTTACACTTCACATTGTCAACAACACACACACACACACACAAGCGAGCAGCAAGATAGGAGATAGTAGCGCATTCAAGAGTTGCACTCTTCGTTTCAAAATTCACAATTTGCATGAATCTCTTATCACTTAATTCATATCTTGCATGAAATTTAAAGAAGTTCTTCTTTGGTGGCCGGGAATGTTGGAATTACAATTATATTTTCGAACTTGACTTTTTGAATTTGCATGAATTGAACACTAGGAAACTAAGATTAGGTTGTAAACACGGAACTGCTCGACTTTACATGAACTACTCGAATATTGTAATTATAGACAAACGAATACACAGTTGCAAACCGACCAGCGATACAGGTGCACACACATTCTTAACGTTTCCAAACCAAATATCACAACCACCCCCTTTCGTGAATATATTTCACACTAAGGCTTCTGGTGGGTATAGGCGAACGAAAACAAAAAATTGGACATCACCGGTGGTGACGTTTCAAAATATCATGTAAGACGCTCGCACAACACAACAACCGATCGAAGTTATCCAACTGGTTTTGGGACAGTGTTTTACTTGCCGACGACGTTACTATGCGAAGCATGACAACGCGTTCTACTGCTGATGATGGACAGGTTACTACGACTTGGTTTGTTGTTGTTTATCCGCCCAGGTCTGTACCTTCGGGAAACAGAACTTCAGGGAAGGGCAAACAACCTTCGCCCACCTTTGTGTGGTTAATAAAGGTCCTGTGTGCACAACAACGTAAGTCCTCGGCAAGAAGAACCCTCATACGTAATCGTGTTACCCTGGCTTCTCTTCTATTTTTATTAGAACACAAACATATACACACACACAATTATGAACCCTTGAATGCGGACGATGAAGTGTCAATTTGCCGTCAGCAGATACCAGCTGCAGCGTCTCGCACTGCTGACTTCCTTCCCATTCGTAGTAGAAGGTCCTGACTGTGCACCAAGCTGACTCTGTGTGTTGGTACGCGTGTCCCCTCACGGAGGTATGCATGTGTGTGCCGGTTTTTTTTTTGTTAGTGTGTATACCCAGGGAGAACCGAATGAATGAACCGTAGTAAAAAGCGGAGAGTTTCTTCATGCTCCGCTCTTTCACAACCATTCCCGGCGCTCTTTGCACGTTGCCATCCTCGCTCGGTGGACGACTTCTCCTCATTCAATACTGGCCCCGAAGCATAATGGCATCAGATGCAGCATGCAGAACGCTGGGATTGAATTCTCTTTCTCTCTCTCTCTCTCTCGTCCTTATGACGTCAACTTCGGCTGATGACGTCAATCGAAGGCTCAGGACGTGACCGCGACACGCTCAATCGTTTACAGCCACAATCGTTTGCCACTTCGTACATACATGTACACATCCATTCGCCGGGAAGAAGAGACACATTGGAGCATCACAAAGAGGTTTGCGGGGAGGGTTCCACTTGGCCAGGATTTTTCTTCTTGTTTTGGTGTTTTTGGCCAAACCGTGCGAACTTTATGCCGACTCACCCACGCCGCGTCGTGTTTAATCATTTTCACACTGCGGCAAAATGTGTGAGAATGTGCGCACGTGTGTGTATGTATCCCCGGCATTGCCCGGTAGGAACACCGGTGGCAGTAAAAGAACCCAATCAAGTGGTTTTAAAAGGAGAGCAAAGTTTCTTTGTAAGTTACCAACTTCGTTTTTTTTTATATTACAATAACAACACT
>KZ061606.1:917-43478 GCA_002091835.1 Anopheles maculatus
TTCAAAAGCTGTGAACCGCTCGCTTGTTTGCTTCGCAAGAATGTTGTCCAGGAAGTGTCCACCTGAACGCCTGAAGCGTTATTCTCAGTGGAGTGTAACGAATTTATGATTAATAGCGAACGAAGTGTATAAATTACATACAAACAGATTAACGCCGAAGTTCATCCGCTTCATGCCCGGGTGTTCATGATCGTTGGTGCATGATCGCCGACTTCCTCTTCGGTGTGTATCGCCGACCAATGTTTCTCCGTGGGCTGAGGGTTCATTTGCGGTCGCACGTGGGTTGATAAGTTCTTGGAGATTACTACACCTCAATTTAAGTGACAAACTTTAACTGTTGTGGAATATTTAAAATAATTTACTTCAAACCACACATTACTTTTAAGGGTCATTTTGGGTTGGAATTTCACGCTCACCTGAGCTCGCACAGAATCATCTGAGCGGAGATGCTACGGAGAGCAGAAAAGCCCGCGCTCGCTCGATCACGAGAGCCACACAGCCCACCAGCCCTGTCGGTGAGAGCAACCGGTGACCGGTGAGCGAGAGCGAAGCCCACGCAGGAATCCCTCGCATGAGCTCGAGATCGGTGCGATCGCGAAGAAACTGTAAGTCTTCTTTCGATCGTTCACCGGGCAGGGTGCGTCTTTCGATGCGATCGTCTGCGCGTCTCTTAAGCTAGAATACAAGCAAAACAAGGGTAGTCACAAGGGTTGTTGCAACTAGACGACGACGACGACGAGCAGCCCGACCAAAAAGAAGAAATGTGCTAGAGTGAGGAAAAAGAAAACAGAAAAACCGATCTCGCGAAGATAAAGCTGTACCTTTCGTGGAGGTTAGCAAGAGAAGCAAGAGAAGAAATTTATCTCAGGTGTGTGAGCGTGTGTGCGTGTTTGTGAGTTTCTTTTACGTACCCAAGTGTATGTGTGTGTGTTGATTTGTGTGCGTGAAGGCATTAGAAAAGCTTCGAAACGCACCCTATATTCTCCCTGGTTCCGCCTGACGGGGTGCCTACGGCCTGATCGGGGCAAATATTTGCGGCGCGGTTTTTGCTTGTCCCGTTTCTCAAGCGTAGCGTTTCTCAAGTGGTGGAGTTTGCATGTGGGAATTTTGCCCGAACGAAGCTACGCCGCCCGTCTGCCACCGCGCTCAGCCCCACCGATCGACGGTGGCTCCATCTCGCGACTTTAAACCGTGTCACGCGCCTTGTGTTGCTTTCGTTGTTCGGTTTCTCGCTGCGCGAAGTGAAAAAAAGAAGAAGATACGACGTGTACGAAAAGTCACCACACACGAAACAGTGACACAGAATTCGCGACGCGTGAGTGCAAACGATCTAAAGCCAGAGCGGAGCGTTCGGTCTTTACGGGAAGCCATCTTGAATGGCGGCATCGCAGCAGATGACGTGACAAGTTCGACTCGCTTTCGAGCTGCTTGTGTGACGGCTACAACAGCCTTTCGGGTTACCTTCTTTTGGCCCTTTTCCGTTCTCAACACACAACACCGTTTCTTGCTGGGATGCATCGTTGGAATCGTTGGAACCGTCCCTTAAAACCCAACATCAACAAGTTCTTTCCCGCTGCGGGTTTTTTTTTCGTTGTTTTGTTACTTCACCTCGCTCGTTCGATGTTTTGTTTTGGAATTTAGCTTTCTAAATTTTCTTCCTCGTTCTTTCGTGCGCATCATTTAAGACGCCGGGTGATTGTGGTGCTTGTTTAACAAAACCGGACAGAGTGCGTGTGGAATGCGTGAGCGAACTTGTGGGGGGGGGGAAAGATTGAAAATTAGCATCAAAAGAAGATAACGCATTCTCCCGAGGTTCGCATCGCATCACAAACGCACTCTTCTGGTGGTGTTGGGTAGCTTGGTAGGCTTTGTAGTATGCGCGATGCTAGGAAAAGAACGACGAAGAAAATCCCGGTTTTTTGCGTGTTGAGCTATATCGTTCGCTTATGTTGTTGGTCCACCAGTAGTCGGTTTTTGCTGCGCTAAGCTTTATGTTGTACGTCGTTGATTTTGTACCGCAAAATCCATACACAAACCGATCGTCAGCAGTAGTGGCAGCAGCGTCATCGAGACAGCGAGAATCAGCAGTAAGCTTCCGGCGGTGGCGTGACCAGTGGGCAACGTTTAACACTAGGACAACGAAAAGAATCGTAAGTTCGACACCTCTTTTTTTTTTGGGGCAGCATTAAATCGTTTCATGCGTTTAAATTATTGGGTTGATTGAAATCCCACTTGAAAATTATTCTCCCAGCACGATCGTGGTGCAATTAACCCATTACCACACGACTACATACTCACCCAAAGCCGTAGTAGAACTCTACAGCATCCAACTCCAGTTGTGTATTTGCTCTATGCTCTATACCTCACCGGGACGGTTGTGTTGTGCTGGAGTTCAACGCTATTCCCAACACTGGCGCAAGCCGTAAGTTGACCCAGATTCTGGCACGGCTTTTCAATCCGCTCTTTTTCTCTCTTTGCATCCGTGCAACAGCGATCAAGCTGAGTAGGGTCTGCAGAGGCGGATTAAAGAAATGCTGAGGTGAGAAAAAATAAGAACCACCGAAGGGAACCACAGTCGACTGCAGTATCTACCTGTTAAGGGCAACCTCTGGTGTGTGTAAGAATACCGTTCGAATGGATCACCTTCCCTCACCCGGTATCAGGGAAGGAATGCATCCACCTCGTCGAGATTAATGATGATGAAATAGAATTTTCCAACGGAAAACGGTACATTCCTGGTGAATATGTAAACCCATATCCAGGGTTTGTAATTAAAAGCGCTCGAACCTCCTGTTTTTTTTCGGCGGGGGCCTCATCAAATTCGATGCGGATTTTAATGCACTCATGCATGCGCCTAATACTTGATTAGCTTGCTGGGCCAAACGTGGTTTTGCATATGAATATGTTAAGCCCAACATTCACTTATTCCCACCAAAAACCACTGCTCATCGAATCAAGGTTATGCAGACAGATTTTCCGCCGACCAACACCGCCGAGGTTCTGGTTATTCAATTTTGGGGGCAGAAAATCGTTCGGCTTCTACCCTACATCCTGCGTTCTGCGTTCAACAGTAGTGTGACCCTGTACCTACACTTTATTCCCCTTTCGAATCTTAAGCGCTGCAGCAACACAACTGCAGAAAAACCTTTTTGTTTTTTCCTTACGCATCGTTTGTCTTCGGCGAGCGCCGAGATGATGATTGGTGGCACTCCGCCAACAACAATGGTGCCATTTTCCAACTGTTTCTTTTGTATGTTTTTGTAACCTTCAAGAGTATGGCAAACAATGATAAGATTTATCACTTAAAGCACAACAACGAGCGGAAGACATTTTTTCTGTAAACTCTGTTCGATCGTTTGCCTTTTCTGCGGATGGCCGGTACACGGTGGATGCTTTTAAGCGAAGGACAAACCCGAGGGTTTGTATGTGCGGCACCATACCTTTTACACTCACCATCACCAGAGCTGGACCAGGGTGTTGTTGTTAAAACAAAGTCTAAAACTCGCGTGGTTGGTTACGGCCGAACGGACTGTGAATCGTGGCCGTTCAAAAACCAGTCTCCCGTCCGCTTGGGAAAACTCGTTTCCCGTTTACGGTGGTAAATTTATTTTCCCTTTTTTGCTTCACCAACAGTCTCGGTCTCTCTCGCTCTCTCGCTTCCCTTGAGATGATCTCTCGTGTGCGTGGGCTGTTAAGAAGGTGGCTTTTTAAGTGGTGACTCGATGCATTCGATCTTGCGAGCTTGGAAATGCAACGGTACCACACACCAAAGCATTGTGAACCGACTTAAGGGCACGATCGGTTTTGTGTGTCTTTTCCTTCATTAGTTTTGCCTACTTGAGCTGTTTTCGTACTGTTGCCCCATAACTGTTTATTTAATGTAAAAAACCCAGTTTTTGTTGTCCTCGGGAAAAGCCAAACATAAGCGACAGTCTCAAGGTTGGTGACACACTCAGCCGTTTTGTTGCAAATGTTTTACGCTGACTACGGGCACTCCTCGGCGAAGAGCAGAAGAACGGCAACATCAACACGAATGTTTTAACTGTTTGTTGTCATCATACAGGGTAGGTCTGTCCCTTCGCTTACCCTGGGTGTGGGTCGATGACATACCGATCTACCATTACGACACTCAGCTGTGCTTCCATCCTTAACCGTAAACCAACCAAGCCCCACTTGCTGCAGTACAGTGCGAACCGATAACGATCGTCTGTTTTCTCTCCTTCTCTCGATCACCTCGGGTGATGATGGTGCTTGATGCATCTTCATACTCGAAGCAGATCAACGAGCAGATCCACATCGATGAACGTACTTTCGCAAAATCTTCGCTTCAAGAGCGCTTTAAGGAGAAAGTGCGCTGTTCTGTCTGTTAAGCGATCGCTTTGGCAAAATGCAAACTAAACTCTAATAAATGCAAATGAATGCAAGATGCAAAATTACCGATGTAATTGCGGTGCGTGTGTGTGTGATCGCTTATCTTTGGTGCGTGCACACGTGCAGAAAATGATTGAAAGCTTGCGTATCGTTTGTTGAACTGTTTATATAATGCTGACAACACCGGGCTTGCGATTCGCATTTCATTCGATTCACGAAAATTTATTCCCCAATTTTGTCGGGGTGCGTAATTAAACTTCACTAGCACTACGTGCCTTACTGTTGTGCTTAATTATCCAACGATTAGGCGTGCCACGGTTTCGGGCAATTTACGTAATAAAACAGAGCTTAAGCTGACATGCAAAACGGCGGCTTCCGGCAGCACCAATCGACCGTATCTTAATGCTTAATGGCCCCGAACACACGCTGAGACAACTGGCCTACCGGTCGGTGTTGCGTTGGAGCGTAATTTTTCTTACTAAAATCTTCAACCAGCAATGTATGTGCAACTGCACGCGCCGAAGAAGACACTGCAGCCGTTGCTGCAGGGAAGCCATCGTCTCACGTTGGGAGAAAGTTGATGCTGCACGGCATGTACCCTTTTTGGGTGTGTGTGTGTGTGTGTGTGTGTGTGTGTATGTGCAGGCCGGTGGTACGTTGTTTGTTATTGTTAAGACAAAAACCGTACGCCGCAGGGCCACTCTTTAACGGTTGAACATATCGAATTTTCCAACATGAGAAAGTTTTTTCGGTAGACAAACGAAACCACCGCCGGGAAGTGGACACACAGCATCGACGGTCAATGCAGCAGACAGACTTTCTCATTAAAATGCCATTTACACAACCATTTCGTTAGTGCGAATTTTTAAAACACACCACACTCCACACTAGAATTCTCTGCCTCCTGGTATTAAGGTTTGGGAAACGAAAGCAAACCGAACCACGGTCCACTGCAACCATTGCGTCAACGATGCCGGCGGCTGTGAAAGGGACGGTCAACCATTTTTTGGGACCAACTTTAAGAAAACATTAAGCGTTTTATAACAAGCAGCGGCAGCCAAATCGATTTGTCGCCTGTTCGTTAATTCGATCGGAGGGTATGTGACAAGTGGGCAGCTATTTCCGGTGGATTTTTGGAGAACGCATAGAATAGAGGAGGGGAGGGGGTGCACCTGTCGATCCCTCTCCACTCCCGAGGGGGGGTTAATATTCGCATTTTAACGTATTATGCAAGCTCCATAACGCCTTTGGGCAAGTACAAAACGTGGTACGATTTTTTAATGAGTGATTGATTTGCTTCTGCATTGGAGCGTTTGTTTACGTGTTGTTGCTGTTGCTACAAATCCCTCACTCAACAACGCATAACACGCGTAACGCGTTGTTGTTGAAAATGCTCGAAAATGAAGCGTGCAGCATTTGAATTATTTTAATTCACCACATTAAACCATACACGGACACGCACAGCAACCAGCCATAATAATGCGCTCTGTGGCCGGTCGATGAACTGTCCGACAAGCTTTTAGCAGTACCCAAACCGTTCCATTACTTACAATTAGTTTTATTTACCACCCAAAACCAAAAAACAGAGAAAATGTTTCTCCACTCCCATTCATTTTGAGACCCGGGTTCGTCGCTTTTCGCGCACGCTCACATACTGGAGTCTTTTGTTGTGAAATTACTCGACGGACCATTCCGTTTTTTTTTTGGTGTGTGTTGTTGGCCGAAATAGATGATAATTTTAAACACACTTACAGCTTCTTCTCCCCCTCTCTCTGTCTCTCCTCTCACACCGGACGCTGACACCGTAAAAACCGGTCCCATTCGTGAAGTCACCAAAATAGCAGGAGAAACTGTTGTCAGTTCTTTTAGTTTGACCAAACCCCTCAATGGAAGGTATGTCTGTGTGTGTGCCACAGTCTGGTGTGCCGAGAAATCTCACAAACAAATTCAACACCAAACGACATTCCAATCTCGCCGTGGCATGAGATGAAGATCCAATCGGCGTGAAGTCGAACCGAGCAAGCTTTTGATGACATACGCGCCAATGGAATGGGAAATGCAAATCATGCGAGACAGCGAGAGAGTCTGTGCCACGTTTACCACGTGTCGATTAAGCTCAACGGAGATCACGAGAGGCTCGTGATTGTTGAGTTTCAGTAGAATTTTTCTCTAGGATTAGTTTTGAATAATCTTCTGTGGGAAAATAACGTTTTTACATTGCACAACAGTAGCTTAAAATCATGACAAATGAATTAGTTGTTGAGGCTTGGGGTCAGAGAAGGTCTTTTCCTGCAATAGCACATTAAACCGGCTGCGTGGAACAATGAATCTACCCAGTACACACGCTAACAACAACGAAAAAACTCGACCCATTTTTCCATTTTATAAGGTCATTTGCTTGTCCATCTACGCTAGATCAGCAGCATATAGCCCCCAGTTTTGCTGCACACACAGCACCAAACCTTTGTTTATATACTCACACACACACACACACTCTCGGGGGTGGTCATGAATGACCTTGACGCTGACACCGTAAAAACCGGTCCCATTCGTGAAGTCACCAAAATAGCAGGAGAAACTGTTGTCAGTTCTTTTAGTTTGACCAAACCCCTCAATGGAAGGTATGTCTGTGTGTGTGCCACAGTCTGGTGTGCCGAGAAATCTCACAAACAAATTCAACACCAAACGACATTCCAATCTCGCCGTGGCATGAGATGAAGATCCAATCGGCGTGAAGTCGAACCGAGCAAGCTTTTGATGACATACGCGCCAATGGAATGGGAAATGCAAATCATGCGAGACAGCGAGAGAGTCTGTGCCACGTTTACCACGTGTCGATTAAGCTCAACGGAGATCACGAGAGGCTCGTGATTGTTGAGTTTCAGTAGAATTTTTCTCTAGGATTAGTTTTGAATAATCTTCTGTGGGAAAATAACGTTTTTACATTGCACAACAGTAGCTTAAAATCATGACAAATGAATTAGTTGTTGAGGCTTGGGGTCAGAGAAGGTCTTTTCCTGCAATAGCACATTAAACCGGCTGCGTGGAACAATGAATCTACCCAGTACACACGCTAACAACAACGAAAAAACTCGACCCATTTTTCCATTTTATAAGGTCATTTGCTTGTCCATCTACGCTAGATCAGCAGCATATAGCCCCCAGTTTTGCTGCACACACAGCACCAAACCTTTGTTTATATACTCACACACACACACACACTCTCGGGGGTGGTCATGAATGACCTTAGTGGAAACGCCGGAATCGCGCTGACTGCTGGCTGCTCATGTTTATTGATAAAACTTTCACCGAATGCGCGTGCGGTTTGGACTTTTATGTTTCCACTAAACTGGCCCCCGGAGTGTTCGCAGATGAGCTTTTCCTTGGACACGAGACAAACGGGCGTGTGGGAGGAGAACGAGAAAGATGCGCAGAAGGACGCGCACGCCAGCGCGATGACGTCGATGGGCCAAAGAAAAACGAAACGCTGGTGAAAACGAAATTTTCGGACATTTCGTTTTTTCGGGGCTTCGGCGATTCGGAACGGAAGCGACCTCGGTCTGCGAGAAGAGTGTTGAGGTGATTGCTCACCCGGCAAGCAATGGGGAAATAAAATTAAAAGCAATAACAAAACACACTGGGTTAATTACCGAAATGTGCGCACAACCGAGCAAACAAGGCAACAAACACGTGTCTAACCAAAAAACCGGTCGTGACTGTGTTCTGCTGATTGATCGAGCGATGGATTGACGAATCGAACCGATGGGGGATGGAGAAGCTTTAAGGGTTGTTTGGATGCTTGGGAAGTGGGCGAGCAAGCCGACAACTTAACGGGGCAAGTCCGATTGGAATGAACCGTTTTTCCCTGCACATCGACGTACGCTGGGCACTTTCACTCGGACCAATTGGACCGAACACACACGCGCACACCGAACGACAGGCAGGGTTTCTCTTTTCTTCTTCACAGCCAAGGGTCTTGACCATGTGGCGCACCACACTGTGTTGGAGAGAGTTTATCCATCCATCCTTTCCATTCGGACAGCCAACAGAAAGATCAATTCATCGACCGACAGTCGAAGAAACAATCCCTCGAACAATCCTGAGCGTTGTTCCATCTGGCAACTCTCGGAAAGCGAGAGTGAACGCGCACGACGATGGTGTCCCTATAAGACGTTACCGAAATATGCTACCGGAAAACCGGAAAGTCTAGTTGACCGTACCGGCTTTGGGGGAGCGTATGTCGAGAAACCGATTTCCGCATGTCCACCAACTTCGAATAATGCGTACGCCACGTTTCAATGTCCACGGGCGTTTGATGGCTGACGAATTCCTTCGTGTCCATCGTACGCGCGGGGCAGCTTTGGTCAGCAGTGTTGAATAACTGCGCAATATCTTCATGTTTGCTTGCTTGTATAACATGATGTACGATCCACACGATCCACGGTGTTTCGTTTTGGATTGATCGAGATCTTCAACGATGCTGTGTAATGGAAAATTAATATTTACAAATACCACCTCATGAGTGATCTTATCGCTGAAGGCAACAAACAGAAGGAAAACTGTATACCATTTTCCAGCCCACTGCTAAAACCCGATAAAATGTGTGTTACGAGAGCTTTCACACCTGCAGCCCAAACACGCCAAAGCCGAACGGCATCATCGGAGATAATCTCCGGCCGGACGACGGGATGCCCGATTTTCCCGCTACCACTGCATTGTGTGTGTGTGTGTGTGTTGTTCGATCGGTTGGTGTGCGAAACGCGATCACTTCACACGCAACGCCACGCTCTAACCTGATTTCTTTGCGCAATTAAGAGCAAAAGATGGCTCCAGCTCAACTCCAGCTACCACTGTGTGCGTCTGTGAGTTGGTTTTCTTCTTCTTCCCGCTTTGTAATCCTCCAATTGAGTTCAACTACCCCCTACCTGTTTCCTTCCCATCTCGTTTTCCCCGTCCCCGACTTCATTATTAATCTTATTTGGTAATCGGAACGCGTCCCACACTGTGCATCGGGCGGGAAAACAGTAAATTGCTGTTTGCATTTTCTCTCCGCCACACATCTTCATCCGGGCTTCACGAAACACCAAACGCCCAGGGTGTTGTTGCAGAGCCCAAACACGCCAAAGCCGAACGGCATCATCGGAGATAATCTCCGGCCGGACGACGGGATGCCCGATTTTCCCGCTACCACTGCATTGTGTGTGTGTGTGTGTGTTGTTCGATCGGTTGGTGTGCGAAACGCGATCACTTCACACGCGACGCCACGCTCTAACCTGATTTCTTTGCGCAATTAAGAGCAAAAGATGGCTCCAGCTCAACTCCAGCTACCACTGTGTGCGTCTGTGAGTTGGTTTTCTTCTTCTTCCCGCTTTGTAATCCTCCAATTGAGTTCAACTACCCCCTACCTGTTTCCTTCCCATCTCGTTTTCCCCGTCCCCGACTTCATTATTAATCTTATTTGGTAATCGGAACGCGTCCCACACGGTGCATGGGGCGGGAAAACAGTAAATTGCTGTTTGCATTTTCTCTCCGCCACACATCTTCATCCGGGGCTCACGAAACACCAAACGCCCAGGGTGTTGTTGCAGTTGCAGAGCTGCAATGGTGGGTCCCGGTACGGCAGGTGATCGCTGGACGTCGATAAGACAGCATGGAGGACAAAATTTGAAGTGGAAACTTCGCAAAAGAATGGGCCTTCGATGTACAACATGTGGTTAACGAAATGCAATTCGCATTGTTGATTCGTTTGGAATTTAAAGCTCCGAACTGACACACTTCCTGTAGATCTACCAAACCGCGGTAACTATGTGACAGCAGTGGGAGACAAAATAATGCATGAGAGGACAGTTGTTGTGTGGCACAGTCGAGCTCTCGATGCATTGGAGTGGCCTATACCGTATTCTGTCGTTTGGAAAGCAATTTTGCTTTGATGGCTTAGTTCCTACTGAGTTTCGGCCGTACACTTATAGTAGCGGACCTTTCCTTTACAATATCGTGAGATCAGAGAGTCGGCGATCTTTGATAAATACATTTCTTCTTATACTTTCTTGTGATAGCTGAAGCTAAGATAAGGCGCAAAGAACTCAACCTTCTACCTAAGATACTGTTGAATGAAGACAAAAGCTTCTGAGACTTCTTATACGAGATATCTGCCATAAGTCACCACTTGATTTTCATTATAGTCTATTTCGTCTAGGATCTCCTTCAGTCTTCAGACGACCTCTTAGGTCATGCCTGCCATTTTTGGCTTACTAGACTTATTGATACCGCATAGCTGGATAGTCAGTCCTCACTATGGGGGAACGACCCAGATGAGACTTGATACCAAGTCCTGCCGTGTGATGCTCGCGCGGCTATCGTATCTACCGGGCCGCTCCAAAATCTCCGTCAGTATTTGAGCGATTTTTTCAACACTTGGGCGTAAGATACGAAAGCTATAAGGCCACCAGTCTTCAATATTCTTTATCTCCAGATAGTACTGTAGGATAGTTAGAATCTGGCCGTTATCCAGTAGTTCTTTAGTAAGATGTAGAGTTAGAACTTACTATAAGCCCTAGAAAACTGCGAAGATACTCGACAAGATCATTTCCACTTAACTTCGACAAGATCTAGCACATTGATTTCAGAAGAATCCTTCTCCAACTTTATCCAACTTCCCCTAAATCTTCGTGTGTCCTAATCCCACTCTTTTGCTTTCTTTCTCTCCGCAGGCTCACCTTGGAATATCAACATAATGTCGTCACCAGGGCTCACGGCTCTCGGTGAGTCCACGCGTCTAGTGCCGGCAAATCTGCCGGCGGTTTTTGAGGTGCTGCCGCCCCCGGGCGCCTCGATCCGCGGCAGCGACTGTGTCGCGACCGTGCTGTCCCCGAGCAAGACGAAAGTGTCCGCCCGCGTAACGCACGAGTCCGCCAACGGTGCGCTCCGCATCGAGTTTGTCCCGTCGGAGGTCGGCACGCACATCGTTGAAGCTTCGATCGGTGGCACCACCCTCGTCGGTGGTCCACTCATCGCCAAAGTGTACGACTCCAGCCTGATCCAGGTGACGGATGTGAACGGTGGCGTGGTTGGCCAACCGTGCCAGTTCCGGGTGGATGCTAGTGCCGCCGGTGAGGGTCAGCTCGAGATTTCGATCAACGAGGGTGAGGTACCGAACCATGTGCAGGTGGTCGGTGGAGGCCGGTGTCTGGTGTCGTTCACACCGGAGCAAGCAAAGCCACATCTGATCGATATAAAGTTTAACGGCGAAACGGTGATTGGCTGTCCGTTCGTGTGTTCGGTTGCCGATACGAGCCGGGTACTGCTAAACTTGACCAATCTTGAGCTGATCCCGGTCAACAGGCCTGCATCGTTTCACATCACCGTGAGTGGTGGTGGTGCAGCCGAGCTAGCCGTTAGTGTGCGTGGACCGCAGGGTGAGCTGCCGGTGCGCGTGACCGGTGACATACATGCCGGCTTTACGGCCGAATTTACCCCGAACCATGTCGGTGCACACACGATCAACGTGGAGTACAACGGATACCCGGTGCAGGGAACGCCATTTGTGGCCAAATCGTACGACGCCACCAAGGTGGCGGTGGGATCCGTATCGAAGGGTACGGTTGGCCGGCCGGTGCAATTCACCGTTGACGCCGGTGACGCAGGCGAAGGCAATCTCGAGATTACGATCTCCGCCAAGGGTCACAACATTCCCACGCAGGTCCATCCACAAGGAAACGCCAAGTAAGTGTCGGTTCCAGCGACGCTGTGATACGCCGTGCCTATCAACGCTCTAGACTCTAATCGGTTGATTGTGATTGTCATTTTTTGCAGATTCGCCGTCTCGTTCGTACCGGCCGAACCGTGCGAACACATCATTAACGTGTCGTTCAACAAAATGCTTGTGCCCGGTTGTCCGATCACGGTCATCATCAACGGTGGTACGACCGGGCCGCAGGTTTCGCTCGGCGGTCCCGGACCACTGCACATGCCCAACTCACTGGTCATCAACCACGCCGGAGGCCGCCTGGAGGATATCGAAGTGAACGTCGAAGGTAGGTGGTGGCCACCAGTCGCCGGACCAGTAGATACTAGCGTAGTGTTTGTGTAGTAACCTAAGCAATTGTACACAGTCTCCAAACTTATATTCAAGTTCGGTTTTGTTCGGAGTTACGCCCGGTTTTTCTCGTTTGTTAGCACCGTAAGACATGTTGTTTTGTAGTCCGCGTGACACTACACTAAACACACACACACACGCAAACTATTTACTTTTCTTTATCTTTATCTCGTTGTGTGTGCTGTAGATCAAGTATGCAAGAATCTTCATTATTAGTATTAGAAAGACTCCTACTAGAAAGACTCGCTCATCCTCTACTCAACCAAATTCGTTGTTTTAGATCCGGGGAAAAGAACGAACATCCAAATCTCTATCTCTATCTCTCCTATCTATCTTAGTTTTTTGTGTGTTATCTGTTGTTTTAAAATTTCCCTTCCAAATTCACACGCCGTCGCGACTCATCATACCAACGTTCCCTACTGTCCCTTCAACCCCACACCAACTAATGAACCGCGCATATATTGTGGAACTTAAAACCCGGCCCATCGGTAGCACTTCACCCATTTAGAATTCTAAAGCTCCAAAAGCTACAAGCTAAATCGTGTGCACAGTGTGAGATAGAGGACGCTCCAGAGAGCCGAACCAGTTAGGGTCACGAAGGAAGAATCCGTAGGACCAAACGCGTAGCCATCATAGCTACGCTTTGTGGTCGATTAGGGATATAGATTTTGCGTTATAATAAGTTAAAACTAATTCCAACGTAACGAGATGATTGTGGTTGGCTAGAGAGATTGATTTGAAGTCCTGGACGATAACGTTGATCAAAATTCCAACCATCAACATCAACCACAATCGATCTTAGTGTGTGCGCGTAAACCGTTAATCTGTTTACCCCCAATTTTTGGTCTAATTTCTATACACACACACACACACACCAACTTTCCTTCCCTCTAGCACTGTAAATGAATCGTTTTAATCTGACCAGGGGTCTTCACCTCTTTTTTATTTTACATGTACATTCCAGGGCGCCGTAGACTTTTGTACTAGATCCCATACTTCCCCCATTTGATTGATTGATTGATTGACTCATTTTGCAACAAACAAAAAAACCGATCGAACCCCCCGCGATGTTGTTGTACATGTTTGTTTAGCCAATACGATCGTAGATTTTTTTTTACTCGCTTTTAATTTCTTAAACACTGCGACCGGTGAAAATTGGTGAAGAAATGGTTCGCCTGCTGTCTGTTTGCCATCGTGATGTACCATCGTTTTTTTTGCTAAGTTTATCCACAGAGGCGTGTTATCAGCCGCGTCATAGTACTAGCGCAGTGCAGTAGTTAGCGACATTAATCCGACGCAGCATTTCAAACAACAAACAGATTTCTAACGCACGACTACTCTGTACGATCGGTGTTTTATTAACGTTCGACAATAATACGCATATTAATACATGGATTAAATTAATTAAGTAAGGCATGTTAACATCATACGGCAGGAGAGTACACGTACGAAGCGCTTGCATAGTTTTAATACAGAATTGTATTCTTAAAAGCGAGGTCTGCACCTTCAACAAAACATTATTTTAAATATCTGTTTCCCGCCTGTATTGCTTTCACTTTTGTATCATTCACACTAAACCATATTTATTACTCACACAAATCACACAAACAAACACATTTTTTCTAACACGATCACGATTGTAATTTCGCTCCCGGGATTTTGTGTTGGGTTTTTGGGGTTTAAAACAAATAAATAAACTTTACTAATAAAACCTCCCAATAGTATCTGTCATCTGTCACTGCATGACCCATCCATCGTACTGCATGTTCCTTGGCTTCCTTGTAGAAATGTCTCTTAAATGTCCTCGTTTTTGTTTTACCTATTCGTCTAACTATTGGGCACGTGGTTGGGTAAATACGTAACGGAACGACACAAAAACAAAAGAAATTCTGGCCCTCCAGCCGGCCCTCCCGCCCCAGTAGACAATTTCCTGACTTTGCTTTTTGTTTTGTTTTGTGACTCGGTATAATAAATATGAAAAATCGATATCAAAAACACTCGACCCCGCTCGAACCCGTTCCGACACACCAGGCCCCTCCGGTCATTCCGTGCCGGCGCAGGTCTTACAGACGGCCGATGGCGTGTTTAAGGCCGAGTTTGTGCCACGCGTCGTTGGCGAACATCGGGTGAGCGTTACCGTCGAGGGACAACCGACCGTCGGCAGCCCGTACTCAGCGAAGGTAAGTCCGGTTTAAAATAATGTTTTATTAACGTTCGACAATAATACGCATATTAATACATGGATTAAATTAATTAAGTAAGGCATGTTAACATCATACGGCAGGAGAGTACACGTACGAAGCGCTTGCATAGTTTTAATACAGAATTGTATTCTTAAAAGCGAGGTCTGCACCTTCAACAAAACATTATTTTAAATATCTGTTTCCCGCCTGTATTGCTTTCACTTTTGTATCATTCACACTAAACCATATTTATTACTCACACAAATCACACAAACAAACACATTTTTTCTAACACGATCACAATTGTAATTTCGCTCCCGGGATTTTGTGTTGGGTTTTTGGGGTTTAAAACAAATAAATAAACTTTACTAATAAAACCTCTCAATAGTAGCTGTCATCTGTCACTGCATGACCCATCCATCTCCGTATTGCATGTTGTTGGCTTCCCTGTAGAAATGTCTCTTAAATGTCCTCGTTATTTTTTTACCTATTCGTCTAACTATTGGGCACGTGGTTGGGTAAATACGTAACGGAACGACACAAAAACAAAAGAAATTCTGGCCCTCCAGCCGGCCCTCCCGCCCCAGTAGACAATTTCCTGACTTTGCTTTTTGTTTTGTTTTGTGACTCGGTATAATAAATATGAAAAATCGATATCAAAAACACTCGACCCCGCTCGAACCCGTTCCGACACACCAGGCCCCTCCGGTCATTCCGTGCCGGCGCAGGTCTTACAGACGGCCGATGGCGTGTTTAAGGCCGAGTTTGTGCCACGCGTTGTTGGCGAACATCGGGTGAGCGTTACCGTCGAGGGACAACCGACCGTCGGCAGCCCGTACTCAGCGAAGGTAAGTCCGGTGGTGGTAAATGTGGTGGTGATGGTGGACAACACTGCTAATTTCTTCTCCCGCCCCAAAAAAAAAACTTACCGTTCAAGGTCGGAATTGATCGAGCGAAATACGAGCAATGTTGTAAAGGTATGATCGGGACTAGGGACGGCCACAACAGTTCGCGGTTGGAATGCGTTCTGGAAAGGTGTGGAATTGGTAAATTGGTAAGGCACGGGTTTGTGCAATCGGTTAGTGGTTATGGAATCGTTTAATTGACGTTTGCGTGTGGCGACGATCACCTATAACGCGTCATATAAATTGTTCCACCTGATCTGCTGCAGGAAAATCAATTCATTAATAATTCAACGCTAATTTAGGCTGAAGTTCAAGACATTAGTGAAAGAGAGAGAGAGAGAGGAAACAGCAACGCTGTCAATTGTGTTGTCAAGGCAAAGCTCACTAAGATGAGCTTGCTGGGTGAGTTCATTTTCACCCTGGTGAGTTCGCTCACAATGACAGCACTCATGAGTTCTCGTTTACGTGTAGCGCTTGTAGCGGCAGCTATCGCAGTAGCATTTTCTTCCTGTTTAGTGCGTTATAAATTAATTGGCTTAAAGTTTGCCTTATAAAACAAGAAGTATAGAGCTGTTTCGAGGGTATTTAAAGTTCACCACTCAACAATCGCACTCGATCACTTCGGTGAGGTATCTCAGCAGCTCATGACGCAACACCATACTAATAAGCAACTGATCGACATTAAAATGGAAGTCTTGCAATGTTTTTTACAGTGCAATAGAAGATCACAAAATATTTACCTACAATGCAACAATCTAAGCACCTAACACTTGATTTCATAAGACCCAATTTTCATGCCTATTCGTACGTCAAATGAGATCTGCTTCAACGCATGAACTGCTGCCAGTTGGTTGGAAAAGTTGTGTCTAATGCGATGCTCTGTTGTTTTTGCTTGCCGCCACTGAATGATATAATCATGCCATTTATATCACAGTTGGCAGTCGATTGTGAGGATCTATTTTCCGGTTCGCTAGTAATCGAGAGATCGGTGTATTTATCTTTCATTTATATTTTCCACGCCCATGTATGAGAAAGTGAAGAGGACTTTTAAAACCAAATTTTCTCCCTTGATCAAATTTTCCTGAAGTGCCATGAGTGCCATGTTTTGTTGCAACTAGCTCAAGCTTAAATTAATGTCCATCACGCTTCGGAGGTTTTTAAGAAAAGAAAAGTGACTATTAAAAAGTGACTATACATGCTCGCAAACAGCAAGCAAGTGACTGTGGCCGTTGTAGCTTGACGAATGGGTAATTAAAAACACAACAACGAGCATCTTACTGCCCAGATGCTTACTGCTTGGTGTGTTCTTGTTGGCGTACGGAATAGATAGACTAACTTTACGCACTCCCACACTTGGTTCTTGTTTTTCAATTAGCCCTGCGCGCAGTTCGAACTTCACGTCGAGAAGGTCATCCAGAATGAACTCTCTCATTCTCCAGGCTGCCTTGTTTAGACACGACGGATGGACACGTGTGGCCGTTTGGAAACAATTTTTACTGCTGGCGTAACACAACCGAAGTAGCGAAGAGTTACGGCCGCCGGATCGGTATAATTACCGTTAATTATTAACTTTATTCGCGCTTGTGCAACAACAGGCCTAGCACACACCGATACAGACACGCCTTTCTCCGTCTTTGAAGAACAGAAACACACACACACACGCAGAGAAAAGTGCTTTGTGTTTGGCTGCAGTTGGAAACACGTACCCGCTCGGCTCTCCTTAGTCATTCCGATCACGTCCGAACGCTAGGAAGGGGCTAGACTACCTATACCAGGCTCTTGTACACGAAAACTCCCCGAAATACTAACCCGCTTTCTATCGTTGCTATTCCATCGGCACCCACCAAACAACGCACCATTCGTCATCATGCTGCTCCAGGTGTACGATGTGACGGCGATCAAGGTAAAGAACGTGAACAATGGAACCGTCGGGAAGCCGGTCGTATTCTTGGGTAAGTTTCGCGCCACACGGGTGTGTATCAACCGTCTTTTCCACGGTTCACGTATTTTCTCTCTCCCATCCCCGCACAGTGGAAACATCGCAGGCCGGACCGGGCAATCTGGAGGTGACGGTCAATGGTGGGCGCGTACCGACATCCGCCCAGGCGCAGGGTCAACACACTTACGCGATCAGTTTCACGCCCCGCGAGGCACAGAACCATACGGTCGAGCTGCGGTTCAACGGGCAGGACGTGCCGGGCAGTCCGTTCACCTGTAAGGTAAGTCACGCAGACCATTTCTCCCCGATCCGGACGGCACATTCTTTCTCGGCGGGAGGGTTTTTTAATTGACACCGACGATCGATTGTACGGCGATCGTTAAGTGTGCCGATGCAGGTCTATTCGGACTTGGCCCATCGACGGTGGGATCCACGCTGGCAGTTGCATTTTGCTGGGTGTGAGCGATGTGTCGAACGGGCGTTGGCAGGATTGGTTGGTCGGGAAGATGTTGTCGGATACGGTTGTTACATCGGGGAAAAGTATGGTTTCCTTGGAGGAAGAAATGAGTTTTTAAAAAAAGGCCCAATATTGAACAGTTCCCTCTTCGTTTTAGGTGTCCCCAGCAGCACGCATCGTCAGCAGCGATCTTACCGACAAGGTAAGCGTAGGACACACGTTTGACTTTGTCGTCGAATCCGACATAGCCCCAGTCGTCGAAGTGCTCGGCCCAGCGCGTCGTCCCGTCCGTGCCGACATTGTACCAGCCGCTCCGGCCGGCTATCGGGTAAAGTTCGAACCGGTAGAAGTTGGTGACCATTCTGTGGAGGTACTCTTACCAGGCAGTGGACACGTCGAAGGTAGTCCCTTCCTGCTCAAAGCGTACTCCGCCGAAAAGGTCGTCGTCACCGACATCCGACCTGGGGTCGTAGGCAAAAGCGTAAGCTTCGGCATTAACGCCAGCCAGGCGGGTGCCGGAAATCTGGAAATTATCGTCGCCGTTGGTGGCAAGAACGTACCGAACTTTGTCCAATCGGAAGGAAACGCACGGTTCAAGGTGAACTTTAAACCAACGGAATCTGCCACCCATTCGCTGTCGGTGCGCTTTAACGGGTATCCCGTCCCAGGATCACCGTTCGCCTGTCACGTTACCCATGCGCCTGTATCACTGTCGAAAGCGATCGCAACGGGTGAATGTCTGCGGCAAGCTCCGGTCAAGAGTGCGAGCGTGTTCGAACTGGAAGGATTCGACGGGATCGATCCACAGGTGCTGATCACCTCACCGTCCGGTGACACGGTAACTTCGCGCGTCAACTACCAAGATGACGTCCACCTGGTAACCTTTGTACCGACGTCCGTCGGACGGCATCTGATCAGCGTCACAGCGAACGATCAACACATCAACGGATCACCGTTCTCCTGCAACGTGTTCGATGTGTCCCGGGTGTCGATCAGTGGGCTCGATCCACGCAACACCATGGCATCGTTGGGCGTACCGCTCACGTTCAGTGTGGATGCGGCGGGTGCCGGTGAGGGAACGCTGGAACTGGTCGTATCTACCGCCACGAGCACCGTTAAGGCCGAGGTGACCGCCTGTGCCCGTGGACTGTACGATGTGACGTTCATACCGCAAAGCTGCGAACCACACTTCGTCAACATCACCTTCAACGATCTGCCCGTCGATGGCAGTCCGTTCCGGTGCGAGGTTCAACAAAACACACAAAACGTTCAGGTTGGCAACACGACCCTCATCGAACTGATGGCCGAAGATCAGACGGTGGAAATATTCGACCCCGAGAACAAACTCGTCCCGTTCACGCTGTCCCGCAAGGCGGCTGAGTTTAAGGCGGCGAAAATCGGTCAGTACGTGGTGCGGTACATCGATCAGGAGACGCGCAACTTCATCGCCGCTCGCACGATCAACGTGTTCGATCCGTCGATGGTGAAGATTGTGGAGGTTGGCGAGGCGTACTGTCACAAACCGGCATCGTTGGTGGTGTCCACGAACGAAGCCGGTCAGGGTACGCTCACGTCGATGGTGCGCTGCGGAGGGTTGGAAGTGCCCCACTCGATCCGTGGCACAGCGAACAGCGGCGTGTGGGAAATTGTGTACCATCCGACGCGTGTCGCACCGCACAAGATCATGATCCTGTACAATCAGGTACCGATATCGAACAAAGCCATCGAAATCAATGTCCTGGCGCCGGCCATGAGCAAAGAGGTGAGTCGAACGTTTGTATCATACATGACTGTCAATAACACATCTGCCTTTCCTTTTTAGATCACCGTAAACGGGTTGGGATTGTATCAGGCACGGGTTGGAAAGACAACTTCCTTCGCCATCGACACGGTTGGACATCCGGCGCGCGAGTTCGATGTGGTTGTGTCGGGTCCGGGTGGTCAGGCACTGCCCGTTCGCTGCTACCAGACGAAGGGTGGTCATCTGCAGGCAGAGTTCACCGTACAGAAAGTTGGTCAATGTTTGATTGGTAAGTAAGGTAACCAAGGGTAACACGAAGGAGATGAATCCAGCCTACTCTAATGGGGTTTTCTTTGGGTGTGGTCCGTTTGCAGATGTTCTCCACCAATCGAAACCATTGATGGGCAGTCCGTACACATGCGAATCGTACGATCCGACGAAGATTCAGCTACAGAAGGTGCCGAAGATGAACCTGTGCGCCAACTCGCCCATCTCGTGGATTGGTAAGCAAAATGATGAGGTGTAAAGAGAGGTTATTCATCGGTTGTTGCATTGAACGGTCGCAAAGACTCCTCATGTCCCATAACATTCCCAAATTTCTCCTTTTTTCGAGCGCATTTCGTGTCTTGATGAAGTCTTCTGGATCGCAGATGTTTGTGGAGTTTCTAGGACGGTTTCACAAATAAAGAATCTAGTTTGATTTTGAAGAAGAATTCGATAGATCGGATGCTGTTGCCTAATTCTTCCCAGAACTATGATTGCCCTCAGGAGACTTCATAACTGTGCCTCAAATCTCATTTTCAAGAAATCACATCTTAAAGCAATAATTGTCAGACGACTTCTGGAAGTTTCCTACCTTTTGCATTTTAAATTGCAGGAGTTATAAATTCCTAAAGCTAACAGAACTCCTTTCCCAATTACCCTCCACAGTCCAATCCGAGTCAGCCGGTGTTGCAGAGATCGAGGTAACAGTCCTATCGCCAACCGGACAAAACGTCCCGGTGAAACTTACCCAACAAGACGACTACGAACATTCGATCGAGTTCGTGCCACAGGCAGCCGGTCACTACAAGGCCACGATCATGTACGGTGGCGAAGCGGTCCCCAACTCACCCATCACCTTCGCCGTCCAATCGGCCGGTGGTAAGAGTGATAGCCATGCGTCCGGAAACGGGCTAGAGGTCGCCCACCGTGGCAAAGAAACCTCCTTTGTGGTGTTCTGCCCTACGACCCCCAATGTACAGATCGAACGAAGTGATGAGCAAGCGGAACGGATCGAACCACGCATCAAGAACATGGGCAACAACCAGTGGAAGATCTTCTACACGATCCTCACCGTGGGAAGGTACGAGATACGGGCGAGCTGTACCAACCGTGGTCCACTGCCCGGTTCACCGTGGAACATATCGTGTCTCGATCCAGCGAAGGTGACACCGATCGGTGGTTGGGGATCGTTGCTGGACGGAAGTGGGAAGTTGGTGCTTCCGAGTAAGATCGTGTTCGATACCAGTATGGCAGGACCGGGCGAACTTACGTGCTACGTGGACGATGCGGAGGTGATGGTGGAGAAGCAGGGCAACGGGAAGAGTGTCCTGTTCCTGTCGGACGATGGGTTAAGCAAGGGAGAGCATAGTTTCGATCTTACCTGGTCCGGGCTGCCAATTTCTCAGAGTCCCGGCTTCGTGTACGTGACCGGAATGACGATCGGCTCGGATCGCGTGGTGTTGACGGGCCGTGGACTAACGACGGCACAGGTTGGCGAAGTGTCTCACTTCACGATCGACGCGACGGATGCGTTGTCCGGCAAGCCGGAAGTGCACATGTCGTACGACGATGGAGAATCGCTTCCGGTAACACTTTTACAGCCCCGACCAAACGAACTCATCTGGCTGGCGTCGTACAATCCGCACAAATCTACCGGAGGACCCCTAAGTCTTGAGGTGGAATGGAACGGACGGATCATTAAGGGATGCCCGCTGACGATACCGGTTGGGCCGGCGGTTGATGCAGCGAAAGTGCTCTGCTCCGGGGAAGGCCTTCGGAATGGAGTCGTTGGACGGGAAATTAAATCGTGGATCGATACGCGTCGTGCTGGGCCGGGTGAGTTGACGGCGCACTGTGCTGGCCCCCGGAAGGTTGCCTACTGTGAGCTGTACGATCATGGCGATGCAACGTTCACGCTGAACGTGAAACCACAGGAACCGGGACGACACACGCTTACGATCAAGTACGGTGGACAGCATGTGCCCGGGTCACCGTACACGCTGCGAGTCGTTGGAGCTCCGGATGCTAGTAAGGTGCGTGTGTACGGACCAGGCATTGAGCACGGTGTGTTGGCTACGTTCCAGTCGAGGTTTATCGTGGATACGCGAGGTGCCGGTGCAGGACAGCTGACGGTGCGTGTAAGAGGACCGAAGGGTGCGTTCCGGGTTGAGATGCAGCGCGAAAGTCAAAAAGACCGGACCATCCTATGCAAGGTACGGTGTAATATTACGAAAACTAAATCATAATCTGTGCTCTAATTCCCTTTTTCTTTCTACACTCGCTGCAGTACGATCCCACCGAACCGGGTGATTATCGGGTGGAGGTAAAGTGGGCCGGTGAGCTCGTGCCCGGATCACCATTCCCCGTGCTTATCTTCGACACACAGGAAGAGTTGAAACGATTTCTACACGGAAACTGAAACGAACACACCGACGGAGCAATAGAACGTCTTCTTTTAGATTAAGCTTACACAAGCCTACAGCACGGCAGCAACAGCATTCCGGTTGTGTTTGTTTTGTTTGTTACTTTTGATTAGGAAGAATCCGGAAATTCCACAGTAAGTGCCTCCTTGTGCGTGCCCGGTTGTTAATTTTAGCTGGTTAAGTTTTACGACGTGCATCGAATAAATATAGGATATAGGATTAGTGAGAAACCTGGGGTTGAAGATGTTCACTCCCAACGTGTCAGTTTACTTAAATGGCTAACATTTAGTGCTAACGAGAAGAGAAAGGTGACCGTGGCTAGAAACCGTTTTTGTTAATGTATAAATATTATTGTGCGCGCGCGGGATATGATGAAGCATTCAAACTAAACTGAACGAATTAATAAACGAATCTTGTTACATATTAATAGCAAACAAAAACGAGATCTATTTAAATTAAGAGAAAACACATGAAGATTTTAGTTTTTAGAATTTATCGCTCTTTATTTTCTTTCATGCTCTCTTTGGTTACATATAAAATGAAAATATGATGAGTTAACATTCACCGACCCTTACTCTCTCTCTCTCCCTCTCTCTGTCTCTTCTGCTTCTATCCATTTACATACGGTGTCAATCTAGCAAACGCTCAACCACTCAACTACACGCTAATCCGCACCATTCGCTTGGCATACATCATTCATATACATCTCTGCTCTGCCGTTTTCCTTCCTTTCAATATATTCCCTATATCTATATCGTCTGTGCCACTGCTTATTACGCGCACTGCTTTATGGTAATTCTGATAATAGGATGAACCGCACACGCATAACCGCGTCCGGGTGTGCGTATGTCGTGTCTCTGTCTGCTGCGCGTTTGATTCGGTTTTGATTCGCTTTCGTTCCATTTTTGCCCCCCTCTAAAGGCGATGTTTCTTTTCTGCATTAAATTACTAACAATAAAAACGTTCTATTCATCCTCATCTGTAGCAGGAAAACAAAAACGCTTTTCATTTCATTTATCAATCTTCTACACTGTACACAAACATTCTCGGGTGCTGGAGCGGCTTGGGTGTGATGTAAAAAAAGCAAGTTTCGTTAAAAAAACGGCACCAAAAAGGTGCCGAAAATATATACGATAACGCTAACGAGATAGAATAAAATACAGAATTCCGACACACGCAAACACACACGTGACCGGACGATGTGCAGTTAAACAGTAAAATCTCGACCGTGACCATTTAAAGCGGTTTTATTTCGCGCCGGGAAACTGTCATAAACGGAACACGCCACACGAAAATTATAATATCGAAAACCATAAAAATAAACGACACCGAAATGTCCGGCTCATCCCCGTGGTAAACGGCACACAAAAACTGACCCCAAAAAATAGCCACTTCCGTCCATCTTTTCTACACACACCGCCGCTACACACACAGCCTCATAGTAGTAGCAGTCTCGCAGCAGCATCCGGAATTGTTTCATAATTCAGGCACATATTAAATTAAAAATTAATCTATTTTACTCTCACTACCGCTCGCGCTCGATGACCCTTCCATTCCAACGATTCTTCGGTTGGTCACACTATATGACCGGAATTCGATCCCATTGTAAGTGTTCGGTTACTACGTACAGGCGCCGTTTTCGTTTATTTGTATGTGTATGGCGGTCTTTTCCGGTCCGGACTTCCTTTGAAGCCGTTTTTGGGGATGCCATTTGAAGTCAGGATTAACCATTACATGCCACAGATAGAGTGACGCTAAATCGGTAAAAGGATCTTTTCGTCCACGTGCGTATGTTGCCCATGGTAACACGTATGTGCCAGTGTAGGTGAGAATGAGAAAAATCTTTACTTGGTGAGAGAACGCTCCCCGATAGAACGAGATCTTGAAGTGAGATTTTAACTGAAGCTGCCAGAATTGACATTAGGTGTACTAATAGCTTGAAGTTAAATAATTGAGTATGCTGGCTCAAATGAGTGTGAATATACCTTTGAAATGCGAATTTTGTTATAAAAACGGTTTGACAGGCAAGAACTTGCTCTATCTCCCGAGAGTAACTGAGTAATCTTAGCTGACCCTTTTAAGTAATAGGCTTTTATACGAAGCACTATGTACAGGTTCTACAGAAATCCCCAATGTTACATGCTTAGATGTTTAATGATTCAAGCACTACCCAAAAAACCCGCCAGGAGTCACCCAGATTCCTCTAATCTCGCTGCCATTTGGAAAAAAAAAGGTTTTCCGAGGGCAGTAGTACAGGTCAGAAAGAAAAGTTTCATCGTCCCATGGTACACCGTGGCGAGTGTGTGTGTGTTTGCGTGTGCGGTTGGTTGGTTAGTTTGCGTTTGGACGACCACATACTGTCCCCCCCACATTATACTGCGCCTTTTTCCTCTAGCTCGACAAACAGGAAGTCAACAGTGGCGGCAACCTCACAGAACAACAGATGACTCCCAGGCACTCTAAACTTCTGCTTCTGCTCGAGATGGAAGCGCGATGGAAGGGATTGGGATGGTTGAGAAGAAGCAAACAAAAACTAGATTTTCATGGCTTATCAGGTTCGGGCACGTGAAACTGCTCTCCTAGCGCGGGCCGTACTTCCGGTAACTGTGTGGATATACTAAATAAAAAAAAACACAATCCTTCCTTCTCCCTCTGCTCGTTTCTTTTCACACATGCCCCGCCGATGCAGATGCTGATGTCGTCGTTGTTGTGGTGGTGGTGGTTGGGGTGCATTTGCTGACCGGTATAACGGTGGCCAACAGTGGCGTTGAGTTAGAGTTTAATAATGTACATGTGGCCCCACCACCGGCACCAGCCTGGTTACCGCCGCCGCTGCTACTGCTACCGCTAGTGTAAACCGACCGGCTAGCTCCGGTTGCAGATGGTTCGATCGTGCCGGATATGGTAACAATCGTAACCAGATCCTTGCTACTGTCGGCGGCGCCTGCTAGAACGCTGCTGCTACTGTTTGCGGTGGGAACACTTCCAGCCGGACAAAGCCTACTACTATTGCTGTTTATGTTGCCCGCGTTGTTACCTCCGCTTGCTGTGCTGCCGCTACCCACCGGCGCCCCTTCGCTACCGGTATCAATTAGAGACACAGAGTTGGGAATTGAATTTCGCTGTCGCGAACCGACGACGCCTTGCTCATCCACCGTCGAACTGCATCGATCGTCGATTTTAATTATGGACGCTGCATGATGATTCACACCCGGCGCGCTCGTACGGTTCGGCACGGTCGTCGGGTGCGTATTATCCTCACTTATTAGGTTCGCATCCTTCCCGGCTGGACTACGGTTGCTTCCGCTTCGTACAATCCCGGCCGCCGGAGAAGCTGCGTTCGACGATGACGTCCCCGGTACGGTAGTAGGTGGTTGAGATGGCCGCTGAAGTGTGTCGGGCACCGTGGGCGAAGGTTGAAGATTTACCGACCGATAGCTCGGCGGTAGCGTACTATGGCCATCGGAACCGTACGGGTTCGGTGAGCTGTTCACTTGCAGATCTGCGTGGATCGTTGGTGGTGGTGCATGGTTCACACTGTTGCTCGAGCCACCGCCACCGACGGCACCACTGATTATGCCACTAATGCCACCGAATATGCTGTTGCTGCTGCCGTTATTGTAGCGCGAGCTGAGGGGTATTCTAAAACGAAAGAAGCAGAAAAAACAGACACACACACACATTATAAACACAGTTTTCATCACCAGATAAAATGAAGCGTATAGAAATCAATTTAATTTCGGCACTCGGTTCGATCCGTGACGCGATGACGAACAGAGCTTGCCTGGCAACGCATCTGTTGACAACTGACAGCTCACCATCAAATCATGCACACACACACACCGGCTACTATGATTAGAGATGCGCCCCGTTGTTTTTAGTGTGTGCTAGTGTGTGTGTGTGCATGTAAACGTCACATCGTTGCGAAATTAAACTTTCAATCATGTTCCCCCACATAATTAACACCGTAGCTTCGTCCGTTCGAACCTGCCAGTCCAGCATCAGGAGAATGGCGCGAATGGCACATTATGGACCCATTAAAATAAAAACTCATTGTACGAAATTGCCTATCAAAAACCAAACACCAACCGTTACGCCTATCATCAGTCTGGCGCAACAGTGGCGTTTCGCCGCAATATGCTCGATGGAATGGAAAAAGTTAATTAAAGCCAACGATTAAAATATGTCATCAATGTTGAATAAGCGCAACCGATCGAGAAACATCAATTAAACGCGTTGGGGTTTTTTTTTTTTTATTCAACACGTCCAGGGCCTGTGGACAATTCCATTTCGTGGTTCAGCGTGGTTGGATGTAAAGGATAAAGAGCACACAGACCCCACAAATGTAATCATCGTAATTTCACGTACCGTGTACGTGTGTTGGGAAAATATTTCATTTTTAGTGCACGATATCAGTACACATTTTAGGTTTCCTGTCCTTTGAGGAAGGCACAGATTCAAAGGGAGCAAAAAATGGACATCCTAATTGAATTCTCATGCTGACGGATGCAAAACCTAAGAAGCCGAAAGACAAATCAATTACGCCAAACAAATAGCATCGCAAGGACACACGCTGAAATGTCTGCATGTCTTGACACTTTATCGTCTTCTGTTGTTTTGGTTTGCAGTAGCGTTACTAACAAAACCACCCCACGCACATATTTACTCACCTTAAAAGGCTTCCCACGTTGGATCGATAGGTCGGTGGCGGTGAGGCCGTACTTCGCATCCTTCCCGACTGTCGGTCCCGGTCCAGTAGCAGCAATCTACGCAAGAAAGAGATGGAACACACACACAAAAGAAACCATAAGTATATCCTTTAATACGTCAGCTCTACAAAACGTCCTTAACGTCGCTCCTCTCCAAGAATGTTGCGGAACGTTCTTGTGGATGATACATTTCTATCATTCCATTAAGGACCCCGCCCACCGCCAGCTTGAGGTGAGAGAGACATATACACATTTATTTTGCTCCTCTTTTTTAGGTCCTCCCGCGCACACGCCGCACAGGTTCTTTGCCTAGACCTCTCGCATTGTACACCGCATCGTTGATACGTAATTGAGATAAATGTTGCCCGACACGGCCCGGGTAATTACCGGCCATGATTCAAGCGTGTCTGCCTGGTAGCTCCAGAGCAGAGGTGTAGTACCATGGTGCTACATCACTTGAATGTAAGCATATAATATAGCAGGCCACTTTTTGGGGGAAGTTCTAAATGCTTCAACCACCACCACCGCTCACACTGCAGTTCTTCATCACCACCGCTAGATGGCGCTAGCAGCGTTTAGTAGACACAGTAGTGGATACAGCACTAATTGAACCAGACAGTACCGTGACCCTGTGCACAGCATTTGTTGTAGCGATTATTTTAATTTGTAATTACATTATTCAATCGGTATTCGGTATCAAGCCGACCGCCGCCGACCGAAGGGACCGGGGAATGTGATAGAAATGTCTGATGTAATTAATGATCCTTGTTTGCAACACAATCGCCGCTACTGGACGGAGTACGGAATCCGAACTGCATTCCCGAATGCACCCGAAAACCGCAATAGACAACCGCCAGCGGTGAAATACGCCGATTCCGATGTAATGCTCTCGTTCGAGCGAACTACATATATGCTCTTATCACCAGTGCAAATGTGACCGCGGTTTTGTGGGCGTCAAAAGCTGGCCCGATTGCAGTTGTTTTGATGTGATTTTGCTGGTGGTGGTTTCGAAAGTGGGCAGATTACACATTGGGTGGGATTTCCACAACGCCAAAAGGTCGAAAACGGATGAGTTAATGCTATTGATTTATTATTATTGACTAAGATGGTGTTACGGGGGATTCTCTCCAGACTTTTTCTGGATCTCTGTCAATAAATTAATACGCTACTTAGCTGTGTATTTAAACTTACCTTAATCTGTATTCCTGCATACTCGCTTGGTACGATGGTGGCGGAGGCCTATGCTGGAACTCAGGATACAGCAATCCGTGCGGTGTACTGCCGCCCCGTCCACACGGTCTTCGCGAGCACCGGCCCAGATCGACCGTTGATCCAAGCCCCAGACAAGGCGGTGCACCCGGTGCAGTCATACGCCACGCTGCCCCACTCACTGTCACTAGAATCACTCCAACACCTGCAAAAGCAAAATGGACGGCCGGGCAAACAAATATTAATGAAGATAATAATGGTTGATGAAGGTAGGGCGGGAAAATTGAAAACTCAATCAACACGCGGTTCTTTTCCTTTTCCGCGTTACGTTCAACAATACGCGGTGTGATGCAATTCTAATGAAGCTCGCACCTCACCAAAGCACGCGACAAAACAAACACAAATGCGGGCACGCGCTTCTGCAGGCACAAAGTTTTTTAATTAAAATGTTAATTTCTTCTTCCTGCAACTTCTTCGTACTTCCATTCTATTTGTTGTTCTCGCATTCCTTTCCTGTCAGTCTCCGAAAAGTTCCGAAAACGATAGAAACACCGTGCGCACAGTAATTGATTATGGAGTAATAGATGAGTAGAGAAGGAGAGAGACTGTAACAAAACATGTGAACGATTGTTTTTGTTTTGGTTTGATGAAGGACTTTTGGAGCACAAGTACCTAGTTTTCCAAACGCGATAAAGTAAAGGGAAAATCCTCCAAACAGCAAGCAACTTGGTGAGTGATTTAATCGTTCACGTGCACTTTCCGTACGCAAAAAAGGACATTAATTATAATCCCTTTTTTCGCTTTTTCTTCTCTTCTTTTCCACTCTTTTCAGCAGCTTATTTATTGAAGATGTATAAAACAAAACTTTTAGCTTCCGGAAGAGTTTTCTTTTTTGCTTCAATATTTTCTTCCCACTTGAACCAGTTCACCAGCTTCACCGGACCCCGGCAGACACTTTCCTTTTCTTGACGACACGGCAAAGCGAAGGCTCATTTTGGTTCAACAATTTTCAATTGATGGAGTGAGATTTTCGATCCATTTTTCTTCCTTCTTTTCATGTGGTATGGACGTAAAAAAATCAATTCAATGCATTCTCCTTACCCGGCTGTCCGGTCCGTTTTTTCCGCCTTCATTCCATCTCACCATTTCATTCAATTTCATCCTCACCGGAGCAAAATTAATAATAATCATCAGCGCATGGGTTGGGGTTGAAATTTCCACCCTGATTCGCGTACCGAGCCCGTCATGAACGTCATGTTTTATCAGATATCGTATCAGGAAATCGACAAGCAAATGCCAACAGGCTCTTCACTTCGCCACGCAGTTTTTCACAGAATGAAGGATGGTGGCACAAGCGGACGCCAAGAAAAAAGTCGGGTCGAGTGGAAATTGTTCATGAAAATGATCTCGCCGCAGCAGCGATGATGGTGAATGCTGATGGAGCGAGTGATGAAAGTGAAAAATGTATAAGACGAAAGCGAAATGGCGAGAAAAATGTGCTGAGGAAGGGATAAAAAGGAAAAAATAAACAAGGGAGGAAACATTTTCTTAAGCTTCGATATTAAAGAAACAGAACGAAGAAAGCACGAGAAAGATAAGACAGAGAAAGAAAAGAAGCTTTTTGCAAGTAAGAAAAGATGTGAGAGAAAAAAATTATATCGATCAGTTTTTTTCCACCTTCAGCCCCAATCGATCACGACATTAAAACGTTTTGAACGGGAAATTTATTCGTTTAACACTTTTTTGTGTGTGTGTGTGTCCAGTGTCCAGAGCACGTTACCAGACCAGGTAACGAACAGAATGGTACAATCAAGAGAACATTATTCATGGCCCAGAGCTCGTGGTCTTGTCCACACTCCCCACCCCATTTTTTTCACCTTTCGAACCCCGGTACGTGACGATGATGACCGATGCTAACCGATTTTTGTGGTCTTTGGTCACGAATTCCAAAGTTACAGCAGATAATTGAAAGGGAATTTATGCTCGGTTCGGAAGGGACCGACGAAAAAGGATTTGATTCTTCCTTTTATTTTATTTTCACACTCGTTGAGATATGAGATTTATTATAAAAATAACCTCCAAACCTCCAAATGTTCACCGAGACGCTCACAAAAGGGTGGTTTAAAAAGCATTAAGCAGTGTTGTCATCTCTGATTTAATAGAACGTTTTCGAAGAGCTTAAGCGCGACGGAACTCAAAAAATAATCCATTTTACCGACAAGAAACATCCAGGGTCGTGAATCATATGGTTAAACGGGCGACAAAGCGACTGTTTCTTCGTTTAAACTGAGCTTAAGGGTAACAGAGAGAAGCGAACACACACAAAAACGGTCTCTTTTAGGGAATGTTTTTCGCGGGAATGGAATCCGAAGGAAATGGAATGTTCATTCATAAATCATGACCGGTTGTGGATAAAACCGGAATCTTCCCAACCTCCCAAAACCACCTATATAGGGGGGCTGTTCATGCGAGAACAGAACCCAACGTGCCGGAGAATGGAAATCCACATGTTCGCAACAAATCTTCACGCAATCCGGTGCGCGCTGTCACGAGCCATTTTTTTGGGGATGCTTAGTTGTGACCTACAAGGTTATGGAAAAACGAGCTTTGCGAAGGTGTGTCCCCGTCTCGTTGTACCGGTGGAATTAGGTTTGTCATCTTAATTGATAGCTCTCTCCGGCTTGTGTTCGGTTTAGACAACTTGAATGTCTTTTCTCTTGTACTGAATCCGACGGGAAAACGGTACAGTGCAGCTGCCATTCGCATGCATCATCATCGTGTGAATTCATCCCAGTTTGAGATTCTTCATATGCTTTGGCGTGTGGGAAAAACAAACGTACCACCCTGAGTACGTACGGCTGTCATTTGAGACAATTGCACTAATCGACCCACGATGTACGACGAGCGCTCTCCTCTGTCACAGCCACGACACCACGCTACACACACATAAATCATAATCAGCAGAAGAAAAACGAAAACACAAAAAGAGCACACCAACCAACAATTTGCGTGCCACACAGTTGGTGGATCCACGCGGGACCAAACTGCATCATCATAAATCATCATCACTACTTGCCATTCCTTGCGGTTGTGATGTCCGTTCGTGTGGCCGTGTTTAGAATGTGCCAGCTCCAGTATTGGGAACACCAAAGCCATCGCTCGAAGGGTGGTGTTTTACTTTCGATTTCGAAAACCCAATCAAACTCGTTTGTGAGCTGAAAAAAGGGCTTCGATTTGTACCTTGTGTTGTGTATTGGGTAATAGAAGTGTTCCAATTGCTTGAAAAATCGATTGCTCCCTAGCACGAACACTTTACGCCGTTTTGGTGTTGCACGTGAGTGGAGGCGTTACATTTGGAGAAGATTTATAGCAAATTATAGCAACACCAACTAATGAGCTTCGTTACGGCAGAATCATCCGGGTAATGAATTTTCTAATCAATATTGAAGTAGAAATGAGTGCACCACGAGCAATTTGTGTTGCATTAAGCGGAAATGCACGTCTCCTGTGTTCTCTTGGTTGTAGGTGTGAAGTAGTAGGTCATAAATGCATGTGCAGACGCCTTCCAGCATACAGATCGTTATAGCAATAGTAAGAAAGAGCACAGTGTAAATTGGAAACCTTTCGATTCGATCTACCAACGCTTTTCTTCTGTTACGATACGAAGGCAGGAACCAGAGCAACTCAAACGGTTCCGGTGGGTTTCAAAAATGCATCCCAAAAAGCTTACTATAATTGCAAAACCCGGAATTATTTGCATCGGGCAGGAAAAAAGGCAGAACGCCGCCAATGGTGAACCGTTCTAAAATGAAGATTTTACGGTACGGTCGCGCTAGAGCACTACTCCTACTCGGTTTCTCGAGCTGCGGGGTACGAAAGAAATGCTTTTGAGGTTGCCGCGAATTCGTTACCGCTTCGCCCAACGCCTAACAACGCCCCAACCACATTTGCGCCGAGCAGTCAGTGTAGGTGGGTGTACTACTAATGCGAAAGGGTCTTTGGATTGCTAAAAGCATTGTAAGATGATTCTAACATTTTTCTCTCTCCATCTCTCTCTCTCTTTCTCTCTGTTACACAACTCTATAACGAGCAAATTACGCGTCCATCGGGAATCTCGCCCACGAACATCGAAATAGGGTCACGATGTAGTGGGAACCTTTCCACCCCGAAGGTGGAAAAGATTTAAGATGCAGCCAGATTAGCACCGACGACCGTGTTCCGTGATCGGTTTACAGCCCGTTTCGAAGAAGATCAATCGCTTCGCTCGATAGATTCCGACCGTTCGCCGCCTGGCTTGGTGTTGGCGCACTCTAAAGTACGTTCTTTTATCCACCCTCACACCTGTGAGTGAGTTTTTTGTGTGTGTGTGTTTTCTTGCCACCTAAATTCACCTTTACGCCCTGTGAAATGGGAATGAGAACAATTAGTTTAATGGACTTTCGTTTTATTACACTTTCCCATCGATAGCAACGCAGCAGCAGCAGCACACACCGCTATCGATCTTCAGGATTAAGGGTGCAATAAATTTAAACCCGTCCAGTGCCTTTCGTCTTGCTGCAAAAACGGAAATGTTTTGAACCGGTTTCCCCCACCCAGCAAAGCACCAAAATGGAGATGGAAGTGCTTGAAGGGGAATTGTTTACCGGAAAAATTGTTTGTAATTAAGAGCAATCATGGCCCAGTCCTGGGGTGGTAGGGCGTTACATTTCCGACAATTATTGAGCATCTTATTGCTACAGATTTGTAGTGTACGATCGGAAAAGCTGAGAAGCAAATAAAACCCATCGATCGATGAAGTTGCTTTAACAAGCGGTGCATTTCTGGAAGCGATTTAAATGCCGTTTTCTTCTGAAGATAAATGGTATTAGAAATTATGGTTCACTTAAAGCATCACTCTTCTTTTTTTCTACTGTGTGCATTTTAAATGCAAACGGGAAACACCTACCCTAAAACCCGCATATCTTTAAAGCTATTAGCTTAATATTTAAATTCCGATCACCACAAATCGTGAACCACAATCCGTGCGCTTCTTATCCTAACAAACCAACGCAACCCGGTAAATCAACCATTCGAAACGCATGTGACTAAAATATTATACTAATAAATCCATAAAGCCCCGGCCCCGGTGTGCCGACCAAACACGCAAGCAGACGATCGATTAAACGCTCATTATTGCCGTCATTCAGGCGCGAAATTCAAACCGAAACAGCACCGCACTAAAACATAGGTGACCACCGCCCGCTTCCTATGCCCGCTGCTTCCTTTCTTCTTCTTCTTCTTCTTCCTCTCTCTCGCTTTCCCTCATTTCCTCATCCTCTCCCAGCACCGCGCACGTTTGTGTAGTATCCACTAATTAGGCGTTCAAAACCTCAAATCACCTACGACCGGGTTGAAGAGACGGAATGGGATGGACAGGCCCGCAAACGAGAGAGGGAGGAAAACCGTACCACCATCATTTTACACCCTCCCCCCCGGTGTGCCGACCAAACACGCAAGCAGACGATCGATTAAACGCTCATTATTGCCGTCATTCAGGCGCGAAATTCAAACCGAAACAGCACCGCACTAAAACATAGGTGACCACCGCCCCTACCACCCTCTGCTTCTTCCTTTCTTCTTCTTCTTCCTTTCTCTCGCTTTTCCTCATTTCCTCATCTTCTCCCAGCACCGCGCGCGTTTGTGTAGTATCCACTAATTAGGCGTTCAAAACCTCAAATCACCTACGACCGGGTTGAAGAGACGGAATGGGATGGACAGGGTCGCAAACGAGAGAGGCTAGAAAACCGTACCACCATCATTTTACACCCTCCCCCCAATTCCCCTTCCTCCTGCGGGTTTGTTATCCTGGTGCGGTCAAATCGCACGTGACGTGAAACTAGATTGATTCAAATTCATGACGATTTCCCGCGTAACTGGTGCATTGCTGCAATCCCAACCGGGAAAGTGTGTGTGTTGCATGCGGTGTGCATTAGAAAATCTTTTTCCTCTCCCTCTCTACATATACACACAACCATGAAAAAAACCACCGCCCGGAAGCTCAACTCTATTTCGTATACCTTCCCGTTGGGGTTATGCTATAAAAATACCACCAATAAATATGCGAAAACCCGCCGCTGAGAGTCATTTGGAAAGCGGCTTTTTCCGAAATGCGGTAATTAGAATGTAAGCCATGATGCTGCCTGCTGCTACTGCTGCTGCGGTTGCATTCGAATGCCCGGATGCACCCGGAAAAACTGCACACGCTGCCCGGCGAGTCACCCTTTTCACCACGACTTCGTCTTCTACTACTACTGTCCACTTCCATTCAACGGTGAAGAGGCGTTTGCGTGTGTGTGTTTTTGTTGCACTGTTTGCACTGTTGCACACGGGAATTGCATTTCGACCGATGCATTTAATATCGGTCGGCTAAAGTGGGGACATTTTCCAATTGGTCAAATTAAAGACTATGATACTTGTCGGCTGAATAAGTGCGCGCTGTTAAACTTTAAACGATCGCACTGGGACACACTGGAACACACTGGACGCTACTTACGCCTAGAGTGTTTAATGTTCCATTTCCCACTCAGAGCAAGCATCCTTACGATTCTCTTTCGTTTCCTTTTTTTCCCCTATTTACAATCGATCGATGAGGTAACTGGAACGTTCGATCCGGAGAGTGATCAATTTTCAAACTTAAAACACTGCTAGCCATTTTCCTTGCTGGAAAAACTTACTGGTGGCTGTGTCGGGGCCTCGGTGTCCGTATCCCGTGCGAGTGATACTATAAAATGGCACACAAAAGCAACGTTTTCCCGCGCAACGAGAAAGATGATCCTCACTCGAAGCTGCGGAGTCTGAAAATTGCAACAAAATTGCATCTTTGATGATAAGCTAACAATGGTCGAAGACGATGGAAAAGCCGGAAAAGTAAATTGTTTGCAGTGCGGAAGCGTACGTGTGTGTGTGTGTACACCAACTCCGGAAGTCGGGAAAGTTTTCTCTATCCACTCCGGTCGTGGTGATCAGAACAAAAAAACAGGAGGTTGAAGTTGTACGGTGTTTGGGCTGACTGATGATGTCGAAGATGATGTTCGTGTTCCTGAGACTTGCGTCGTGTTTGTGGCTGTGTCTGGATGTGTGTACGTCTAGATTGATGATTATGGTAAGCAACCAGAAGATAAGGACGCTGATCCGGAATGGCAAGGATTACCGAGCAGGATTTCTGTTGATTTTTCCTGTTCGTGCAACAACGAAACAAAAAAAAACCTTGCAGACATTCAGGCTCTCTACGGATGAGGATGGAGGAGGAAAGTTGTTTTGTTTGAAATTTAATTTTAATGCTATCGTTTGAGCAGCTGCTTCGCCTGCATGATAAGCTGCCAGGAGATAGTTTGTTTGCAAACAGCAAATCGATGTTGAACATGATGGAAATTGTATTTAAATTTAATTTCTTTTTTAGAATCAAACATCAGGAAGCATCATACTATCTACTCTAAGCAAGCTCGTAGTGTACAGAGCGTCCTCTGTTAGTGAAAATGTTCCCTACCAATTCAAATGCGATATCCTCCTCTCTATTCTCGCCATCCTCCCTTTCCGGATGCATTCCTCGTGGTCCGCAGCAGTTCTCAAGTAGCTCCTTTGTGGAGGCCTCGGCGTAAAACAAACCGTTCCGCGAAACCTACGCTACGCGGATTATTATACGGTTCAGTTAACAGCGATTATGCTCAAGTGAGCAATTCTACAATCGTGCCCGGTGTCCCTCTCCCCAACACACACCTCAGCAAATGGTCATTGCTCGCCCGTAACCTAAACCTCTATTCCGCCCTGTTGTATGTCCTGTTGGAGGTGAAGATGCGAAAAGGAAAACCCGGACGCCCGAAAGGAACCCCAATTCGGGCTGGAAATGCAAACTGAAACCGCACGGAAGCGAAAGAAACGCAAGACAAGTAAGAAAAACGCACACGCCTTTCGATGTACTACACTGTTCGCGAGTCGCGCGCACACTCGTCGTCGTTATCATTATTGCATTTTAAATTGAAACCATAAATTTTCGACTCCTTGCACACACACAAACACTCCCGTGGAAGCGTTATTCGGTGGGCATCCACCACAGGTCACTGAGGAAACAGAAGAAACAAAAACGGAAGGGATAAAAATTGCAACATATTTATCATCCTAGAGCTGTGCTTCCGTGTTCAGTTTTCACGCCTGTTTTAACGCTCCAACTCGGTCGCAAATCGAAGTTGCGCTACCAGCTCCAAGTTCAGGGATTTGCGATTAGTGTCTGGTTCTGTGTGGTTGACACAGTAGTCCGGAGAAGAATTCATTTACCGAAACAGTTTAGATGCTTAAATAGGATTTGTGTGTCACAATCGTGAGCTTGAATGGCGATCGCGGCGTGTTTATTGCTCAAACATTATAAAAACGGATTACCGGTGGATTTATCACTGTGATGAGTTATTGTTTTGCGAGTAGACTGACGAGTTTTCTGAATTAATATCCTCCCTTGTCTCATCAATCGAATGAGTAGTTACAGCCAATCAATAACGGATATCAATAAAAAAAGAGTCCCAAAAAACCGAAAAATTGGAAAAACCACAAACAAATTTCACTATCAACGGACATTGGTTGGTCAAACACGTACACACAAACAGCTCTGAGGTACTATTTTCCGCCTCGAATACACGCACACACACAGATTTTGTTTTCCGGGAAGGTCACTAACGGATTCGGATTCATTCCCAGGTTGTTTTTTGTTGAAAACCCCTGTTCCATAAAGCTACTCCTGACCAGTCTTAAAGCTATACCAGGAAAAACATCAAACTGACCATCCCGAAGTCCCCTAAATGTAGGCAAAAAAAAAAGGGGGCACGCTCTACTACCACCACGGATGCCATTTCACGGAGGGTTTCCCCGAAAGCAATCTGCGGTGAATAAAAACTAAATCCGATTTGTGGATGTGGTGGCTCACTTTTTTTTTGGGCCAGAGCGCCACAAATAATTTTATCCTCTACCGTGTTGTCCAACCGGACACACACACACTGCCAGGAATTGGCTTCGCTGTTTTTCTGCGCTCCGTTTCTGCGCTCCGTGGTTTTCGGAACCGACAGAAAAGATTTATCTCTTGATGTGCGCACTCTTTGGCTGCTGCATACAGGCGGGCTTGAGCTTTTCCTTATACATGTTTTTTGTTGTCTGTGACATGAGGAGAACTCCCCCCAAAAAAAAAAGCACACACACAAATACACGAATCTGGATATGCTCGTTTAGTTTCGGGATGTTTTTTGTGTTGTGCCAAACAACGCACAGACACATAACACTGAGATTGCTGTCGCGACACGCAAAAAGCCAAACATTATTCTTTGGGTTTTTGTGTGTGTTTCGGCTTGGTTCCTTGCATCTGCACAAGAGTTAAGAGAGCTTTTAAACGCAGTCACACTCACAGTTTCGTATTCGCTTTTTATGCCACCTAATGCTACAGTTTTTATGCGCGATATCGCAATGTTTCCAGCTAAAAAGGTAACAGTTTAGGGATGTTTTTCTCTGTGCAAATGAAACCCCAACGTGTAACAGCTTTGTAATGCAAAACAACGCGAAAGTAGTAACCTTCTTTCACTACAAAATGTAAGAAATATAAAAACGAAACACATACACACTAGCGAAACACTTTAAATTGATTTTAACAACTTGATAAAGCAATCAATTTTCATATCGGTTTGCACCTTTTCTTATGGTGTGTGCTTGCGCTGCAAACGTCGTCGGTTCGCACCATCGATTACAGGTTGACATCGAATTTGACTTTATAACCTGCCAACCGTACACACTGGAAGGCTCGAGGCAGAAATGATAGGTTCGTTGGCATGATTATGGTTACTGCCGAGTGGGGGGGAAAAAAACCACCTCAACGAGAACGAATTTGCGCCCCAAAATAACAAAAAAAGGTATAATTCTTTTTCAATGCCCCTCAAAAGTCTGTTTACCTTTCTCCACCGCATGAAGGACCTTTTAAATCGTTTTTCAAGACCCACTGCGGGTCTGCTTTGGGCCAGAGGGATTCTTTTTTCTGGTACCTACACCTACATACAGGCTTGTGAACATCGAACCCTCGAGGCCTTTTTTTTTGTCCCGGGACCGAAATGCCCACCCGAAACTTTCCCAAACGTGTACACGCAGTTCGTAAATCGATATAAATAAATTGAATTCATATTTTATGAACCTCGGCTTCGGTTCAGATGCAGACAGGGACACAACACCGGGACCGCCTTTTTTTGAGGTTGGAAAATTTGATCTTTTTTCCGAATCCAACTCTCGGTAGTACACCTGGTACAGGATGTTTCCCTTCGCGAAAAACTTCCAAATGCGTCGAAAAGATCGAAGGTATAATTCTTTTTCAATGCCCCTCAAAAGTCTGTTTACCTTTCTCCACCGCATGAAGGACCTTTTAAATCGTTTTTCAAGACCCACTGCGGGTCTGCTTTGGGCCAGAGGGATTCTTTTTTCTGGTACCTACACCTACATACAGGCTTGTGAGCATCGAACCCTCGAGGCCTTTTTTTTTGTCCCGGGACCGAAATGCCCACCCGAAACTTTCCCAAACGTGTACACGCAGTTCGTAAATCGATATAAATAAATTGAATTCATATTTTATGAACCTCGGCTTCGGTTCAGATGCAGACAGGGACACAACACCGGGACCGCCTTTTTTTGAGGTTGGAAAATTTGATCTTTTTTCCGAATCCAACTCTCGGTAGTACACCTGGTACAGGATGTTTCCCTTCGCGAAAAACTTCCAAATGCGTCGAAAAGATCGAACAAAAAAAAATCCTTGTGGTTCGTGATCAATCCTATTTTGAGGATAATGATGATTTACTACTCAAAGAATTCCCCGAACCCGCACCGAACACGGGAAGTTTATGGGGAATAACATAAATATCTGGCTCGTAAAAGTAAACATTCTTTTTTTTTTTTGGATACCATAACCTCAATCAATCTATTGCTTGTTGAAGTTTTTCCGCTTAGAAAACTGTCCCGCGAAAAGGAAACAGCACAGAACCCTCTTCACTAGAAACAACATAATCTTGCAACGGCAAACAATACTCGGTTTTAGAAAAAAAAACCCGCCATTTTAACTCAGCGAATGGCTAAATTAAAGCCATAAGATCTTAACGTACTTTCACGCGCTGCCGGGTGATAAATGAAGCAAAGTTTTCACCTAGAGTCATTCCTTCCGGCTAGCATTTTCGTATGCTAATGTTGGCGCAACCTTCAGCTTAGCCACACCCGTCCACCAAGATGTATCGCGCCAAGTTTTCACCCGCTGGAACTTCGTTACGGTCGAGGCTCTCACCATTTAGCCCAGTGCACTACAGGGACATACCAAGCATTCTCAAGCTGGAACCCAAGCGGAACAAGAACTGGACCAAAAACCCAGGACCCAAAGACAATCGACAACAAAGTTTCGCCTGTTTTTATTTCTCCCCGAACCAGATGTTTCCTGGGACGAAGAAAGCATGAAAAGTTTTCAAATGCACGATCTTTCCGGTGCGAGAATTGAAATGCTACAACGGAGAAAAGTGCTGTTTTTTTTAAGGAATGAAGTGTTGAAGTTTGCAGTGGATAACGTGAGCGACAAGGACTCCTTACCTATCATTAATAAGGCAGCAGTAAGATGAGACGTTGGTGAACCGGCCAGGCCCGTTGCTCCGAGTGCGGCACCGCCCAAGGCACAGGCAACTCCACCGAGGGCTACCACGGCGATGAGCGCCCTTAGTGGGGGACCGGCGAACCAATGGCCACAGCATCCTTTGCGCGACCGTTCCGACGGTGAACTGAAATGAGGAAGAAAAGTTTGTTGATTAGACGAAAGCGTTAGCAAATTTAAAACACAACTGTTAAGCAGCTCGTGAAGAAGCGAAATTTGGAATAGCGTAGGGCTGATAGTTCATTTGGAGTCTATTTTATCTTCTAGAGCCTGGAAAGTCTATTTTATCTTCGGCGCCGGTCTTCACACGGCAGGACCGGGGTTCAAGTCTCATTTGGGCCGTTCCCCCATAGTGAGGATTGACTAACCAACTATGCGGTATCAATTAGTCTAGTAAGCCAGAAATGGCAGGCATGACCTTAAGAGGTCGTTGGGCCATGAAAGAAGAAGAAGAAGCCTGGATATCTTGGAGTATTATTTCTTTTCTTCGCACTATACACAATATTTCGATGCCTTTAATCATTATTACCTAGAATATAACACTAACAGTGTATAGTATGAACTGAAAAAGAAATAACTAAATTAATGTCATATCTGATGCCCGAAGTCTTTAAGTCATCACAGACTTCAGGAGAATAAAAATTGGTCTTATTCCTATCCGGGTTATTAAGATATTGAACAGCTATCGAATCGAACCATTTTGTATTTAAAGTTTGACAAGAGAACTGTCAAATTTTGAGAGTTCTGTATGATTGCTCAAATATTTGACAGCTATTGGTTAAAATTATCAATTTTCTAGCTGAAGACTTTTCTCAGACTCCTCAGACTTTCCGAAAAAAAAACCCAAAACAAAAACCCTCCAAAGCCTTCGCTTCAATTTGCCAACCTTGGGATAAGCTTCAGCGCCAGCACACAAAAGGCACAAAAGAAGTGGCACATACGCATAAATGCCTTATTGTCAACAGCGCGTATTTTCTGTATCGCACGAGAAACATTGAAACGAAGCACTCTTGCGCCACACGTCCGTGTGTACACATGTTTCCGAGGCACCAGGTGCGTTGTCACCGTCGTCGTTGTCGTCGTCGTCGTCGTCGGCCTTGCAGCTTACTGAGCTGAACAATGCTTACGCCTTAAATGAAGGAACATGATTAAAAGCCACCATCAATAATGGCAATTTTAATCGCAAATCCTGATGTCGTGTGCGTGTATGTAGTAGGGATTAATTAATTATTTGACCTGACCCGACGCTCGTGAGGAAACGAGCACACAACACACGAGCACGAATTTTATGGGTAATGTTTTCCATGTTTCAATACTGTTTTCATTTCCAATCCCAGTGTTTCCGATGACTGATGATCGGTTTGGGTAATAATTTAAAAAAACCGTCAAAATGTGTGTTCACGGACACCGACAGAATCTCTCGGAAAAACAGATTAATGCATTGTTGCAGTAGTTGTGGAGGTTGTGGTGCATAAATCTCGCTTCTGTCCCGTTCATCTTGATTCGGAAAACTCGTAAAACTCGAACACGTACCGCGGTGGGGGAGAAACATTTTGCGCTTGATGTTTCATTAGCATAACACAGGCTGAAGTTTTTCCTCGGCCTTTCCAAAAAACCGATCCACGCAATAGCTGTCTCGTGTGATGGTTTTTCGCTGCTTGAGTCGGAAAATGTTCGCCGGAACTCCGGAACAAAACGCGTATGTATGAGAGTATGGACAGCTTTACAATTATTCTAGTTGTTTTCAACGATTGCAGACACTTGGTGTGGAAAAAGGCCCTTTCCATGTTACATTGTGTACGCGCACAACACACAGAACCTGTGTTATACCTCCGCATCAGAACCATTTCCCGGGAAAGAAGACTGCCAAAATGGAAATCAGCATCAGCCCAACAAAGGCAAGAAGCAATTCAGCCTTCCGATTCATGCACAGTTCCATCGCCGGAAAGCAAAGGATAGCCAGCAATATCCTCGTGATGATGTGCAATTCGGAACAGGTGGAGAGGCACATGTGTGCTCGAAAGCAAACATAAACACCACCAACCACAATGTGCATGAGATTGCTTCCACCTTTCAAACGAAAACCCTCGTCATCGGAAAATGGCCGCAATCATAACAGAACTATGATTTTTACGATGTTGTTTACACTGCACAAGTATCACATATCCGGACCAGAGGCTTCAAAGCTTAAAGGCTGGGCAAGATAACGTCCAACATTTTATGGCCACGTCTGGTAACACGTCCTATGAATGGGGGGGATTGCCGGTGGGCGAACATAAATGTCACCGGCGTAACGTCATTAGGCCGTGAAAATGACATCGGTCACAAGTTGTGTCGGTATCCTTCCGTGGTTTGCCCCTTGGAGCTGGCTATCCTTGGAGCGAACTTTTCATCCAGTAGTGTTTGATATGCTGAGTGTCTTACATAAGTCCCGGACACACACACACACGGACAGCTCTGCAGAAAGAAGGATACGTTTACGTTCGATGACAGATAGCCAGATCCAGAGGGTTCCGAGAAGTTTGCAGCTGACTGAAGTTACGTCCATCGAAAAAAGAAAGAGAGTCTCCGAGGGTCCGAAAGAG
>KZ061606.1:43498-104656 GCA_002091835.1 Anopheles maculatus
AGTGTCTCCGAGTGTCCGAAAGAGCAGAGACAACCTCCCGCCGGAACTTTAATGGTCCAACTTTCCTGCTCCAAATGTGTCCTTTTGCCTTCAAGATGAACTCTCCAAATCGGAGTTGGATGTTTGTTTAGCTCCATCCTGCGGAAAGATGCCAGAGACGCACAGACCATTAAGTCGAGGCTTTATGCCAAAAACGATGCTCAATAAAACAAAACTCGATAAGTCCCGGGCATGCCAGGACCGGACCATAAAAGTATGAAGCTATTACCGAAGTAAAGTTTCTCCATTGTTTTCGATCGGAACTGAAGGTGATGTGTTTTCCAGATTCCAGACAGTGGGCCATAAATTCCTCATACTGACGTTGGAAAATACCAAAAAGGGCTAGACTTCAAGAATTTACATCCAACTGATGGAACTCCTGAAACGAGTCCCGCGTTTTGGAATGTTTGCTGGCGCCGTAATTTAACCACAATCAACTATCGGTCGAGGCTGATCGGTTCTCGGTACCGAAACCGTCTCTAATTATCTGTACATGCAGTTATCGCACCAAACAAACCGCACCTAGAGCAGCAGCAGTAGTAGCAGCAGGTTGCATTTGGACACGTGGAGAAGCGACGACGTATCGGCATCATATATCAAGCCACAAGCCACAACCTAAGCCCCCGTGTAACGGAACAGCTCGAAAGCAAACGGGGGGGTGTGCGGTTACGACATACGGGTGTCTCCATCTCCACGATGAAGCTGCAGAAACCAGACCTTACTGTCGCTACACATTATGGATTCAAAGTCGGAGGCCCGTAGCGGTACCGTCCGACGGCCAATCAATGCAAAATGTCAACAATATTATTGTTACGTGCTAATTAATATTGATTACCGTGTCTCACACACAACAGCTTCTGAGGAAGTCCAAACAGACGGGCCGGTTGGGTGGGAGACAACGATGGACGATGATTACAAAATTAACTATGACACTTCTCGGTCCAATGCACTCCCGGGCTCTGTGGGTGGTACATAAATCATATCACGTGGTGGTTGGTTGCACACCAACTTGCATCTCACGCGTATATCCGGATCGTTTCGAGCAGGACGGTTAATCGATTGCATCAAATCTGCATACTTGGGAAGGATCGTTATATCGGGCGGTGGAATAGATTAAGCACAACATTCCCGAGCTCGTGGGAATTCTCCGAACTCAGCTACACGGAGATAATTGAATAACAAACGCGCTCCGGTACTGGAAGAATGCCAGCTAATCAGATTAAGGATGCGTCTTGCTTGGTGGAACGCGTACAGCAACTTCAAACCAAGCCAAGTTTGAGACAAAACAAACGGAAAACAATCGGCAAAGAAAAGCAAAATCTTTGCCTGTCTGTCAACATTTCATTCTGCTCGACGATCTAATTGGAAAATTGTTTCTTCATTCATTTACAACCATAATTTGCCTCAACTGTCACTGGCAGAGTTCCGCCCAGTTCCGCCGCGTGCTCCTCTCATTGCTCATGGATGTGAAAAGGACACAGGAATGCTGCTGAATAGCATCGTTTTGTTGTTGTTTTTAAGAATTTAATTCCATACCGTGCAAGAGAAGTATGCTCAAGTGTGCCACGGCTTGCGGATAGCAGCATTTAATCCCGCCGCAGCGTTGGGATGAAATTTATGATGCAAATTGAAATTCGTTTCATAACAAGTGGGATCATAATTAGAGAAAATGTTGCCAACCCACCGGGTGAAGGACAATGTATGAATGGTATAGGGAGCGGAAAAGAGAGAGAGAGCTTTCACACACACACACACGCATAATCCGCAAGTGATATTCAATTTAATTATTCACACCTTGATGACAGCAAACCCCGTCACCCCAAGCGTCAGGAAAATGGCCGACAAGCGAGCGGGTACGGGTACGTCACACTCGACACCCAGATTGATGGTTATGGGATTTGAAGCCAACCGATGCGGAGTAGCGCGGGTGTGGAGAAGCGATGGTAAAGGTTACCCCAGTGGTACGGGTGAGTTTAACCGTTAACCGGCACACATACAAGCAATATTTTATCGCACCTAATGCCCTAGCCGAGCAATTCAAGAAGGTTATCATAAATGTCGTGTTGAAAGGTCGTTATGAAGACATCAAAATTATGGTAAAGAATTGTAATGGTAGATTATTTTAATAATATACAGATAATTCATTGTACTTAGTTAAGCTCGAGTCCTCGAATATCTTGGGAGGGTTTTCGGCAATAAACCAAGACTTGAATTATGTCTCTTTGATAAATTGAGAAAGGTCCTCCGATAAAGATTTGTTCGAATTTGACGTAGCCAAGGTCCTAAAACGATCAGATGTTGATTCTCAGGTCTTTCGATTTTCTCTACAGTTTTTGATGCATTTCCTATCTTACAAGACTATCAGATAATCGGATCCTGGCACCTATTCGATATTCAACCTTTTCTCCAAATAGGAGAAGATGCTGGATAATATCAGAAATTTCGAAAATGTCCCTCAAAAGCCCGAACTTCTTAAGTCGAAGATAAAGATGACTTTATAAGCAATTCTAATATCGCAGTTCCTCGACTGTTTTGAGCTTATCTGCTTTAAATCAAGTGACAGGGATGTAAAATTATTTATTAAATATAATTGCTATAATTGCTATGCTATAATTGCAAGCAATTATAGTTGAACCCTAATAACATACATATATTTCTCATGTTTCATCTAAACTGATTCTTGAAGCACTTACGCAGCTTCGTCCCAATAACAATAAAACAACTGAAACATGCACAATGCATGTTTTACTTCAACGTTCAACCTCACAGTTCAGTTAAATCACTTACCACAAACAATGGCCCCCGGACAGCTTTACATACAAACACACACACACACTCACAGAAAAAACCAACCCCATGACAAACTTTACTCACACAAGGCGCCATAACATTGTACCGCCGTGGAATGCCAACGACGAGCGTGCACACACATCTCAATACCCCGAAATCGTGACAACAAGCAACAAAACGGCAACACGCTGCTCAGTAAAATCGGCACGTTTCTCTGTATGCGCCCGTAACATCCCGTCCCCAAAATCGGCACCAGCTTGTATCAATGTGCCATCCTCCCGTCAGCCTGTGACTGTGGTCCATTTCATTTGCAAAATCGAAACCATTTTCCTCCATCGGGAACGGTTCTAGGCAGGGAAATGGGCCGTGTGCATGTGCGCGAAAAGCGTTCAACGACGAATCTAATTTGATGCTTCGATAAAATCCAAACCAATTGTTCGACTCGTACCCCCGACACTGGGGCTGTATTTACCGGCGGTGATTTCAAATGTCTCACTTCCGGTGAGTGCCTTCTGCCAACGGCCGACATCCTTTAGTTAGTCGCACGGATCATTGATTAACAGTGTGCACTGTCGATTGCTCAATTCTGTAACACACAAACGTCCGGGGATAGTGAGACCGATAAAGACAAGGACACACACACACACACATCGTTTGTGCCACATGTCCATGGCGAATGGCGGGGAGTTGGGTGTGAAACGTGTGTGGTGCGCAACCAATATAAGCAAAACCAATTGACAGTGGACCACTTTTCGCCAAACACTTTTGTGTTTGTTTGTTCACTGTCAAGCGAGCAGCAGCGACACATTAGCATGCGATCGATTGGACAGGAACTCATAGCGAACGAATGAGGACACGCTCACACACACGTCGGGTAACGTTTACACAATTTAATTTCGTTAATTAAAATTCCCCTCTTTTTATGGAAATATTATAAAGGAAATTTTGTAAAGAAACTCTGATAAAAGGATTAAATGCGTCACACAATTGCTTCATAATTTATTCACATCCCCTTGTTAGCGCCAATGTGCCTCTTGCCGTACTCTATTGCAATAAATATATTAAACGCTCAACCTTCAGCCACAAAACCCCTAACTATAAACAATTTCATCTGCAAAATCAATTTATCATCCAGCACACCCTGCCGAACGGCAACTCCAGGATGCTGCTTAAAGACGATGGCGTACGGCTTTTGCGTCCAACTTGCACATGCTACCGCACCCGTTGCAGTGTAACCCATCTTGAGGTTCGGATGTCGTTCATCGCAATAATACAAAGGGAAAACTCATATTTATCAAAATCGTAAACAGAAAACATCTGCTGGGAAAACTCCTCGACATTGCTCTTTCTTGGTTTCGGTAACCGGAGTTCTTGGACCGGAGAAGGTGTGCGCACATACTGAACGATGGTACGAAGGGAAATTATGGACCACAAATCGGCCACCGGTATCGGATGTCTCGGTTGTACTCTAAACTCCGTCGCAAAATCTTTCGATGACAATACTGTCTTTCTCTCTTTATCGCATTATCTGGCTGTGGTGCGCTATAAATTCCTTAGCTTTATATTGCTTATGAAAGATTGTTGTAAATTAAGTAATTTTATGGGAATGTATCCAGTTGCTCTTGTGCTCTCTTGTGCTGCGGTGAAGCAACAGAGGCAGAATCCGAATCCGAAACAACAGATCGCTTGTTCTTCGACCGTCCCGGATCCGTGATATCATGAATTTTGAATGTCCTGGCTGATGCTTTTCCTACGGCTTCTTCCAACGAGGAGTAATATTTAAGCCATCCTGGCCGTTACGATAATACAGATTTCTCGTTTCGGCACAGAGACGACACTTTCGCCCATTTTCCCTTGCCGATAACGACAACAACGGTTGTCAACAGCACCACAAGACACAGGCAACACTGCTCTCCTTTGTGGTAAACCTCGACCTCCGAATGTCAGGCCGTTTTTTGTTTTTCTCACCGAATGGAAATCGACTCGAGAATTCAGAAACGGTGCCGCACTCATCCCCACCGCCATCACTTCCACATCCACAGGGAACTGTCGTTATGGGGAACATTTTCCGACCGACCAAACTTTCGGAAAACGATTCCGGAAACGATTGACGCCAGCCAGTAAAGCGGTGAGAACGCCCCTGTTCAGTAACGTTTTATCCTCTCATTGGCACCAAAATCACGTCCCATTTGCAATCGGTACGGGCGCTTTATATGTGTGCCGCTTCTTTGTGCCTGTCCTGTCATGTAGTGGTTCAATTGCTACTCCGCCAAAGAACCGATTGGTTGAGCGAGAGTAAGACAGGCGTCGTGCCTTGAATCCTGGTGAAAAAACTACAACACACACACTCGCACTTTGCACCATTTCGACGGGTTGCTTCGGTGTGGAATATTTTTTGCGGGAAAACGTTGTTGCTTTTCCTTCCTTGTGCCACTGTGCGCGGTTTGCTAATAGGTAAAGTTTTGCTCCAAACCGTAACAGCAAAATAATCGATAAGTGTTTCGTGAATAGCGATGCTGCACAACTAAGCCAAAACTAATTAGAAAATTGGATACACTGCTCGAACGAGCGAGTTTCCCACAGGAAATGTCAAAGAAGTTGTGGAGGTTTACTTAACAAAACCAAGAAAAACCATCGCAACATCGCAGCGACTACTAGATGTGAGGTTAGAATGGCGTGGTTTTGAAGAGAAAAAAGCTTGATAAATAAGGGAAGCTGGATGGATTAAAACATTGTATCCACTTAAGAAGAAATTTATAAAACAATTTTCTCTCAGTTTTTTTGTTTTGTTTTAATAATAAAAAGTCGCTTTCCGACGGGTTGCTTCGGTGTGGAATATTTTTTGCGGGAAAACGTTGTTGCTTTTCCTTCCTTGTGCCACTGTGCGCGGTTTGCTAATAGGTAAAGTTTTGCTCCAAACCGTAACAGCAAAATAATCGATAAGTGTTTCGTGAATAGCGATGCTGCACAACTAAGCCAAAACTAATTAGAAAATTGGATACACTGCTCGAACGAGCGAGTTTCCCACAGGAAATGTCAAAGAAGTTGTGGAGGTTTACTTAACAAAACCAAGAAAAACCATCGCAACATCGCAGCGACTACTAGATGTGAGGTTAGAATGGCGTGGTTTTGAAGAGAAAAAAGCTTGATAAATAAGGGAAGCTGGATGGATTAAAACATTGTATCCACTTAAGAAGAAATTTATAAAACAATTTTCTCGCAGTTTTTTGTTTTGTTTTAATAATAAAAAGTCGCTTTCCACTAGCTGTCAGCATCCATATAATCGTCTACACACTCTCTTTCTCTCGTAAATAGTAATCCCTTGCAGTTAGGCTGGTGTCATTGCTCGGTCGCATGCGACTAGTCGCACGGGATTTGTATGGGATTTGACAGATCAGATTTGGTCATATGACTAAAATCAAAAATTTTTGATTTTGGTTGCACGGTCTCATGCGACCAATTGAACTCGCTAGTATAAACTCAAATTTCTTGAACTGGCCGATTACAATGCAAACAAACCCATTATTCCCAGGTTGTGAGGAAGCATATCGTTTCAAACGACAGCAACAACCATAAAGCAGCAATTTAAGCATAAATATAACCTTCTTCGTTCATTTTCCTTCTATGTTATTTTATATCCAACCGTCAAACCGAAAAAAGTCGTGCGACCAAATCTGATGAGCAATGACAGCCTCTCGATTTGGTCGCATGACTAAAGTCTCATGCAACCGAGCAATGACACCAGCCTTAAGCTTACGAAAAAGTCCTGATGCTTCAAACACAATTCCTTCCCCTCGCGTTTGGAAAACTGTCAGCGAAAAGCTGTGCGAATAACAAAAAAACGGCGAAGAGGAAAATCCTTCCCCAGCCCCCAAAAAATGGCGTAAAGACACAACGAGCCAAGCTCAAAACTTGCTAACAACTTCATTCAACATAATTTGCACAAATTAAGACCCCAGTGAGTGAGGAAGTGTAAGTGTTATGAAGTGTGGCTGTATACACACTTTTTTTTTCTTCAAACTCTGGGCTCTTTACATCTCTTTCTCTCTCTCTGTCGACGTCCAATTTTAACGCCACGTCACGCCGCTGTCGTTCCCAGTGAGTGCAAGGTTTCACTTTCAGTTCTTCGGTTTCCTGCTTCCCTATTTATTTTCCACCCGTGGGGTTGGATATAACGCCAGTCAGTTAAAATAAGCTTCCCGGGGTTTTTAAAGCGGCGAAGGCATAAGAGGAGCAACACACGCCACGCAAAAAAAATATGCGGCATTAAATAGACCGAGGTATGGAGGCGCCGAGAGCTCGGTGGAAAAGTTATGAGTTTATCTGCAGCTAGAAATGTACGACGGTTTGGAATAAAGCACCACCGCCCGGGAATCCCCGGGTAAGGTTTCGCCCTTCGCGGTAGAGCACACCAGGCAACACTGCCACTAGCAGAGTACTGCCAGCGTCGTCGGTGTCGAGGGTTGAATAACGAATCATAATTGCTGGATCTAATGGGTGGAGTTGGTGGCGTTGACTAGGTGGAAAATTCGAATGAATTGTGAATCGTAACACCGATGCCAATGACGTTGACAAACGGTGTGCTGCGCACGGAAGGAACAGGCAGCCCCTAATGAGTCCTCAGAGGACGAATTACATTTTCTGACGCATCGCATCGAAGAAGCGACGCAAATTGCTACCAGCGGGAATTGAGAATTCGATACACTCGAAGGTTTTCCCATCAGATCATGAGCAGGACCAAAAAAAACGAACACACACACACACAAACCTTATCTCGAGAATCAAGCGCACACTAAAATAAGTCATAACTTGCCAAAACTAAAACGCTTCCAAAAATGCGGAGCGACAAACGGCCAGCACGGCACGATTATAGCTCGCGTCATTATCATAATCATCATCCGGACGAGACCACCATTAAGCCACATTCGAAACGATTTCGGTACCCCGGTGGCGCCCGTTAAGAGGAAGCCTCACGAGACAGATAGAGAGAGCGAGAGAGGTGCTAATCTGCATACGATTTTAATAAAAGTTTATGTCGGTACCTCACCGGTACCGGCATTGCCAAAGCATGATTATCTCCATCATTTAGTTTATTAAATAAAATCCCAAAACGTGTCCCTTCGATGGACGTTCTTCTGTCGGGGGGAGGATGGTTGGCTTTTTCGGAATATGTGTGACGCGTGCAGAAGGACACACCGAGCCACCACCTTGCGGACTCTCTTTGGGGGAATGAGCTGTTCAAGGAAACCGTTTTGCACCACACCACGTGCACATAATAAACCCTCTAAACGACCACATCAAACGCAAAATTAACCATCAAACCACCCAGGACTAGGTGCGGACGAGGATAAGGTTTAGTTGAAAACTAATTTTCATCAGCAACATCTCACAACATCGTCATCAGCATCATCATCGCCGTTTTTCGCCGTAGAACACACCGATCGACAGCTTTGCGCTAGTCTAGCTCTAATGCTGGCTCCCGTGTTTGTTTGACCTTGTCGGGAGGGGGAAAAAGTTGAGTGAAAGCGTCACCGGGAGAGTAAATTCCTAGCATTTTGGATCAAAATAGGGGACAAGAGTCGAAGAAGAGTGAGTTAAATTAATGCAACCAAACGGTTGGGCGGTCACAAGCAGTTTGTTTGTCGTGCACGTCGTTATCGAAGACATATCGGTTTCTAATTGGCTCTTCCAAACTCTTCCAAACTCAATAGAACTGGATATTATAATACATTTTCTAACTTTTTTCAAGTGTTTTGGGACGTATTTATATGTAAGAGCTAGAATATCAATCAGAGGATTTATAAGAAATAAGCACAGGCATCTCTGGAGGTCAAGACATGTGATTTTTGACTTGACTGACCTCATAGTTTCCGTTTCCAGGTGGCAATATAATCATAGACGTGCTCTGAAGTTTGGACTGAAGCCTGAAGTAACTTCTCCCCTCACAATTCCTGTCGTGACGGACGATGCTGAGACTGTACAGAACCTTTAATGTCCCAGTACTCACATACGCCTTTTGACACTTCGTATACGCGTTTGGAAGCAAGATGCTCAGAAGGCTTTTTGACCTCGTATGAGTTGAAGGACGAAGGAGGACTCGCTACAATGACGAGGTCTACGAGCTATATCGTGATGTCACTATCATGCAGCGAATTAGACTTGCCAGGCTCCAGTGGACTGCTAATGTCATGAGAATAGGGCCGGAAAATCCTGCCCGTAAAATACTTTAAGACTTTATTGAGATGGATTGATGGCGAGACTGGGCCGATATATTGGAGGATTCCTAGAGCAGGTCTAGACAGCGAAGTTGTAGAACCTGATAGGTAAGAACTTTGCAAAAACCTTAGACGAGTTTGATGCACACTGAGCTGTTGTGCAAAGCTATCAAACATCATTTAGGGACCCTTTTACGCTCACGATCGCGGTTAGCAATTACTTCCTATTGCCAAATCTCTTGCCAGAATTCAAGGTAACGTGTCAATGTTCCATCACTTGATGTATCGTTTAATGCTTAAGCATAAAGTATTACCTAAAAGCGTACCAAATGAAATTTTGTGCTCCATACAGCACCACGAAACCACTTTAACTAATGAGTAAAGAGCCTCCGTTCGAGCCGTTCTCTCCACACAGATTAAACTGTACTTCCTTCCCGAGTGATTTCGAGCACCGGTCGGAAATGACAAATTGTTACCGTCAGGCGGCCGTACCCTCATATTAAACGGAAGGTCATCAGTTTTGCTCAACAAAGCGGTACTCACCGGTAAAAGACGACAGACGGCGGTACCATAAATCAATCGTGTCTTAACGCACCGCCACCACCTTGACCTCAAGCCACCAGCAGCAGCCGGTGGGGCTAGAGAACGATAAAGAAGAGAGTCTAGAATCACTCTCCGAAAAAAACCACAAACCGCAAGTGATCCTCTTGTCCAAAAAGGGCACCCCACTCGCTACAAAACGGCACAAACCCTCGCAAAAATGGCCAAACAAACCATATTCGATTTTGAAGCGAGTGTTACGGCGTGTGGTGACCTTAGCTTTTCTCACTCCGTTGCCCATGGTTACTGCGATGAGTCAAGCAGGCAGGCAGCAATCAGCCAGCCAACATTTGCAAGACTATTCTGCTGGTTGGAGCTTTTAATGAAGCTTTTGAATGATTTTTTGCTACTTCTAGCGCAAACCCGCACACCGATTCGTTACAACGATGACCCGCCGGATTGGACTGAGTGACACCGGTCCTTGACGCTGATTAGCTAAGCCCATCGATCGGTCGATCCATCTAATAATTATAGTACCGGCAGCTGACCTTCCGGCAGGCGATGCGATTCCATCGATTTATCGCAGCTTCCACGGTATGAAATCGGAAATCTTGGTGTCGGTCACGATCCGTATCAAGAAGACAACAACAAAAACACAAACGTTATGTCGATTAGATTTAGATTGGAACTAAAGCTACGTAAGTGTATCCGTTTGCTGTATTGCTAATCGAATTGGATGTTAACGAGCTGGCCTTTACAAGCTAGCCCAACCAATCAACCAGTAGCTTGTGACAGTATGTTTGCTTCGCACTGCAATTCATACCCAATTTCGGTGCCACGTTTTTAGTTGTCCCCATTAAAATAAACATTCCTCGCTACGTAAACAACCTTCCCAGAGAGTTCAATGTTGAGGCAAGAAGTGGGGTACAGGAAAAAATAAAACAGAACTACTGTAGGCGGTTCTAGTACGTTCGATCGAACACACACAGAGCACCACAAAACGCAAACATGCTCTGACCGTGGTACATACATATATACCACGAAGCTTCATTTAGGCTTTTATGTTTGTGTGGCACATCACCACCAAAGCGTGGCGTTCGGTGCTATCGTTTCGTCCCTAAGTTGACAGTAAAATAAACCCGATAAAACTGATCAAACTACTCCGGAATATTTTTCCCGCCCGCCTAGTTTAAGGGGGACAAACTACGGTGGATGGTTTGTTTGTCGATAACATCAAAGCGTATCAGTGGCAGCCAGGGAAAAATGGAAAAGCGGTGACAGGTGGTGCAGGTTTTCCGGGCCACACAAACACAAGCTCGCTTTCGTCAACTCCACCGCCTATAGTTTGTCTATTTGATTGGGAGAGTTAAACGGGGATCGTTCCCCCAAAAAAAAAAAGAATTGGGATTCAATAACGGCCAGGTGTACCAGTAGATACTGCAAGGAGTAAAGGATTATGGACAAAAAATTAATTAATTTTGATGACGATTCGGGTACGGTAGAGCAAATAAATTAGAGCCACAAAAACAATTTCGTGTCGTTACGTTTAATCCCTTTGGCTCAATCCTTCTCAAATCCAGCTTTGATTTGGTTCTCCGCAAACTGATTCAATGGAGGTACAATTTAATTGCTAAAGAATCCTACTTTAAAAGGTGACCCATCACATCAACTAAAGGGTGTACGATCGTGTGAAACAGAGTTCCCATCGCTCACATTCCACACCGCTAATAGAATCTCCATCAATAATCGATACAACGATAGCAATTGTCTAACCTCCAAGCTGCAAAAGTATTCAATTGAACGGAACGGGGCAACAAATAAAACTAAACAGCATCACCATATTGTCACGTGGTCGCGCACGGAAGCAACCTTGAAGGCAAATTGACACACAGCGCGCACAACGACTGCTTGTCTTATGCAATAACTCGTGCGCAATATTTGCATGTGTGTCGCTCGCTACAAACAAACGGCAGTTCTGTCTTACGTGAGCTGGCAAACCTTACTGACTGATACAAAGACAAAACAAGTACGCATTAGCACGTGTGAACCTGGCGAACGGCGGTGGACAACGATGAAAAACCGCTTCACACCACGTATTAAACAGTGCAGTGTAGTTGTCCCTTTTGGTGAAGGAGACGACGACGCACATAACCCATCTCGGGACCATCGATGATGGTGGCCTTCACCTCGAACAAATCGAATGGAGCGCACAGATACAGCCAATGGACGCACACGTTAAAGGAACACGTGCCGCTGAATTTGATTGCTTGATGGAAGAGCTTTTTATGGTCAGCATAAATGTGTGTCATTGTCCGGTTTTGTCCCAATGCTAATGTGAACGGTTGTCCAAAGTTGGAAGTCGTCGCCAATTGCGCTGTTCGTGTGGACATACTAATGACGCTCGGTACGGATAAATAGTGCGCCGCTTATCTACACCATCAATAAGTTTGTTGGTGCCCTTCTTTGCGAAGCAGCTCACACAAACAAAAGCTCTAAACGGAAGCCTCCGTAAACATCCCATCTGAACGGCTACTTGATTTGGTGTTATTCCCTTTTGCGGAAGCCTCGCACAGAAAAGCTTTACCATTCAAGCGATTGACTTAGCCGAAAAGATCTATAAAGCCCCGTACAAAGCTCGTACCGGAGTGGGGATTTGCTTGATTAGAGCATGGGCCACTGTGATACCAACGACGCTACTACTCCTAATTGACTCATTTCGCATCGTCACGAAGAATCCGTCCCACCATCCATCCCTTAAAGCATCGTTTAGATTGGTTCCCCCGACGGAAACGACGCACACACACACGCACACCGGAAATGAGATGTAAAAGATGGACCACTGTAGATAGCAGATTGTATTTCGTGCGTCCGCCTAAAGGACCCGCCATCTCCCAAGCTGCGGGAAAAGCACTCTTGACAAAGCCCCCTGTCAATACTAAAACAAATCCTCGGAACCAAACCCAAAAGCCTTGGAACCTCGGGTTCGGTAAGATACCCGGGGATGTCTGTCAGGAAAAGGGACTTATTGATTTTGCTATGTAAGGACGTTTCAGGTGGGTTTGGAGTATAGAGGCAACCTCCCCGGGTTTCGATTCCTACGATAACGGTATTATTTACGTGACTGATTTTTCGAACATATCTCTGTCCGTCCGTCTTTCGTCAACGTGGGCCAACGAGCGATTCGATGAATTCACCACCCGGTTGTCAGTTTGGACAACCCCACGATACCGTTTGTTGCTGCTGTTCAGGGAGAGCGATGTATATTGATGAGATTCTAACGAGACATGCTTCATTTCGCAGGACGTTAGACGAGAGGATTTTTGAAGGGCCTCGTCGTAAGACATAGAGACACCATCCCCATTCGGATCGGTGTACGGGTGTCGAAAATTGGACTATTCAATTTCTTGTTACTGTGTCCTGCCCGGGCCAGATATCTCCTCAACCCGGAGTCACCGATTGGCTCGGTTCGGTGTATCGGTTGTGTCGCCGATGCGTAAAGAAAAAGGATTCCAAGACACACACACACACACAAAACGATGACACAAATCATGGACATTGAATGAATAATTTAAAAGATGAAAGGAAGTATCGCTTTCGGCCGGAGATGCCCGGAGCACGACAACCGATCGATCCTCGATCACATTATGCAGGTTGACGAATGGTATCGGGTGGTAGTATGAAATATTCAAACAGTAGTAGTCTATCACAGTTCACACGTGTATCCTTCTCGCTATTGATTCGTGTAGTAACACACATCAAACGATTGTGACGTTTCTCTGGGAAACTGGAAGACATCCGAATGTACGCAGCTTGGTCCGGAACTCCTACATCATTACGCACGGTAAGGATTTGTGAATCGGTAAAGATGGCATTAACATCTGTCTTTGGTTGCCGATAGAAAGATTGCCGTACATAATTCATCTGTTCGAAACCATGATTTTACTTTAATCACCTTTCCCGGATGATACGTACCGGGCGACGATCGTAACAAGGGTGCCACATCATCCCGAGTAGTCAAATACCATCAACAAATCCAACATCAACATTACCCGATGAAGATCCTTTTATTGACTCTCACTCTCTCCCGATACTTCCGTCCGTTTCCGTAATGAACCCTTAATGTAGTGTGTAGACCCCAGGAAGCGAACCTATCGGATGTTTACATTTTGTCGTTTTTTGTCGTAATGACACAAATCATGGACATTGAATGAATAATTTAAAAGATGAAAGGAAGTATCGCTTTCGGCCGGAGATGCCCGGAGCACGACAACCGATCGATCCTCGATCACATTATGCAGGTTGACGAATGGTATCGGGTGGTAGTATGAAATACTCAAACAGTAGTAGTCTATCACAGTTCACACGTGTATCCTTCTCGCTATTGATTCGTGTAGTAACAAACATCAAACGATTGTGACGTTTCTCTGGGAAACTGGAAGACATCCAACTTGTACGCAGCTTGTCCGGAACTCCTACATCATTACGCACGGTAAGGATTTGTGAATCGGTAAAGATGGCATTAACATCTGTCTTTGGTTGCCGATAGAAAGATTGCCGTACATAATTCATCTGTTCGAAACCATGATTTTACTTTAATCACCTTTCCCGGATGATACGTACCGGGCGACGATCGTAACAAGGGTGCCACATCATCCCGAGTAGTCAAATACCATCAACAAATCCAACATCAACATTACCCGATGAAGATCCTTTTATTGACTCTCACTCTCTCCCGATACTTCCGTCCGTTTCCGTAATGAACCCTTAATGTAGTGTGTAGACCCCAGGAAGCGAACCTATCGGATGTTTACATTTTGTCGTTTTTTGTCGTACATGTCTCCCGCATTCCGGCATGCATCAAAGGGTCTTCGGGCAGACGTGAGTGCCACTGATTGGATCCCTGGAACTTACTTATTTTCCTCTCCCCAAGAGCTTCTTCAGTTTTATTTTTCTCTCTCTCTATAAATAAACGTGCTGGGCATAGAACGTACGACAAAATAAATATTAACAGTTCATCTTGGCCTTCCCGAAGCACCATTATGGAAACCGTATTTCCTTACCGATTTAAGGCACTCGCTTCCGGATGATGCTGAAAGTCGTACGGTTTTGGTCCAAGGTTCGAAACCGGGACGAAAAAGTAAACGAACCGAAAATGCACCGGCGCCCGAAATTCCCAATCGGATTTGACGCATATTTTCTAACGCCTTTCGGAGGGGGGCCTTAACCTTAATCTTATGACGGCTCTTTCCGGTCCGCCAACAGTCGTAGAATCAGGTTTTGCTCCTGATCCAATCGAATCCATCTTTGACGGTTGTTGTGTTTTTTCGAAAGGTTCGAGAGTTTTCTTGATCTTCGGATGTGTGCTAATGATGTTTCTAGAGGGTTTAGTTCAACTCGATTGACCCATTTCAAGGGCTGGCTAGAGTTTCGGAGTTACCTCATCATCATGCAGTGAAGAAAATTAAATTGCTAATTTACGGGCCCGAAAACTTCTCTCCCGGGTGTGTTGTGAAATGCTTCAAAGTAATGGTGGACGACAAAAAAAAAAGAACTGAAGTTCCGATTCGTGTTCGTGGTCATGGTTGTCTTCGAGACAAAAAAAAGCCTTCTTCTGTGTATCAGCTACAAGACAGAAAAACCAGAACACAGCTTCCTGGCCCGAAATCGAAAGCAAATGCAAGAAGAGCACGCGAATCGGACAGAAGGTTTGCGATTGGGTAAGGCCTGTGCCGACCCACGGGTAGAAAGGTAATCAAATTGTACGACAAGCTTTCGCTTGTTTTCCCATTTCGGGAAATCAACATTGGCCACCTTTTCTGCCATTTTATTGATGAGATTCTAACGAGACATGCTTCATTTCGCAGGACGTTAGACGAGAGGATTTTTGAAGGGCCTCGTCGTAAGACATAGAGACACCATCCCCATTCGGATCGGTGTATGGGTGTCGAAAATTGGACTATTCAATTTCTTGTTACTATGTCCTGCCCGGGCCAGATATCTTCCCAACCCGGAGTCACCGATTGGCTCGGTTCGGTGTATCGGTTGCGTCGCCGATGCGTAAAGAAAAAGGATTCCAAGACACACACACACACACAAAACGATGACACAAATCATGGACATTGAATGAATAATTTAAAAGATGAAAGGAAGTATCGCTTTCGGCCGGAGATGCCCGGAGCACGACAACCGATCGATCCTCGATCACATTATGCAGGTTGACGAATGGTATCGGGTGGTAGTATGAAATACTCAAACAGTAGTAGTCTATCACAGTTCACACGTGTATCCTTCTCGCTATTGATTCGTGTAGTAACACACATCAAACGATTGTGACGTTTCTCTGGGAAACTGGAAGACATCCGAATGTACGCAGCTTGTCCGGAACTCCTACATCATTACGCACGGTAAGGATTTGTGAATCGGTAAAGATGGCATTAACAACTGTCTTTGGTTGCCGATAGACAGATTGCCGTACATAATTCATCTGTTCGAAACCATGATTTTACTTTAATCACCTTTCCCGGATGATACGTTCCGGGCGACGATCGTAACAAGGTGCCACATCATCCCGAGTAGTCAAATACCATCAACAAATCCAACATCAACATTACCCGATGAAGATCCTTTTATTGACTCTCACTCTCTCCCGATACTTCCGTCCGTTTCCGTAATGAACCCTTAATGTAGTGTGTAGACCCCAGGAAGCGAACCTATCGGATGTTTACATTTTGTCGTTTTTTGTCGTACATGTCTCCCGCATTCCGGCATGCATCAAAGGGTCTTCGGGCAGACGTGAGTGCCACTGATTGGATCCCTGGAACTTACTTATTTTCCTCTCCCTAACAGCTTCTTCAGTTTTATTTTTCTCTCTCTCTATAAATAAACGTGCTGAGCATAGAACGTACGACAAAATAAATATTAACAGTTCATCTTCGCCTTCCCGAAGCACCATTATGGAAACCGTATTTCCGTACCGATTTAAGGCACTCGCTTCCGGATGATGCTGAAAGTCGTACGGTTTTGGTCCAAGGTTCGAAACCGGGACGAAAAAGTAAACGAACCGAAAATGCACCGCCGCTCGAAATTCCCAATCAGATTTGACGCATATTTTCTAACGCCTTTCGGGGGGGCCTTAACCTTAATCTTATGACGGCGCTTTCCGGTCCGCCAACAGTCAGAGAATCAGGTTTTGCTCCTGATCCAATCGAATCCATCTTTGACGGTTGTTGTGTTTTTTCGAAAGGTTCGAGAGTTTTCTTGATCTTCGGATGTGTGCTAATGATGTTTCTAGAGGGTTTAGTTCAACTCGATTGACCCATTTCAAGGGCTGGCTAGAGTTTCGGAGTTACCTCATCATCATGCAGTGAAGAAAATTAAATTGCTAATTTACGGGCCCGAAAACTTCTCTCCCGGGTGTGTTGTGAAATGCTTCAAAGTAATGGTGGACGACAAAAAAAAAAGAACTGAAGTTCCGATTCGTGTTCGTGGTCATGGTTGTCTTCGAGACAAAAAAAAGCCTTCTTCTGTGTATCAGCTACAAGACAGAAAAACCAGAACACAGCTTCCTGGCCCGAAATCGAAAGCAAATGCAAGAAGAGCACGCGAATCGGACAGAAGGTTTGCGATTGGGTAAGGCCTGTGCCGACCCACGGGTAGAAAGGTAATCAAATTGTACGACAAGCTTTCGCTTGTTTTCCCATTTCGGGAAATCAACATTGGCCACCTTTTCTGCCATTTTGGCTGGCACACCCCCCTCAAACGACTCGGTCGGTCGGTCGGAAGTGAAAGTGAACGGTAACGCAAGGCAGGCAAAGAATATGAAATAAGTCTCGTTCCCGACCATAAGCGTATGCAAATTTATTCATCCATCTTCAGCAGCTTTCTTCGGTTCAAGAAGTCGGCCGATGGGTTTGTTTCAAAAAGTCACCGGCAGGTTTCATTTTTTTTTACCCTCGGCCCCAACAGCTTGCACGCCATATTGAACCGTAAATCGAACCACAAACCTGGAGCGGAACGATGGTTCCGACGAAAACGGCTGGTTAAAGACGGTACGGTTTTCTGCGACCGACGGGCAAGACATTATGCGAAGGTGGACAGCAGTGGGTGTGCGAGAGGGTTTTTAGACGGACTGACATCGGCTGCGTCGTTTCATTTTGGTCAGGGCTCTTTAATGAAGTCATGGTTCGCCGTGTTGTATTTCGTCTGATCAGCGACATCAGGCGATCGCATGGATGATTATTTGATGGCAATTAAAAAGGTCTTTAAAGCCGGTTACCCGTCTTAAATTGAACTGAGCATGCAAATGTTTCGTTATTCTATTTCAAAGGTGACCTTGTACCTCAAACTAGACACTAATACCGACAAACAAGCGAAACGAAATATTGACAACTGTAGCCTGTAACGCTTAGTAACGCTTCTTTTAATGAAGGTTTTTCCTATCGTCGTTGTGTTGTAACATTTACAAACAATATTTGTGTACTCAAATAAAGGAATGTTGGCTTACCATAGACTAGTTTGTTAATCAGTTTAAGAACTCTTCAATACACATGAAAACAAGCATTATTTTAAGGTGAGCTAATGAAGTGCCATGCTCAACGTAACAAGGCTGCTCTACTCCATTTTGCATACAAACTACCTCGAACAAAAGCACTAACGCACGAAAAATGAAAATGTGTTTTCCCAGTATTTTTCTTCCCCAAAACAACATCCGGCCAACTGCCAAAACCAGCTCAAAAATAAGGATGAACGTCAGTCAGTACAGCAGTTAGCGTCAGCAGCTTCGTTCGTTCGTTCGTTACTCGTCAATACTAAACGGAACCGGCGTTACCTTCATCGACCCAAACGCACCTGATTTTGGGAGTACACAAGCCACCATCGATACGCTCCAATGAAAGGGAAAAGGCAACAAGGTACACCGAAGGCTTCAAAAATCGTGCACAAAAAAAAACATGGATACCGTTCGGTTGTAGTGCTGTTAAACATAAATCGCGATACCACCACCAACCGAACCTTGTTAGCATAACAAAGGGGCTGACTCTGCTTCCGGAGCTAATGCCACGATGGGGCTGCCGGCAATGTAACAGTGCGAAATGGGAGCAAGGGTACACGGCCACCATCACCACCACTAAACACATCGCTCCGTATTTCCGAATTCCAAAGGGTACAATCATTTTCGGTGCGGATCTTTTCTTAACCAGCCTCGGTTCCCGGCTGTCGGTAGCGATTCCGGGGCGTTCTTAACGAGCTGTGTGAGCTTTACTGTTTTGCATGTTTCCCTATCCAGCTGTCTGCAGCTGCAGCGCAAAAAAAAACTTGATCCCAAGCAAAGGCAAAGAAAAATAAATTATGGCACCAACGGCACACCGAGTTCTACAACCAGCTTCGACGAGCTATTACACCATTACAATCGAATCATCAGCGGAGGGCAAAATTTCTTGAATATGATTAGACAACTTTTGCTCCTAAGTGTGTCTTATGAATGCCCCCGCCAGCAATTGAATTATGTTTGATTCGTGCATACATTCCAAAACATTTACATCTTCGCTTACGAACGAGAAGAAATGCCGTAGAGACAAGAACAAACGCAAAACAAAAAACCGAACCCGCAGTTTAGGTACGGCGAAATGGAAATCAATTCAATTAAAACGCGTTGCATAATTCAATCTTAAACATCACTTAACTTTGGCCACCAAAATTTGCGCTCGCCGCAATGTTGTGTTGACAGTAGAGATGTGTACACTGAGTAAGAGTGAGTGAGTGAGTTAAATACCGCAAGTTAAAGTATGGTTTCAAATCAGCAAAAAGAGTTTATTTCACTCTTTATACTAACTCACTCTTTATACTTACTCACTCACTCTCTGTGCCGACTTCTAACTCACTCTTTTCGGTTTATACTCACTCACTCACTCTTTTCGGTTTTAACTCACTCTTTTCATATTATAATTACTCTTTTCTAATACGAAAAGAGTGAGTTAAAACCGAAAAGAGTAATTATAGTATGAAAAGAGTGAGTGAGTGAGTATAAACCGAAAAGAGTGAGTTAGAAGTCGGAACAGAGAGTGAGTGAGTGAGTGAGTGAGTGAGTGAGTGAGTGAGTGAGTGAGTGAGTGAGTGAGTGAGTGAGTATAAACCGAAAAGAGTGAGTTAGAAGTCGGCACAGAGAGTGATTACTAACAGGATATTCAATTTTATTTTTTAATGAATCTTTAAAGAGTGAGTTAAGGATTTAAATCGTTATAGTTACTCTTTTACTCTGATTTAAATCACTGAAAAGAGTGAGTTTTCTCATCTCTAGTTGACAGACAGGATTGCGATTCGCCTCTGGTTTGTATAACAGTATAACAGCGCATTACAACAAAATGTCGAGTTGCCTCCAAGCTACACTGCAAGCTTGTTTTGAGTACTGTCGTTTGTGTGTGTGTGTGTCTGTTTGTGTAACCGTCCTTCACTCGAATATCACTCCACTCTTCAGAAGACGGAGTGGAAGTGATATTCGGCACCCTAATTGACTCATTCCGCGTTTACCTTCCCGGTTTTCGGAAACCGTTTTCATGCGCCATCAACCGCGTTCGGCGGGGTCGCCGAAAAATAAACATCCTAAAAACTCCATTCCGACAAGAAAACCTAACACAACCTTAACAATGGTACACGCACAATGGCCGGGTGTGGCGTACCCATTAGCGCGTGGACGATTTTCGACATCTCGCCTATCGCCACAGTCGAAAGCCTTCCGTCGAACCGAAAACCCACCAACCCATCCGTGGTTCCTTTCTCGTGCTGCGGAGCGTGTGTAGCGAAGGTGTACGTATCTTCGCATATCCGAAGGCTTCCTTTCCGATTCCGGCGAGCCTGAAGGAGGGGGGCTGTCTGGTGAAGGATGATGAGCAGCAGCAAATCGATACCGGAGGTAAGAGCTTACGACCTTCGGCCCGGAAGGGTTTGTAAAGCGTGGCAGTAAAACAAAAAGCATACACTGGTACGGCGACACTGCGCCAGCCAACCGCGAAGACCCTTTTTGATAATGTCATGCTGTTTTTGGTGTTTTTTTTCGTGATGGGGACGGTTCCGCCACATTGTAAGAGGCCTTGCTAACTCACACAATCGGTTTAGCGTTGTGAAGGGATGATGGTTGGCCGTGCAAGGACACCAGCAGTCAAAAAGCTTAAAAAGGGAAATACTTTCTGCACGGCGATCAAGGACATGAAGGGCGTTTAAAGTGTTACAGTGCGCGCGACAGAGCTTTAAAATGGGTAGGCAGGGAACAGCCTTGTATAAGTTGCTATAATTTTATAGCGTACCGACTAAGCGGCTTAGTATATTTAAAACTTCAATTTTTAGCAGCTTTAAAGCAAGAGTACTCGACTTTCTAGTAGTTGGTAACATTTATCAATAATATATGACAGTTTGAAAGCTGTTATACAACATTCTAAGCGTCAAAGCAATTGAAACAATCCTACTAAAAATCTCTGTATAACCACTCACTGTATACTTGAGTTTTTCCAATGAAAACAAACCTTCTCTAGCTTCCGATTTAAATCCCGACGGCCAGTTGCCTCTAGTCTAACTTTCATGATCTACCTGTATCTGCAAACAATCGTTCAGCCAACTGCAAGCTAAATAAAGTCATCGTCCCAAGCCCACCGTGGCCCCGTAAGGGAAATCCATATCCCATTCCCTGTTCGGGAGAAACTAGCTCCAGAGCATCCATCCCACCTGTGCCCGGTTAACCTAATTAAACAAAACTTAATCCATAAAGGCGAGCCGTTCAACAACTCTTCGGGCAAGCTAGGAAGGGTTTTTTATAGCTTTCCGAAAAACTTTTCGCCCAACTTTTGCCGAATAGAAAACACACACACACGGTGGAAAAGGGTGGCAAAATATAACAAGCCCCTGTACCAGACATCCGATCGTTCAGCAAAAGTCTTGAAGTAGCTCCCGCAAAGACTTGGTGAAGAAAAATTGTCCAGGCTACTCAACCAACATTCGGCAGGCAGGGAAAGGCTGTTGGAGGATGGAGCATGCAGGCAGGAAATAGTTTGCCCGATTACGCATTCATATTCTGGCCCGCGGGCTGAGGAGCATTTTCACTGTGCAAGCCGGAACCGGTGTGCAAGTTGTGCCATATTTTGTCTTGAAAAACTTTCCCGGTCCCGATGAGTATACACCGAGCGGGGGCCGCGCAAGAAAAACCGACCACACGATACACACAATGGGTTTCATTATTAAACATTTCTTTTTGCCTTTTTTTGTGTTTGTGTGTTCCTCCTGGCCATGGTTCGTTGGCTTCCCGCACTGCATCTGCGGCTTTAGCACAACCATCGCACCATCATCATCATCGTCAATGCCACCAACCAGTCTCGGAACCGTTTCCGGACCGTTGCAGCAATGTCGGGGGGGTGTGCCGGCTGGTCGAACGCCCAAGTATGATGCCATCGTCCGCCGTCTGTCGAACCGCAACTCCACCAAAAACAAAGGCATATTTCACCTTCTTTCCACTGGTGCTACTACCACCATTGTCACCATTACATCCGCGGAACGCATCCATCCATGGTCCGCGCTGAAATGTCACACCGGGTTCCGTTCGGTGGTGCGTGAGTGTTGTACGTTACGCCGGCTCGCTGCGCTTCGTTGACGCTTGTCGAACTGACAGGCAGCCCCCAGCCGCCGCCGGTGACGATGGGGACTAGGGCCAGCAGTACTTCATCGCCCAGTACGAGCCCGGTACGGTAATGGAGTTAAACCGGCCATTCGACCCATGAAAATTTTAATCCGTAACGAACAACGAAGTCATCCTGAAAACGATCCGATGCCGGTAGACGTTCGTCATTGCTTACCTGTAAAGAGAGAGTGAGGGAAAGAAAAAATGGAGGATTTTAGCGAATGGAATCTAATCAGCTTAACTGAGAAGTCTACTCCGCAGAAGGGAACTGGTCTTTGGTGTTCCACTATTACGGGAGGTTGTGTTCGTCCTCACAGGACACAGGATTTGGACGTTTAATTAAAAGCCTTCAGATAAAGCCGGCGAGCTAGAACTCATCCTGGGCGGGTGTGCATTTGACTTCGTTCAGCAAGCATCGTTCGCAACGGAATGTACTTGCGTTCCCAATTTTGCTGAAAGTCCGCCTTTCGTCGACTCTGTTCGCCCGATGACTTTACCCCGGAGGGACACACAATGTACTTGAAGCGTCGAGTGGATATCAGCAGTCCAACACAAGTCTTCGTCGGGTACGCATCGATTCTGTGTGCGTCTGGTACACGATTACGACTTCCAATGGAAAGGATCAAGAAGGACTCTGCTGCCTACAACTGGAGATAGATTTTTTTCCCCTCTCGAGATGAGTTTAATACACTGCTGCATTACTTCGGCCAGACAGAGAGGACTCTCTCTTAATCCAAACAGCTCACGCAATACTGGTCAGAATCTGGTTGCGAGCAAAACTTTATCTTACCAGCAAGCGCCCATAAACTAACCCCGCAAGAGCTTTCGAAGGGGCCATCTGGTGTGGTGCAAGTATGTGGAATTATATACTGATTACTTTATTATCGTTACGCTCTTCATCCGTCGGTCGTCCAGAAGGGCCAGAACACTTCTTATTTCAGCCTCGCTCGGTTCAAGTTTGTGCATCAAAGTTCCAAAAACCTCTCCACAGTCAAGTGGCTATCCTGCCTGGTTCTTCGAGTGAGAAAGTGGATCGTCTTGAGTAGAGAGAGAGAGAGTGTGTGTGTGGTGCTTCGAGCGTTCTTTGAAGCTCATTTCTTTGTGGCGCAATGTGTGCGTCGTATGTTTTTTTTCCTCTTTTTCGGACCACTTTCGATTGAACTTGGTCCGGAGAAGACCACCAAGAAAAGCATAAGCTTCTTTCAAACACAAACACTTCCACCAATGCTCGAGGACTCGAGGATAAAGCGGAAGGATTACTGAACCACACAGCAGCACACACACACTCGCATACGGACATATTCCATAACACACTCGAACCCGATGAGTATTCATTTTCTGCAACATGCTAAACGAGGACTACACCGTATTGTGATCTCGTTGCTTGCAGCTGGCAACCCCTTTTGGCACACACCTCGAGGGATTCAAGGATGATGTTTGCTTTAAATCGGAAACAACACATTCTGCCCAACACTCAACATGTGCTCGTCTGTGTCTCGTTCATCGTCTGACATGTCCCAAAAAGGACCCAGGGTTGAAAATCGAAGACGAACAACGGACAACAGTGTACAAACCATGCCAATAAAAACAAACCATCCATGACTAGACACACATTCGTAGCAAAAAGTTCAACATAGTAACATCGTTTGTGATCGTGTGGTGCGGGCCTTCTACTGCTGCTCACCACCCGGAACGGAACGGCCAGCTTACTACTTCACATTATAAACCGATGTTCCGATAGCAACGGAACAGATTTCGGGCTTCCAAGACCATTATATGGAAAACAGCCATTTTCATGGTTCGATTTCGGAAACTGATTGTCATGGCCATTTCACCCTATCGATGCATGGTCGATTGAAAGTAAGAGTAAATGTTCAACATGCATGTTCAACAGAAATGGTTCATTTGTACTTTCTTAGTATTTTGTGTACTCTTCCGCATTCACGCATTCACATCGAAACGTCTCTTGAGATTTTTGTGCTAGAAAAAACAGATATTAATTTCTATAAAACACCGATTGAAACTTAAACCCTCCAGAGTGCGGATAAGTTCTCTCTTAACCCTCCTACATCGACCACAGCTAGCTGGAGTTTATTTTCTTTTTGTCTTTCTGTTCCGAAAATAATCTCCGCTGGTGGGTAAGGAAACGCATAAGCGGCAGCTCTAAAATTGGTAAACATTTACGTACCCTGACTTCCTGCGGGACCCGGTTCCGTTAAAAGCAACAACCCAGGTCCACACAAAGTCCCCTCTAACGCTGGACCATTATTTCGATCACCGCACCGACTATATGCCACATGTTCCATTAGCTTTTCGTCCCCCCGGTATCATGTGTGTTCCGAGTGACATTTGGATTAGGCTTTTCATTTTCTCATCCGTCTTTTACCCTCATCCGTCCGTCCACTGCGCTACCCTTGTTGTTATTTGCAGTTCATAACGACACGACGAGCCGCTGTAAGAACCTAATCAATATCGGCTTTTAACAGCACATCTGTTAGCCGTCACCGACGGCTTTTCCCTCGCAGCTCATCCTTTGTCGTCTCTCTCGCCATGGGCGGGTATTGCTGTTGCTGTGTGCCAGACAAAAAACTGGGCAGGAAATTCTGGGCCACTATCGACCGGAACGAATGTATGTTTACTGTTTGTCGATGAAATTAACTCCCAACACGGCGTGTACATTGACATTTTCTCTCTCTCTGGTCGGAAGATGATGATGGTGATGATGACACGACATGCTGCTGCTGCTGCTGCACTTCATTAAAAGCACCGTGGTGACACGTGGCGTTTGGGGGTGTGAAACCATGGCCGTTCAGGACTCTACTGTTGCTGGATACACCAAAATCTTGGCTACGTCAAGCACATGGAGAATGGAATGTCCAATTTTCCACGATGAAGATGAAATGTCTCACACTCACCGTATAGGGAACATGCTGGATCCTACCTTGAGCTGGTAGGATCCCCAGATACACGTAAAATAAAACAGATTGCAACCAATAAAAGGCTGACTCTCGCAGACATTCGGAGGGATTTGTTGTGTTTTAACGAACCGAAGCGCAAAGCAATCCTGTTCGGCATCATATTGTCACCAACAAGTCCCGTCACTAATTGCTGGTTGCTCTTCTCTATCGGAATTAAATAAAAGCAGCTTTTAGGACACATAGTTCTAGACCAGATGACGTTGTTGCTTAAAACTTCTTGACAGAAAAGCTTAAGAAAAGCACATTATAATGCACTCTTTTTTTTTCTTTAAATCTCTCCAAAGCTCCAGCATCAACTCCTTCTGGCTGGCGTGACTAACTTACCGTGCCGGAGTAGATTCAATTTTCACCACCCAAAACTGTCACTTAAGTAAACTCTATTTGCACGCTTTTTAACCCGTGCAGCCTCCTTGATCCTTGATCCGTTAGCTTCTCCAGAAGTAAGAGAGAGCGCGCAAAAAAACACCGAAAACCTCCCTACCGCACAGGGTCAACGAAGTTGATGTTTACCATCTTTCCACTCGTGCGGGATGGAGGGCCATTTATTTTAGTAAAATAAGCCAAAAAAAACCCCCCCGCTCAACCAACGCCCGGAAGCAGACAGAACTTTTCCGCTTCGGTTGACTCAAATCGATTTACAACTTCTAACCCGGTTATTAAAAGTTGGCCCTTCAAAGCGCATCACACTGCCCGGGTTCCGGCGATCCTGCCAACCAACAAATAACACACACACAAAAAAAAAATGGCATGAAAACTCAGATCGTCCCCGTTAACTGCCCCGCGTTGGATGGCAATCGCAGGTCAAAAAGGATATAATTTGATGGAAAATGTTTGTTGTTGCGCTGCGGCGCTTCCGGCAGTTTCTCCGTTTTGCTGCCGAACTTCATATTTTTCCGCTGAATAAATCAAACATGTATTATTTTTTTTTCCTTTTGCCATTGCGCCATTTTCCTTGCGGCGTAGTAGCAGTTTCGATTAAAAAACTTTCCCACTGTGACGAGAGTCCCCGAGTATGGACAGCATCAAACTTCGGCTATTGCGCGATTTTGTCAGGAGCGAAAGTTCCGCAAACGTGTCCAGATTGGACGGGACGGTTTAATCTAATCTAAATTTGCATCACCATTCGTCATCCTTAACACTGATGTCCTCCGCACGTCACAAAAAGAGCCAGGACGATCATCAAGCTTTGATGAACTTTTTCTAAAAAGTGTCTTCAAAATGGATAAAACCAAACCAAAGTATTACCACCAAAACACACACACACCAACTTCAATCGCATGAAGATAAATCACGTAGAAAGACAAACAATGGGCAAGACAATCTTTCACTGACAAAATGTGTTTACTCACGGTTTTTGGACTTGTGTTTTTCCCTCCCCCGGGAACAAGAACAAGCAAAAGGAAGGAAGACAACCGGAAATGGGGATGCAGAAATTACTTACCAAAGTTTAATCTACCATCATAATTCATCATCAATTGGATGGGATCGATGGGTGGAAAATCCAATCAGCAAATGTGCGACAAGCGACTGACAACCAATGCTTATGGCCAGGATGTCTCGTGCTCGTCCACCCGAAAACCAAGTGAATCTTCGCTTCAAGTGTTTGTGTTAACGAAAGTTTTAAACACCATTCATTATTCGTCCTCGTAGCAGTCGACAATAGGACGCCACATTCATCGACGACCATGCAGAAGACGATCACGATCACTTCAACCAAAGTCGGACCTCGGACGTAACGTAATAGGATAAGAATATATTTTCATCCACTGCACAAGCACGTGGCGCGGTGCAACTGCAATTTGCACTTACGAGTTTCGTTCAACTCGTTTCAGCGAAAGGTTGCTCCATTGTGCCGGAACCATCGCTCGTAATCAATCGCACTAAAAGCCACTCGTTCTCTAAGTCTCTCCGCTTTATCCTTGCTGCTGGACCGAGGGCAGCGAAATTCTGTTGATTTATAGACGCCCACAGCCAGCGTTCTTCAGCCTCAGTTCCACTTCCACCTAAGGAAAACACTTTCCCGAAAGCATTCTACAAGTTTTCAACCCATTCAAGTACTTGCACCCGTGTGTGTCTGTGTGTCTTGGGAAAACGTTTCCAACCAGCCAGGGTTTTATCCGTTTAGCTCCGTGCTAGCTACACCGAGAAGGATGCTTCTCTAATGAGCGATGAAATCTTCCCATTTTCTTGGATGCCACCAGTGAGAACACGACCCGCCTGCAAATGGATTGTTTCCTTCCATCGGTTTCCATCGTGCAAAGCAAGAATATGCACTATATTTGCACAGCTCATTTTCTTGCCACTTGGCTCATTACGCATCCTTTATGCCAGTCAATCCGAGCTTGCGGAGTGATAATGAAATACACACACACAGCAGCAGATCAGTTTGCACTTTCAATCGAGCGAAAGTGTGTTAGTTGCATAAGATGGTTGCCGGTTGAGTGAGCCGAGCCGAACGCTACGGTTAAGCGGAAGATGCATCTCTCGGTTGAATGAATGTCGATCATTGCGGTAAACTGAGCACGGTATACGTAATGAATGATACCATGGATACCACGGCATGATCCGACGCTTACTGCTGCCATTTATTTAATTAAACTTAGATTGCTGTTGGGATGTATTGAAGGACACGTTTGAGAATTACCTTACAGTACTGTTTAGTTATTGATATTGTTAAGTTTATTATTTGAACGATGTTAATTTTAATGCACTGATTCTGTTGTTTTGGAAAATCGTACAGTGACAGCCGAATCAATATGTTACAATGTTTTTAATTCAATGCGGAAAATTGGATAATACAAAATTGTCATCTACTTGGTGATTGGACAAGCCAACTCATCCCTGGGAAGTCCTGTTGGGTCTTGCGTCCTTTTTGAGGAGGTTCTACTACTTACATCCAACTACTTAAGGGACAAGGCTTCTTTCAAAACCATCCTCAGAAGCTGATGTTGACACAAGATGTCCACTACCTTGAATGCGTGGATATTAGGAAGACACCAGAGCATCTCTTGTTGAAATGCCCGATGTTTAGTTTAACGAAGTGACTATGGAAAATATTACAGGATTAATGTGTTCTGGTCGCAGTAATGAGGTCGTCAATGCATGTATGGAGACTGGTGCTCAATATATTAGCGATAACTTTAACGTTATACTGCTGCGATAGCTAGTACTCTAATAAAGGAGCGTGCTATTGTTGAAGGTAAAAGATCACCGTTAAATCCTAGAAGGAATTGATCAGCTCTTTCAGTAGTCAGCAGTGATTGCGAGGCTAGCAAACCTAACCACGCAACGTCTTTACATTTCTCAATACTCTACCTGGTAACCTGGAAACGTTTAGTGAAGGCTCAAGAAGTTTTAAGTCAGGTCTCGTAGGTCTTTGTTTGTTGATTTACTCCATGACAAAGAAAGAGACTCTGAGAGAGACAAAAAGAGGTCATTGCGTCGTCTAGTTTGGCATGACTATTGCTAAGTTGCTATGTTAAGTCAATCGATGAGACAGATTAAGTCTTGGAGAACTAGGAACTCATTATTGGCAGAACTGTTGTAAGTTATTAAAAACCTTTATCCCTGTATTTGCCGAACTCTAAGCTACATACCTTCTTGTAAATGAGATAGATGATGCCAAGGCACAAAGCATCGATTCCTCATATCACAGACTTTAGGGACTTCGATCACAATTTGATGAATTCTGTGAACAAGAGCTACTGCGCCATTTTTTGATGTAGTGAGTTTAGTTATCGGATATGTCACATACAACCAAAGGCCCTCTATTGCACCATACAATTGTTCACTTAGCCAACCAAATTGTTTTATCAGTCCCACTGCTCAACCCTCGAAGGAAATTGATATGCACAGTTTTCCCGAATTTTTCCCACCACTCTCACCAACCAAACGATAATCGGAATCAGCTATTCCAGCAGGCACAACACAAAAAAGCATAGCAGAGATGAAAATTTGCACTTCCAATTTGGCAATTAAAAGGAAATAAACTGCACCAGGCTATGATCTCTCCTCGGCTCGGCTGGACGCTGTGTGTCATTTGCACTGGCCCTCGCTTCCAACCACTGCTTCTTCCAAGCCCAGCCCCCACCATTCAATTGGAACATTTCGTTTATCTTTATTTGCGAACAACGGATGGAAAAGTGGGTTTTTCTTATGGCCCGCTGCAAAACGAATAGTCTGGATAGCAGGGATAAACAACGCCGCTTGCAGGAATCCTCGGTTCGTCGGTTCGAGGGCTTTGTCTATGTTTCCGATGTACGGATGAAATTTTCTTTTGCCGGTGCAAAATTCACTGCAATTGAAAAAAAAAACCCTGGAACACAATCGAATTGACCCTCCCGTTGTATGTCCCTTGGGAGTCACCAAAAATATGGAGATATGGAGGAAAGGGTTAAAGAAAAGTGGAATCGAAACGTACGTACCACATACACAGAGAGAGAGCAGCTAAAGCCCGCGCGCACCAGAAGATATCAACCTAATGATATATAAATACAGCTTTCGGGAATCGTTTCACCGGCATTTTCCTAGGCAAAAAGCCTGGCCTAGGCCACCGTCATTCGAATCATTAATTTAATCATGCCCCGGAAGCTATGCGGAGCCCACACAATCCACAGGCACAGCACAGAGTTTTGGACTTTTTGCGTCCTTTTGCTTCCACTTATCGAGCCTTCCGTTTTTCCTTTTTTTCCCGAGTGCTCATCCTTCCCGTGATGCGTCCGGATGTACGGAGTATTTTTATTGTGTCGATTCGAAGCGAAGAGGGAAAAAACACACACACACCACTATCTGAAAACTGTTCCACTTTTTGCTTAATCCTTTTTCCACCGAATAAAGGAACGGTCGGTTTTCGGTAAGGTTCATCCGTGTGTCTCGCAGGATTTTCGGATCAGGATTTATCGTTATTGCTTGCACGAAACGGCCGTCCGTTCAGCCGCCGTACTGACCATATTCGAGTGCCATGTCCTCGAAATTATCTGATCATTCCAATCAGGCCGTTGTCGTTGCCATTCGTCGTCGGTCGTTCGTCTCACGAACAGTTCTGTGTACCCGGATTTTGTGTGTGGAAGGAAAATTGCTGCCTCCTGCCTGGTTTTTGTTTGGTTGGCTGCAACAAACAACAACGAAGAAAAACACGAAATCTGCCCGATTGGAAGCGGCAAAAAACCGAGTAAAGGAAAATTCCGCCAACCGAAACTGTGAAAATCGAACCTCTTTTTCCACTCGGTTTAGTCGGCAGCAGCACTGGCAAAATGAATGGAACGACGATGATCTACAGGATGCTCGCTTGAGATGCTTCCTTTCTGGCTAGCCCACGGATAAAACATCTCGGAAAACAGTGCCCGGTTACGCTGTGTTGTTGCGGTGTGTTGTTTGCCGTTTGTTTTATTTGTCTCGCGATTCAAGCAACCGGAAAAACGTAAACGTCAAAAGCAAACACGAAGCAACGCCCGGCCTCCTACGATTTCGCTACCAAGCGCGCAAGCTTGAAATGACAGTTGCTGAGGGTTTTTCTTGGTCTTGGTTTTTTTTAAATCGGCGAAAAATAGGACAAGATTTATTGTTTTGCTAAGTGGTAGCAAAACGAGTTGGTTTTCCTTTATCGATAGGAGCTAGTTTTTTGTGTGTTTTGTTCACTTACATCATTGGATGGAAACTCTATTTCCTGGTGAAACCCTTTTTCGATTTGGAAAGATTTATAAAAGTAATCCGAAAACGCTATGAAGAACTATCAGTTCAAGTAGGAAGTATTTTTCACGTTTTATACTACGATTTTTCATGGTATAAACTCAAAGCCTCAGCGAGAATCAAATACCCAACATCAACTTCAAGCTTACGGTCGATCCTCCAAACAGATAGCACCATTTTATGATGTTGATTTTCCTACTCGCCGTCACCGTGGCTCCTTACGAAAACAGTTCTCGCCAATTCGATCGCATACATACACAACACACACACACACCCTCCTCTCTCGGTGTTTGTTTTTACAGCGACAGAATAAAGAAAACAACCAGCACCAACATAAACTGTCCCCGAAGCTGTCGAAGCAGCAAGACGTACCCGGCGGCTTGTCCTTCTTGGAGAGGCGACCAGGATGGTGACTTCGAAATTTGTATCGATTCGAATCGATTGAGATTGCTCGAGAGTGTGCGAGATAAATAATGCCGAAAGAAAAATATCAATCAGAGGATTACCCAGAATAGGCCCAGACAACAAATCTATGCCTGGGAGGAAGTGGTACAGTTTCCAATAAAGCTTCGTTAGGTCAGAAATCATCCCAAGGCTTGTTGATGGTTAAGTAATGTTGATTTCTTACTTCCAACAGTTTATTTATTTTACAAGGAGAATGTTCAATAAATCTTCAACTAACACTCACACAAAAAATAGTAGTTAGTTAACTTGTAAAAAGAAAAAGCTTTTTTAAAACTAAAACTTCAATTCCCCACCATTCAAACACTCGAATGGACACGATGTTTCGGCAACCGATTCATTGGTCCAGAATGGTCCACACGAAATGGGCAATTAATTTTTCTACCAATAAATCACGTCCAGCTGCCAACAGCTAGATCACGCTTAGCCCCTACGACAAAGAGTGCTTTTAAACAACTGTCCAATCGTCCGGCTACAACCATTTCGGTCCCAGTTTTGGCGAACATCAGCAAAAGCACCACCGAAACCATAAATCAAAGCGCAACAGGAAGACACCATCATCATCAGCAGCATCGTCACTTCAATAAAAATCTTGTCCCACACAACAAAAAAAGCGACACATCAAAACAAACTAAGCGCTAACAACCGAATGATGAGATGGAAAATGGCCACAACAAAAAAAAACAAGCTCCACCATCATCATCATCATGAGCCGGGGATGCTCAATTTTGAAGCAAAACGAACCGAAAATCACTACGAGCTTTTTGCTGTCGATTACTTTTCGAAAGGCCTCTCGCTTTGCTACCACAGTTTCTACCAACCCATCATCATCATCGGATGGTGATTGGCACTATAAATTAGTGATAACGAAATGGCGCCGTTCCGGGGTCGGTCTATATCTAGGTAGAAAGCAGTAGACACACACTCACACAGGGGGAACAGTGTAGCGCACAGTTTGGTCCATTTTTGGGGATTTTTTTTTCGTCGAACGATCAGCAAAAATGACACACGAAGTAGTTGATTGACAGGAAATTGAAGTGGTCAAACTTGATCTACCTCAGAGTTTACTGGTGCCAGCGCAAAAGAGAGCAGCGCTAGTGGTGGCACACTGTAATTGAAATATGTCACATAACCCATTTAGATAACCCATCTTCCATCGTCCGGCGAGCGAGGTGAAAGTGCATTTTGGCTTTTATCTCGATCGATGATCAACCTGTCAACCGCACCGCATCAACCTGGCTTCTTGGGAAAGGAGCTATTTCTGAACGACACGCTTAAAGAATTAATTTTCCCCACAAAAGACAAATCAAGAGATTTCAGTTGTGAATTTGTTAACCATCGAGGCCAACAAAACCAATCAACCGGCAATCTAACGCGTCTCGAATTCTCGTCGAAAAATGTTCGTTGTTAATAAATCAGTTTTCCATTAAAAAAAAATCACTTTCGACAGCATTAGATAACTCAAAAAACCCATCCAAATCAAATGCGAGAAACCAGTGGCGGAAAATTTCATTCTACTTCAATCTTTACATCCACAATAAACCGGGGATGGTGAGCGCCAAATTTTGGGGAAGTGGTTTCCGATATTGAATGACGGATTCAATTTATCGTACAAATTCGTACTTTTATGCAATTGCGCGCGACTGGGTGGGAAGCAATAAATTTTCGCACGGAATGCGGGGGGTGGGGGGCTTCAAAACACGCCAATAGCCGCTTTCATCATATCGATCCCTCTGTTACCGGGTTGTTCATCCATGGCTTTCCCTTTTTTTCCTCCATTTTTGGTGTGCTCACACAAACACACACACACAAGAGATCACCCAATGTTGCAGCACAATAAACAACATCACACCCCAATGCTGATGCTCCCCTAGCATCGCATTTTGTCTGTAACACACAGTGCTTGCGCTATCCGAGAGTCTAACTGATGGTAAACTCTACGAATCCATGGAGTAATTGGTGTCGGAGCAGTGAGGGAGTCGAAAACAAATAAATAAAACACAAATCGTGTTGCAGCTGTCGTGCACTACACACCAAACACAACAACACTTGTGATGGCACGGCCGGTGTTGCATCCTGCGGCTCATAAATTCCCACTAGCACCACCATATTCATCCACACATTCGCATCCGCATTGAACTGACAGGTCATAAAAATTAATTAGAAAGAATTTCGTGCCCATACCGTGACAAATGTGCCTCGATCGGAAGGATACTTAGCTGTGTGGATAGTGTGAAATGTGTACGGTATCATTGACACTTTCGAACGGAAAACTCTCGAACGAACGTTGTCGAACAACATCCAGTACGAATCGAACACAACAGATTTGCTGTCAGAAAAGGCTTTAATTTGATAACATGTTGTTTTCGTTGAGACCTAAGGTTTACTTAAGACTTTATGTTTGATAATAAATTCTAAAAAAGCATGTCTATCAGCGAAATTTATGGCTCCGCTCCATCGCAACTATCAAGCAATTATATTGTTTGTGTATCGATAAGTCTAATAAGCCTTTAGATGACCGGCATAACCTATCAGGTCGTTAAGCCAAGAGGAAGAACCGATTTGCAGTATTGGTTAACTACAGAAATCTTGGAAACCGCTCACGGCATCGATTACCTTCTTATTCTTCTCTGGCACTACAACCTCTGTAGCTCTTCTATTGCTAGCATTATATGACTTAATTGGGGCGGCCCGGTGGTGTATACGATAGCGGTGCCGGTCTTCACACGGCAGGACCGGGGTTCGAATCCCGGCGGACCGCCTCCCCGTACGCAGGACTGACTATCCAGCTACGGGTATAACTAAGTCATAGAGAGCTAGCAATTGCTAGCAGGCCAAGACCTACCAAGGTTGTAGTGCCAGAGAAGAAGAAGATATGACTTGATTTTTATCCGTAGCTGAATAGTCAGCTCTGCGTACGGGGAAGCCCTCCGCCGGGATTCGAACCCCGGTCCTGCCGTGTGAAGTCGATTACCGCCGTCTGGCAATTCCAGACTTTATAGCGGACCTATCAACACCATTACTCCATCTAATCTTGAGCCTAACACGCCTCTTCTGTTCCTGAAGAAGGCCCTCAAACACTTGTCTGAGTCGATTAGAGTTTGGGAGACCAAAAAAGCTCCTTTTGTCCTTTTTGTCTCCCGAACGTGGTATTTTAGACAGAGTCCATGTCTCAGAAGCATATGTAAAGCACGGTTACCTATTTGAGGTTATAAATGTCCTGCACGATTACCCATTTCTACATCACCCCTTCATAGATTAGTATTTGTTAACAGGGATGGTGGTTGTGACTTTTTAAATAGTTCCTTAAAATAAAAAATTTAAATAAACTTTATTCGTAGTTAAGGACATAAAACATTGAATTTCGCCGATATCCTGCAACCTACAACCATGAAAATCCATATTCATAACCCATAGAGCTGAGTCTTTCGTCCAATTTTAAGCCGTTGTCTAATGGCTAACTCATCCGGAGGATCGTAACACCGATTGGTCGTTTTAGAGAACTTTTCTCTAACGTTCGAGTCTGGCAATAGGGTACCATAAACTAACTTTCATCGTACCAAGCAACAAGCGGTGCATCTGAAACTTCCATTGCATAACTCCAGTGCACCCAATGCACGGATGCACTTCCCACGATAGAGCTCCCTCTCTCTCTCTCTCGCCCTCCTTTTCTCTCCCTCCTTCAAACGATTATGTGCGATCTGATTTTGTTTTCGCTTTAAACACACACCGTGTCCTAAGCAATTATACCATCACGGGCTTCTTACGGTAAAAACAAGCTCAATTAAATAATCTCATTCCATGCCGCTACAAACACACACACACACACACCTCCAACTCGAAACACTTTCCCAACACCCAAGAGAGAGAGAGAGAAAATGAGTGTCCCCCTTGACATCATAATTGGCCATCACCGGTCAAAACCCGTGTGTGTGTGCTGGGGTTGGTTTCACTTTCCATTTCCCTTTTACTAACCGGTTGCTGGCCGACGACGATTTGCTTGCGTTTGGCACCGTGTCGGATTATTGCGGATACATACACAGACACACATTGGCCACCTTCTTTGTGCGAATAGACCGAAAAACTCTCACTTTCCGCATCCGGTCAGCTGGCAGTGCTCGAAGCGGAGAAAACCGAAAACCACACAACAAATGTGTTCCGAATTGAAGATAGCTAACCGTAGCAAGAAAGGCGCATAAAACCGAGTACGATTGATAATTATCAGCTGGCAAAGAGATTGAATTAAATTACCATCCATAATGGGCGACCTGTGTGAAGGGTAGATTTATTGACGATCGCGAGATAGAAACCATTGCTTTACATGACTCTCGCACGGCGTTCTCTGGTGGTTCCATTTATCAATGCCTTTCCGGCGTCCGGTTATTAATTCTTGGTCGCCCCCCCGCTCGACAATGCCGTTCAAGAAAATCTGGAAGGGTATGATGCTTCACTGTTCAACCTCACCACCGCACCAGCACATCATTGTAAAGCGAAACACAATAAGATGGGCGCACTTTTTTTATGGCCACAAGCAGAATGAATGCATATGAGAGGCGCATCACAGCAAATCTGACTACAATGGCAAAACTGGGAACTAATGCATAAAACGGTCGACCGATAGAGCGATCGGCTTGAGCAGATAACTCTCTCGAGCATTTAAAAGGTCACCCCCTTCAGATAGTTGGTTGAGTTCCGGCTCCGGGACAATGTTTTCACATAAAATGAGCGCACCATCAACGGCGGGGAATCGGCCGAAAAGGCAAAAAGCGCAAAGATAGCATACTTTCAGGCGCGACCGCAACACATAAACCCCCTAAAGAAAGATGAAGAAGCACACATAAAAACCCGGCGCACGAATGAATTTCACTCTCACTCTCGAAATGGCAGGGCGGGAACAATAAACACTTTCATTTGCAATTTATTTTCGTTATTTATTCACCTATTCATCATTATCATCACCATTATCTTCTGTGCCAACGTTATAGCGTGCGTGCGTGGTGTGGCTTTTTTCATGCTCGGTTTGGCGTCGGTTGGGAATGAAAAAGCTTCCAGTCCCGGGTTAAGGAGGTGGTAAAGCTATTCGCGAAAACACACACACACACACACACACCACTCTTTCTCGAGCACCTTACAGTGGGTGATAATGGTGTTGGTGGTACTGCTGCTGCTGCCCGGCAACCATTAGCGAACCCAGTGGCAGTGAGGTAAGTAAAAGTAGTTTGCTATGATTCCCCGAAACGTGAACTGGCATCTGATGAAGCGTCTACAAAATTAGATGCTAAGCGGCTGCGAAGTACTTTTTCGCAGATTACGCTAATGGGTGCCTGCCAACCCATACACACACACACCCGTCCATCGCGATCGCCATTGGCAACGGAAGCTTTTACATTGCTCGGGAATTCGGTTCTAGCCGTGGTTGTTTAACATGAGTTGTTTAAGGGATGAAAATTTGTTTTCAGCTTAGCGAAGGCTTTACACATTACAGGAGGATTTTCTCTCCATCGGACATAGTTGCTCCGAGTGGGGTTGATGTTGTTGTTAATTACCTGTAACGATAAGAGAACATGAAAATAAGATATTAGATAGGAGTTAAACTATATTAAACTTTTAATGATAAAGCAAAAACAAATCAAGAATTAAGTCCCTTTTCCTTCAGAATCCTCAAACAAACGATTCCTATTCGATTACGTACTTCTTTCTAATTTCGCTTTCGCAGGGAAAACTTTTTCTTTCCCCAATCGAACATCAGCGCGCATTAGAATTGAGTTTTTCACCACCTACCTTTACAGCCCCGGGTGCTAAGCAATCACGATTATGCAACGATAAAACTAGGCAATACAAGTAAAAGTTCATTCTAGGCAACAGCAACAAAAACCCACCTTCGCTCACACTGCTCCATTGCGGGAGAGAAAAGCTACATGTAAACGGACCCCCACAAGAAAATCAATAGTCCACTTGCAGCACGAGATGCCTCCGAAGTTCTGAAGCGAGTGACGAAAAAAATCCAGAACCCTCCTCGGTCCGAAAATTTAATCCTCCTGAAAAGTGTAGCCGCACTCTCCAATTCGTTCAATTCATTCACGATTTGCCTACACACTTGGCAACGCGGCAAAGATAAATAGAACGAAAAGAAGAGGACCCCCGAAAAGCAACCAAACCAAAAAAAAACCGGCACCCGAAAAGCTCTCAGTACTTCGGCTCACAAGGACGGAGGAGCAGGAAATGAAAATCGATTGGTATTGGCGCGTAATTGGAAATTACTATGCAAAGTAATTTCAAATTTCGGAATCGGTACAGTTTTGCTGCGTTTCGAGTTTTGTTGGTGATGTCGGGCTGGCCTGTGCTGGGATGGTAGGATGTTGCAGCAGCAGCAATCGGTATGGTACGACAAACTTTTTTGCCTTTCCCATCTTTCATCAGCGCAAGGTAGCCTGGAACATGCAGGGAAAAACTGGGGCACACAAAAAAGTTTGCTCCTCATGTTGAGGATTTCGCTTCCGATCGGTCTGTCCGATCGTGTGCATTGCAGTGGTAGATTCGTTGTGTTTTTCCCTCGTTTTCCTTCGCTTTATCTATCTACCGGATACTTTTGGCTGCAATTAGGATCAGATTCTGCTTGTTTTTTTTTATCTGGATTGGTTCTTTACTCTTGGTGGCGGCAAGCATGGGAAGGAATGAAATTGGACAACTTTCATACGGTGAATTGCATCATGCGATTGCTTCAAAGAAGTTTTTTTTCTCGGGAAGCCTACTGACCTGCAGACGCAGAGGAATCTACGTTCTAGTTGCGTAACTGGAACTGATGAAATAGTTCAACTGTATCTATCGATGCTGGTAATCGATAAGCAATTTATCAACATGACTTTTTGTATTTCTACTATTTTCGTCTACTACTAATACTTCTCCAACATTTCTATTTTCATTTTCTTTTTTTTTTATTTTGTTTAATTTTCATATCATTCTTACCTTTGCGCTAGTTCTTCTTCTCCCCGTTCGTGTCTTCTTTTTCTCTGTTTCTTCTTTTATTTCTTCTTTACTTCTTAATTTATTTATATGCTCTCGTTTTTGCTTTCATATTTTCTTTTTATTTACTTAACATTGCCTTCATATCTTATTACCTTTTATTCGAAATTACTCGGCGTTTAGTTCTCCATTTATTTTTCTTATATTTTTATTCTTTTTCTATTTTTCTTTTGCTTTTTCTCTCTTTTTTCTTTTTCTTTTTTTTTCCTCCTCTTTTCTTTCTTCTTTTTTTCTTCTCTTTTTTTCTTATATTTTTATACTTTTTGTCATTTACAGTTTTACTCTATTATATATTTTTACTTTTATTTTTACTACTCTTTTTTTATTTCTTTTAACTAATATACTTTTATACTCTAATTCTTCTACACTTTTATACTTTTACTCTTTTATACTTTTGTACTTTTAAACTATTTTTATTCTTCATCTTTTATCATTTTTATCATCTTAATCGCTCTTACTCATCGTCTTCTTTAGAATTGCACCCTTAAGAGGTTTCTACCTGTCATTTATGACAACCATTGCTTCTTCTATCTCTACCACTACCAGAAAACTGCTCCCAAAACTGTACTAAAATGATTTCTTAGTACAGATCAACGTAATGGCGGCTAATTTGTATTTGCTTCAAAACTGCAATGAACCATGATATACTGAACGAGCGTCATCAAAGCTTAAAAGTACCAATAATAAAGCGTCTACCGAAAAAATCCCCCAGAAATCGTTCCCGCTAATAATAAACACAGCCCACACCAAAACGACAAGCTATCTCCATAACATTTTACCATAATTACCTTCGTCCCGTGCGTCGATTATCTGCCGCAACTACCCTGAAGCAGCAGCAGCAAAGCAGGATGCCGTGGGAAAAGGAGCGCAATGCGTCCAAACAGCCATACAAAAACCATCAACAAGCAAAGGAAAAAACGCTCTTGACAAAAAAAAAACCACATGAATAATGTGTTCTTCCCAAATTATTAGTCTCGCAGGATTCGTCTGTGCCCATTGCTTGCTTTTTTGGTTGCGTCCTCAGTCCATCAGTCAGCTGTCAGAAATCTCGTGTCCAGCCGCTATTACCCACCTCAACAAAAGTCCAATGAACCAGTGTCCCAAACCAGTAAACCAGAAGAAAAGAAGCGAACCACAGACACAGCAAAGCCCCGGAGAGCAAAACTGGTACAAAAAACAAATGTGAAGTCGCCGTCACCACCAAAAAAAAAAACGAATCGCTGGGTGAAATAAATATTGTTATTATTATGCTCGTTCCGCGTACTGGAGGCGGTCAGATCGGGTGCACACTCACACACGTCGAGGGTGGCATTCCGGTTCTGGTGAACGGTGTACACCACTCACTTTCGTCTACCAGTTTACCATCTGCCCCGTGTATAAGGGATGACGTCTCGAAACTCACACTCCGCTCGGGAACAAAAGCAATTAGCTCGAGCCACGGCATTCGGTGTTCCTCTTACACCGAAAAAAAAACCAGCCCTGGTGGCGCTTATGAATCGTGCGGAATCAAGCATGAGCAACAACCCACCCGGTTCAGTCTCAATGAGCGATGAACACATATCGCTCCAAGCTGTCCACATACAATTCGTCCGCCGACTTTGACCGAACAACACTGGTCGTCTTTGAGCTGGTTGTTTACGGCGGGCTCGATTAGAAGGTGACGTTCGTCACGGTGCGCTGAGCCGACGACTAGAGTGTCCACGGTCAGTCACAGCAGCGGCGAGTAGGGACGAAAACGAGGCAAAGGGTGAAACAATGATGTAACGTAATCCGACTTCAAAACAACGCCTTGAACAGTACGCCGGCCCGGCAAGCTGGAATGCCCTGATGCCCCAAAGCCACACACACACACAGGATGGATCACAACATCAAGGCGCGTTGACGTGTGAAGAATGTTGCGGTTTTGTTTCTTTTTTTTAGTTTCAAACATCAGGCAATGGATCAGCAATGGATTCTGCCCTACAACGCCAAGACTTTGAAGAATTCGTTCGCTTTAATTGTCCGCTGAGTGATTGAGTGGTCAGGATCACGTTACATTGCAACAAACTTTTTACTTCGACCGTCCATACATCTGCACTCGCAGTCGAAATCAATCAGATGCTGCACCAAAAATGGGATCACTAAAAAATTAGCTCCACCAAAAACCGTTTTCCAATCATTACCCGGAGTACAACTACGCGATCCCTATACCGTGTGTAACCGTGAGAAAACAGCTACAACCATTCATCAGTAGGCAATGTACGACGGGGACGGGGTCCGGGCGAATCCTCTCCTTCATCGTGCCCATCGTCGTGTACGTCGGGTCCGTCCGTCCGTTACACCACACCCACAAATGGCCGGTTCGTGTGTCATAATGCGGACGAAAAGGTACGATCAAAGACACACACAGCCATCCTAGCAGCAGCACAAGCATCCGGAGATTACTGCGGCAGAAATTGCACCGTTTCGGTAAAGTTCTCTGTTGCAATCGTCGTTCGACCAGCCGACCGTCCGACCACCGTGTCGTCGATTCCTTGCCAGAGGATGTGAAATGCCATAGCGATTCTGTACCGTTGTGCCAGTGGGACGGCAGTGCATTGCCACCTTCTTAACGATTGCCAACAAGGAGTGGCTTTGTGCTGTGCAGCTTCGGAACCATTCGGAACTGTAATAATGCTAACCTATATTACCTCGTTTTGCATTTTTATAGGATGACAGCGTTAAAGAGGAGTTGCCGTCCATTCCCAGCGTGATAGTAGCTTAGTAGATGCTTCATAAAACAAAAACCCTTCAAAACTGCCTACGCAGAGAACTGCTAACCGAGGGCGAACAACCATTACTGGAAATTGCACACATAAACACGATTGGCCCGCTTTTCGGATCGGAGCTCAAGGCCAACGCGTTACACGGTAGAGGCCTCTGTACCGACTTTGGGAAATATCCAACCACGTCTACAGTGGCTGTGTGCGTAGTAGCTTGGCAATACACAAAAGGAAAAGCTCCACTGACACGGAATCCACCCTTACCGGGCGGGCATGAACAGCCGATTCTTGACCTCACTTGTTGTGTTGCCTCCCCCTTCTACTTCTTCGACACGCACACTCGAGTTGCGAGTGTGCAGTACACACAACATTAAAATGCACTTTTCTGCATGGAGCCACTCGCTAGCCATTTTCCACCCCCTCAGGGAAGGTCAACTGTAGCGCTATCTGTACTTCTCTCTCTCTCTCGCATGTACCGCATGTGCTCTCGTCCAGCAGTTTAGCTAAGGTTCGTAAAAAACCCTTTCACACACACTGCCCTTCATTCTAAGCACTGCACCCAAAACAGCATACATACAGCCAACGTCATCAAGAGGCATGAACAGCCGATTCTTGACCTCACTTGTTGTGTTGTCTCCCCCTTCTACTTCTTCGACACGCACACTCGAGTTGCTGGTGCAGTACACACAACATTAAAATGCACTTTTCTGCATGGAGCCACTCGCTAGCCATTTTCCACCCCCTCAGGGAAGGTCAACTGTAGCGCTATCTGTACTTCTCTCTCTCTCTCGCATGTACCGCATGTGCTCTCGTCCAGCAGTTTAGCTAAGGTTCGTAAAAAACCCTTTCACACACACACTGCCCTTCGTTCTAAGCACTGCACCCAAAACTGCATACACAGCCAACGTCATCATCAGCGTCCGAACAGGGTAGTGCGCTCTCACTACTGCTGCGTAGACAGTTTCAATGCCATTACAGAATCATTGCAACGGCAGCCATTGACCACCGGGTACCAACCAACCAACCAACCCAGCCAGCCAGTCAGTCAGTTCCATCCATCATCGCCAATTCAATGAACCAAAGCCAAGTGTAAGGCACACAGAGCACAGTGGCTGCGCTCATGACGAGGCAGCACAAAGCACACTCAGCAAACCGTGCCGGTCAGCCACACACACTCAGCAAATAGTAGTTATTTTTAACGAATGTGTGCACATGTGATTATTCTATTTACATTCTGACCACCTTTTCTTTTTTTGTTTTGTTTGCTGGAGTTGCCCCGTAGCAAGAGAATGCGAGAACGTCCACGCATGCCGGGTCCTCACGCTGTGGATGAGTCCAATCAGGACTGAGAGAGCTTTAAGGTGGTTCTTCCCAACTTCCCAGTTTGTTTTGTAACTTTTTCAATGCATACTTGATCGGAGATGGTGTAGCTGGTAGGTAACATTGAGACGAGAACAAGCTCGATCACGTAGATCTGTGCTGCTTGAAAGTACTGAGGGCTGAGGACAACATTAGGCATGGCTCTGGAATTCTGTCGTATGCGACACAAACGAAAACGGCAAGTTCTACGACGAGTGCTCTAGGACTCGTCGTACGACTTTGTTGAAACAAGTGTTTATTTTTCGTCAGCAACTCCTGAGAAACTGTCAGTTTCCTTCAAAATTGGAGAATTCTTGTTTGCCCCAAGTGTAAGGCACACAGAGCACAGTGGCTGCGCTCATGACGAGGCAGCACAAAGCACACTCAGCAAACCGTGCCGGTCAGCCACACACACTCAGCAAATAGTAGTTATTTTTAACGAATGTGTGCACATGTGATTATTCTATTTACATTCTGACCACCTTTTCTTTTTTTGTTTTGTTTGCTGGAGTTGCCCCGTAGCAAGAGAATGCGAGAACGTCCACGCATGCCGGGTCCTCACGCTGTGGATGAGTCCAATCAGGACTGAGAGAGCTTTAAGGTGGTTCTTCCCAACTTCCCAGTTTGTTTTGTAACTTTTTCAATGCATACTTGATCGGAGATGGTGTAGCTGGTAGGTAACATTGAGACGAGAACAAGCTCGATCACGTAGATCTGTGCTGCTTGAAAGTACTGAGGGCTGAGGACAACATTAGGCATGGCTCTGGAATTCTGTCGTATGCGACACAAACGAAAACGGCAAGTTCTACGACGAGTGCTCTAGGACTCGTCGTACGACTTTGTTGAAACAAGTGTTTATTTTTCGTCAGGAACTCCTGAGATGCTGTCAGATTCCTTCAAAAAATATGGACAAACGACGATGAAGTTTTTCGTATTTTAAACTGATTCGCATTGAAGAATTGGACATTAGAGTTCGGCGTTGCGAATATCTCTGTGACTCTTCGTTGTGTTTTGATAACCAAGATGTGTGCAAGATGTACCAATGACATGTTTCACGCCACTGCATGTGGAAGATTCTAGAGCACAACCTAGGCACATATCAGCTCTTCTGTAACTAACTTTTTGAACGCTTTTTTTCAGAATGACTTCATCCTTCAGATACAGACATTCGACACCCATTCAAACACAACAAACGAATCGTCTCAAACAACATAACTCACAATGGTTGTGATAAACTTTATTTCGCTTCTTCCATCGTGATAACTCGAAGTTTTTCTTGTGAGATGTTTCATACACCATGCCCGCTCCACGCTTGTCTTTAAATCTGCTGCAGCAGGGAAAATCATGTTGTCCCTATCTATATAATCCCATCTTACAAATTTTCCGCATGTTCCGTGCTGCCGCTTCGCCGGGGACTTTTGCACCAAACTTGCTGACAGTTGCTGCTCAGTATCCGCAAGCTCAGCCAAAATGAACGCGTAAAAGAAAAATAATAAATTCTTCTTTTCAAGAGACTACCCCTCCTTAGTCAAGAAGATTGGTGAACAATATTATTAGCATTTCTTGTGTGTTTCTCTGCGATACTTTAGCACGGGGTAATATTTCCTTCGGTTCGTCGTCGGTTTACACGCGCGGGTAGAAGGATTATAATTTTTTCGCTTGCCGGTGTTGTTTTTCCTTCCCCCATGGAGGTTATTATGCTCATCCGGCAGCAGTACTAGTAGCATCAGTAGAAGGAAGAAAAATTACACCCCGAGGTCACTATAAAAATTGAATCATTCCGCTGTTGCGACTCACTACTGCTAGGGTGAAAGAAACAGAGCCCAGATGTTAAGTGAGACGATAAGATTAAAACTTTTTATCAAGCTGGCAAAAACTTGACCTGCTGCGTTTTTGACTCCTAACGGTACCGCGAAACAGGAGAGCGAGAGACAGACTTTTGCGCAACAAAGTTCTACAACCGGTGGAAAATCAAACCATCCATCCTGACGATCCAGCAACAACACAACGCCATTCGGGGCTGATGTTTACTTTCGCCTCCATTCAACCGCAGCAGCGAAGTTAAGACTCTCCGGCGGACCGTAAGTACTTCTTTCCCCCGCATTTGAAACGGTGTGCGCTCCCGTTGTACTTAACGTTAAGCGTTAGCGAGCAAACTCACAAAACGTTGGTGCGGCAAACTAACAGTGACTTTCTTTTCGATTCGCGGCTCATAAATACGAGTCCCGTGTCTCAAGAGATTGTTTTCTTCCGTTTTTTTTTTGCACAGTGGAAAACTAGGAAACCTAGGTACTGGAGACTTCTTCTCGGGTGGTAACAGCTGCTGCTGCGGTTGAAACGTGACTGTGGTGAAAAAAAACGACGCTTCCAGCTGTGCCTCTCTCATCAACGGGACAGAACATTCCCTGCCGGCCATTGTAACACTTAAGACGTGTCCTAATGCTACATAGTTGTGGCGGGTTCCAATGCTAGAAAGGGCACTCATTCTCTTCTCGTCGATAGAAAAAGAAAACCCCCGATAAAATGGCTGAACAATTTCATCGAACACAATACAACCCTATAGCGCACGCGGTTAGTTTCGTGGTGGTGATTCCGTATTACACGCAGAAACCCGGCTGGGAAGAAACCTTTGCACACCCATGGGAAACGAACGACAAGCAGCTTCCGGCATTCAAGTAGCCGTGCTAGGTAACGCAGTAACGATACTAAACTTGTCGCAGAGTTAAGTGACGCAGTAAAGCCATTGAACGTGAGTTCGGTTACCGGGAAAAGTGTTTTTTTTTCCCACTGCAAAAACCTCCGTTGTCTAAACCGATAAAACAAAACAATTGCAATTCAATTGTTTCTTAAAGTTTACATAAATTTCCTTTTGTATCACAATTTTCGCTTTTAAATTCATGCAATTGATGCCATAATTTCGCGTAATAAAATTATTCGCTCTATTATCATTGGTCCAGAGACTTGCGGCGGAGTGTGGCGCAATTTCGTTTAAAACTAAAATTATCTCATCCGAACGAACCGATCCCCGGTGCCCGATTCCGGGTGCATGATATAGCCAATTAACAGCACCTAATACCGCGTACCCAAATGGTTTCCAATTTCATCATTCAAGCGTCGATTTTTTTTTTTGCCTTGGTCTCTCCATCTATCTTCACTCGATTACACGGACGCACACCGAGACCATCATGCATCACACCGTTCGAACGGTTCGCAAGGGATAGAGCGCCAAGTCAAGATTAAACTTTCGCCAACTCGGTTACACCTTTCCTTGAAGTCTCCTCGTACGGCGTGGTTGTGGTTGCAAAAGATCCTTCTCGCGTTCCCGGGGCTAGAAGCAGATATATCAGCGAAAGATGAATCCCACCACGAGAGGGAAATGCAATGCCCCAACTGTGGACAGGAAATTACCACAAAAGCGTAGGGAAAATCAAGTTATGAAATCTGCAATCTCAGCCGCGCGCCTTCTCCAGTATGCACACCACCCAAGGCACCCCGATTCGATGCAATATCTTGTGCTGAAGGAGAAAATCATCATTGGCTTTGCGGTGTCTTTTCTGGTTGTCTGGTGGAGCTTAGTAGTAGTAGTAGTAGCTTTTTTTATCTCTCTCTTCCTATCCCTACAGGTCGATGCGCTGTACTAGAGAGCATGGAGAGAAGAAACTGCTACGGTTGCAGTTTTTGTTGTGGTCCTCTGTTGGCATGTAAGCTCGGTTGAGCAATATTACCGGAACATTGGCCCTCTTCTTTTTTTTTGCTGAGGACAGTTTTGTGGGAATGTTCACAATTTCGGGGCGAATTTGCAGATAAAGGTTTTATTAAATTCAATTTGCTACGCTACTTAAGGTTTTGTGGGTTTAATATTTGAATGTCTGTAAGTGTGCATTGGAATGTAATAGAAATTGTCGCTCTTTCATGAGGTGATAAAGATATAATAAGCAAAATATAAACATTAATGAGCTTCAGAAGTAGTTGGTATTTTGGTAATCTGACAAGTCATTTGGTGACCATCATCCTAGAAGTGTTTCAATAAAGCTAAGTGAAGCTAAATCTGTAAGCCTAAGTCTTTAATTGGTCCCACCTAGAATGAGATTGTTTACTGATACTGATTGATTACTGATAAAACTAAGAATAAAAAGATTTAAAACACGAAAAAGACTATGAAGAAAACGAACAAAAGTATGTTAAGTATAAAAACTTTATACAAAATGTGGATAAACAAAAGAAGCTTTAAACGTCAACGCTCGGAGTCGTTAAAGCATGTAAACACTGCATCCCTTAGCTTTGCGATTTGTGTTTGTGTCTGTGTGTGTGGAATAAAATAGCAAACACGGAGCTGGCTAAATTAGCACAGCCCACCTTCACCTCCAATCACCACTCCAAATCCTCCAGGGAACATACCCACCAGGTGGGGTGGTTGGGGTTTTGCTTTCACCACACAACCTTCGTGGGTAACCATGACCCACGCCATTTTTCCAACGCTTCGAGACGATTCTGCCTGGGAGCCGGACCGGGCTTCATCTTCGCGCCGAGCTGAAGAATAGTGAACCTTAAACCACATTTATCTTACAACGGCGGGTAAGCCAACACTCGTCTAACCATGTGCACCGACCACACCGACACACACACACACACAAGACGAATAGCGGATCGGTTGCTTTCTCCTTGGGGGAACCGTGGATGAACGGATGACAGCAAATCCGGGCACGATGATCTGCACAAGATTTACAACGGCAGTTCTTCCTAAAAAAGTGTTCCTCACGCTGTGTGAAAACTAGGGACACGAATGTAACAAGTACACACAGTGATTGTAGAGCAAGCATCCACTCGCTCGGCTTGATTAAAATTAGGTGCCATCATAACTTGACACAGCGTGACAGTGCAGTTGTTAGTACACGCCGTTTGTACTAAATCGTTAGTACATCGTTTGACAGCCGCACACAGACAGAGCAAATCGTTTCAATTATACTTTGGAAACTCGAAAACATTACCCCCGACGTAACGTCATTCCCACATCATTAATCGCGCGAAAGAAGAAATCAAATCCTACCCCTAGCGACATAATGTACGCACCAAATTGCCCTAACCTTTCGGCTAATAGTCAAGTCGACTCATCAACCCGAGGGGGGGTTTCGGGTCGATTTTTGCTAATTTCAGCCAATCTTTCTCTCTCGGTCTCCGTCTCGCACACCCGGGCCGTGTATAATTTGAAGCTCATCGGGCCAATTCTACCAGACGGTCGTTTCGATTTCATCGGACCAAAGAAATGGAGAACCACCACCACGATCGATGACGACATTGACGGAGACGGTGACCAAAAACGGAGCCATAGCAAGAGAGAGAACAAAATGGAAAATAATTGATGCGCGAATAATGAACCCCAGCGTCTGAGCGTGGAACATTACGGGGTTTACGGTGAGCTTCTTTACGTAAGCTGCCGAATTGTCATTTCGGACGACGAAGAAACCGAAAAAGGGAAGACAGAGCGCGCCACAAAGCTGCTGCTGAGCCGGCCAAATAATCCGTCCACAAACGCCGACCTCCTATTCTAGAACCGAAACGGAGAATTGAGAAAGAGAAGAATTAAATCTACCCCAAAAAATGCACCGCGCTCTTGCCGATAATCACCCGGAGGCCAAAATGGAAGTCGGGTTGAACCTAAGACGACGAAGAACAAAAAAAACCACCCCTGGCTGGTGGCTGGAAAGCGAAAGCTTTGTAAGATGCACGAACATAAATAACCTTCTCCGGTTACGCTTTTTCGGTGTGGTCACCACAGTATTTCGGCTACAGTAACAGTGTCCCTGCCCAAAAGGCCGAGATACATCGCTACGGGTTGGTATGTGTGTGTGTGATACATGCGATACAATTTAATTAAAATTGAAACGATGTTTTTCTTAATTGAACCGGGACCTGGGCGTAGATTTTTTGGGGAAGGCGCAGTCCTACACGGTACGCCAACGTTGGGTGCGAAGGGCACGGACAGCTGCTGGCAGCACACCCTTTGCCGGATATCTTACGATCGTAACAAATGCCATAAAGGTGTGGTACCGGTTGCCAGTGTTCGAATGGTCCTCCTGGCTCACCAACAAGACGACACGGTGGAATGGGGTGTATTTAGTGGTACTGGAATGCAATTCTAATCGTGACCAGTAAATCGCTGCAGTGGACTGACTGTTTCGGGTCGTTTCCAGTTTCGAGTTGCAGAGCTATAAAGCCCATCTGAGCGGTATGAGTTTCGGAACAAATCGTTCTCTCTTTGCGAAACATTTACAGTTCAAGGATTTAACCTAATAATTTTCTAATAATAATCATCAAACTTGATAAATATATCCTCTACTTTGGTTCTATACTTTGAGAAATTTCAATCAGCTTACATTTAACTATTTAAACAACCTTCTGTGAATGCTTTATCGGTCCAGCATACCCGGAACATGCTAAGTTCTTGCTGTGAACGACAACCGAAACTGGCACAGCAAAAAAAATGGCCTAACAACGAAGCCCATCAACGCAAACAACAGCGTCCAATCCCGCTGTGACCACCATTGGCACAGTCGACGGTGCATTGCTGTGCATCTGCATCTGCGTCACGGAGAAGAAGGTGATCGATTCCTGGTACGGCAATTAGTCCTTAACCGTTTGCCATTTGCATTGCTGCACCAGTTCCGTCCAACACCACCGGGAAGGTTGAACGATGAACACATGAACACCCTTTCACCTTATTACGCTTTTTCGGTGTGGTCACCACAGTATTTCGGCTACAGTAACAGTGTCCCTGCCCAAAAGGCCGAGATACATCGCTACGGGTTGGTATGTGTGTGTGTGATACATGCGATACAATTTAATTAAAATTGAAACGATGTTTTTCTTAATTGAACCGGGACCTGGGCGTAGATTTTTTGGGGAAGGCGCAGTCCTACACCGTGTGCCAACGTTGGGTGCGAAGGGCACGGACAGCTGCTGGCAGCACACCCTTTGCCGGATATCTTACGATCGTAACAAATGCCATAAAGGTGTGGTACCGGTTGCCAGTGTTCGAATGGTCCTCCTGGCTCACCAACAAGACGACACGGTGGAATGGGGTGTATTTAGTGGTACTGGAATGCAATTCTAATCGTGACCAGTAAATCGCTGCAGTGGACTGACTGTTTCGGGTCGTTTCCAGTTTCGAGTTGCAGAGCTATAAAGCCCATCTGAGCGGTATGAGTTTCGGAACAAATCGTTCTCTCTTTGCGAAACATTTACAGTTCAAGGATTTAACCTAATAATTTTCTAATAATAATCATCAAACTTGATAAATATATCCTCTACTTTGGTTCTATACTTTGAGAAATTTCAATCAGCTTACATTTAACTATTTAAACAACCTTCTGTGAATGCTTTATCGGTCCAGCATACCCGGAACATGCTAAGTTCTTGCTGTGAACGACAACCGAAACTGGCACAGCAAAAAAAATGGCCTAACAACGAAGCCCATCAACGCAAACAACAGCGTCCAATCCCGCTGTGACCACCATTGGCACAGTCGACGGTGCATTGCTGTGCATCTGCATCTGCGTCACGGAGAAGAAGGTGATCGATTCCTGGTACGGCAATTAGTCCTTAACCGTTTGCCATTTGCATTGCTGCACCAGTTCCGTCCAACACCACCGGGAAGGTTGAACGATGAACACATGAACACCCTTTCACCTTATCGTCTCGCACACCCACCTGCAACTCCCAATCTTGCTTCGCTGCCCATCGCCATAACGACACGAAAATATGTGAAAGTGATAGAAATGCGTTAGAAGTTCACATTCGCACAATGCATCTCCCCCGAGCAGCAATTGCGCAGCAGGGAGGGACCAGAGAAACATGTTAGTGGAAGAAGTGAAGGGAATGGTCGACATTTCTACAGGCGCCTTCTTCACGTGTGAAAGGTTAAAGGTAATGGACACACGGTCTCGTCTTGCGTTTGCTTATCACGAGCTTTGGATGGAACGATTTGAGGAACAACGTTTCGATGCCAAAATGGTCTCATAAAAGAGGCTATATATTCTTATATAGTTTAGAAAATAGTTTAATAAAGGCTCGATTTAATTCTTATTGAAACGAGATATAGAAATACACATTGTGCATTACTCAAACACTGACAAGCACAGTTCACTGATAGATGGAAACTACAAACGGAATATGTGAAAGTAAATCGTGCACCTCCGGCCAGCCATACATTTTGTATCGGTGCGTTCTCCACCCAGTGAGTGTACCACCCAATGACGAGTGTATGCAACAAGGCAAATAATAAAAAAAAAACCCCCCAACCAACATCAACATCATTGATCGTTGACATTTGCAAAAGTGCGAGAACGATTGTGCCGCAAACCGAAAGGCCACCACCGACGGTTGACGCTCAAGACTTAAATGGAGCAATTTTCCAACCGTTTAGCATTTACCCAACCCGAGCGACATGCTGCCGGGTATGCAGCCGCACATTTTCTGAAAGGTGTTGGGGTGTTGCATTCGGGAAAAAAAGATCAACGATTGTCGCGACCGCGTTTGCTGTCATGCTAACGAAGCTAAACATTGGCACGGCGGGAAAAATAAATCACGCTCACTAAGCCGGGCATTATGATTTAAAAGTGTGTGAGTGTGTTTGCCATCTTGCATACACATTGGAGAAGACGAAGAAGGACGACAGCAAGGCGGGCATCTTACCTGGAAAAGGAGAAGAGAAAGAAAATAGATATTAGATATATGCAATTGAATAAGACACAATGGAAAATTAGAGAAATTTAGAGTTGAAAAACATAATCAACAAATCAACTTAGAAAAACAAGAAAATAAATGCAGTGTTGCAAAACAATTGCAGATAAGTTGAAAAAATGAATAACTTTCTTTAATAAAATGCTTGTGTTGTTCTAGAACAAATGAATAAATGATGGCTGTAAGAAATGAAGTACATATTATAGAAGAAAAAAGATATAAACATTAGAAGAAATAAGGAGATTAAAGAACTGAAAACTGAAAAACAAATGTACTAATCCTACAAGGAGAAAAAGACAGAAACCTCCCCGGACTAATCCGCTCAAATCAGGACACACACAACGTTTTACTTCTTAATTGCAATTAATAGCACTGTCTTCCGACTCTGCCGACTCTCGAGCTCCTCAAGTAGATTACCCCGTACCGACGGATATCCGCCCGTGCGCATTTCACCATTTAAATTATGCGTACATATCACGTCATCTCGTTGCTGTCTGTCACCCAGCAGGATAACGAGCTGGGGACCGATTTTCTCCACTGCCTGCCGACAAGTACGGACGGAGCCCAATTTCTGCCGAGTATGCAAGCTACCAAACTACCATTGCAAGCTCAGCATCCCTGTCAACAAAGCTCCCGCGGTGTGTGTTCAATTCTGACCAACATTTGCTCGCGTCTCCCCGGTACTTCATGGATATCGCTTTATCCATCCCAAGGGAACCAACTACCCCTGTGTGCCCTTACAAAACTGTGCGTCCCAAGAGCGGACAAGAAACGAGCGAACCGAAAGTGGGTTATAGAAAGTTGGTTCTTTCGTTGCGGGATTCATTTCACTGCTCGCCCTGTCTGATGATCGTCAATGCGTGTTTTCTTGTGCATTTTTTGTGTGTGTGGTATCCTGCCTTCCTTTCTAGCCCCGATATTGCCAAAGCCCATCGTAGCTGTCTAGGAAAAAAGAGACCCTGACACCCATCAGTAGCGGCGAGGGCCTCCCCAGGTTATAATATTTTCTTTCTTTTACGAACTACCGCCAAAAAGGCGGCACCACTCCAAATCGCCAAGTCTCCACCGGAGTATCACCGGTCGACCCAAGAGAGTCGGTGCTCATTCACAAGTCATTTTCCGTTTCGGCCGTTTCCTAGGGCTTTTCCTTTTTCTGCCGACACCGGGCTCGATGTACTAAATCTCGGTGCGCACAAAAATAAACGCTCCAAAGAAGCACCAGGCCCGGGCGTTGCATCTGGTCGTCGGCATCGTCGGTCGGTCGGTGCTCCTCAAGTAAAGCCTCCGGCATTTAAGGCGCCACAGCACACCAATGAATAAGAAATGACAACCACACGACACACGACAAACAGAGACCGAGGTTTTTGCTCGGCGACATTACACTACGATTCCTTGGGTACATTGGGTCCTCACAGGCACACACACTCGACTGGTGGTGACTTGATTCTTGGCATGGCTTTTTAGTTTGGATTTTTAGTGCGGTCGAGATTTTTACGACCGTTCTTCGGTAGTTTTCATGCCGAAACGATGCAGTTTCGGCAGCCACTGTTGGAACGATAAACTTGTTGCCCTGCCAGGGACAGGATGGATACGCGAAAGGTACGGGGGGTGGGATTTTCTTTTCGGCTTGTGGTAAGATTCTGTCTGTCAGGTTCTTGATCTTGACTTGAGCCAACAAACCCCGTACCCATTCGGTGCGAGATTTTATAGTGACGCAATCTTCTAGCGTAACTACTCACACACCGTGAATACCTTTCGATGCTTTCTTTATGGGATTCTCGGTGCTTCTTTTGGGGTCCCCAGACAAGAAAAAACCCAACGCAATGGACCGGAATGGAATGTTGTTTTGATACGTTCTTGGTAGCAAAAGATGTCCAAGAACTTAGCGCCTGTCATATGTGAGTGGGACGAGTTAACGCCCTCGATCTTCGGCGTGAAGTTCGAATATTAGCTAGCCACGGAATAAAATATTTACAATCTCATAAAAAAAACCGTTGCTATATGGCGTATAAAAGTGGATTATAAAATAGAAATAAAAACCCGAACCGCTCCACGAACAACAAAAAGAAAACCATTTTGGCATGCAAACTGCACAAAAACAAAGCAAAAAACGCGTGTGCGCCAATTGAAAGTTTCTCACGGTGTCGCCAAAGAGAGTTTCTGGCTCGCTTTCTTTCTTGCTATATGTGTTGGCACAGCTTTACAGTAGAGTCCCCCCAAAACCTCCCCAAAAAGTTCTCTTTTCCCTTGCTTTTTTACTACTACCGACTCGTGTACTAAAAATCCAGATCACCGAAGACATCCCGGTCGCCGCAAATCCCAACCCGAAAACCTATCGAGAAATCGATCGCGCGCATTGTTTTGCTTTCGACAACGCGTGAGCGCCCCAAATTCGTACGGCGGCGGCGGTGTCTGGAACGGTCTGAAGACACGTCATTTAAAGTCTTTTTGGCCAATTGCCATATAAAATGCAAATGTATGGCTACACTGCACGGTGGATTGTAAAGAAAGGCTACTAGGTACAATTGAATTGCCAACAGAGTAGTGTAACGTGACATCGTCGTGTTCGTTTGGGTACACACAAAATGAGGGTGCCAATGTTGGTCAAGTGTGTGCGCGTGTGTGTGAGAAAAGAAAGAACCCGATCTTCATTAAAAACACGCTGCTGCTTACCAAAGTAAACAAAACAACGCATTGAAAATCGAAAGCCAAGCTTCCGCGTTGTCAATTTGGACACGATCGGTTTACTATTGCCGGTTGTCGGGTTGTAATAAAGGTAGCGAAGATAGGCGCTTTTACAGTACAAAGCGACTAACAGAAACCCCAAAAAAGGGTTGTAAAGCTGCTGCTGCTGCCGGACAAAGCGCATGATTGTCGAGTGCCCCAGCTTGGGAAAACAGACGGAAGAGAACAAACAAAACAAAGCGGTGTACCTGCGTGACCCACCGAAGATGTTTGCTTTTCCATCGTTACAGCGTTCGAAAAATTGGAAAATAATAAAGCCAGAAGCTGCCTTTACGGGTGGTACCACAGACTGCACAAACACACTTCACCGAGCGAAGATCTCTGGTTCGATCTCCAAAACGTTGGTACATACACAGCCTACAGCGCGGCACCTTCAACAACTGGCCAAAACTTTTCGAATCGAATGTTGCTCATTTAGCTGTGTAGGCCCTCTCCCTGCTATCGGGGTTTCAACAAGCGAAAGTTTCTCTCCCGCTCGCTCGCTATTGAGGAAGTTGTTAGCGTTCGATTAACAAAGCACCACATACTTCACCGCCTAATGGATATACACTTGAGCAGTCCCAATTCGTAGGGAGGCTTTTGAAGGGATTTTCCGCATTGCCCAATTTAGATTCGCGAGCAGCCGTAAGCGGCCCTTGTTTTCCGATTGAAAAGATTAGCAAGCAGCAGCTCGGATCGGTCTGTTATTGTTGATTAAGTAATGTGAGTGGTGGTGGTGATGGTGCTTTTCAGATGCGCGTTAGTCAAGTGGACAAAGTTTCTATGGAACCATCGAACATTCGGGTTTTCGAGTGGGCGAGAGCTTTAGGGAAAACATAGCACAACCACTCAAAAGTTCTCTCAAAAAACGGTCTTTAATATGGCGAAAGCTTGGTGAACACATGATGATGTTATGTTTTGGGAATTACCATATCAGAAGCTCATTTGCTGGATTAGTCTGCGTTGGTGAAGCAAGCAGAGTGTGATATCCGGAGCGATTGTTGTACTCGTACGTTCCGGAACCGTTCGAAGCTACTGGCAATGATGATCATTTGTGTTCATTTTAGTTCATTTTTGTGAGAAAGTTCACTCTACTTAAACAAAATAATTTTAGTTTGACAAGTGGAGTCTGGAGTCTGGAGTTGGATTTAACAGATCTCTTTTTTAATAGAAATTCTACAAAGCTTGGTAGTTAATTGTGAAGGGATATTGACTTAAAGTATAGACTAAGATTCAAGTGAATATCTTTGGACATCCATAGACAAACATCACATTGCTATACTGAAATTGTGCTATAAGTAACAATCGTTCTGAGAACAATCACATCCTACTATAGCTCTGAATATCCTTAAAAAAGCGAAATTTAATTACGCCCAGCCAAAACCAAACCCGGGGGCCAGCAATAATCTTGGTTTGTACTAAAAAAAACACCCCACACAACCAGCTGTAGATAAGCTAACCGATGTAACAAAACACCGGTGTTAAAGATAAAGCATCCAACACCACCATCACCGTCTGCTTCCCCATACCGACCTTTTTTTGGGTTCATTTTCCACTACGTGTGTGGAAAAACTTTCCTCGACTCTCGTTACAACGTACGTAGCTACAGAGTACCTTACACGCCATTTGTTACGGCCATTTTTTAACTCCCCATTACCCTCCTTTTCCCCACGCTTCCAAGTTGCACGAAACTCTGGAAACTGGAAGCCAAAGTGCATGTGTGTACTCGCCACCCTTGCGCCAATGAAGGTGCGAGAGTTCTGGTCCAACTTTTGAACTCATAAACAACGCAAACAAAAAAAATCGGTCCAGAAAGTCACACACCGGGGTGTGTGTATCCCCACTCTCGAAAACTAAATTAAACTCTCAATCCGGGCGAAAGGTTGCGTTGTGGTTTCGCGCACACGTTGCGCACACCTTGGCACTACTACCGGTTCGATCCGGTAAGGACCCAACCCCCGTTTTGACACGCTTCCTTAACACGGTTAAGCTACATCCTTTTTTTTTTTGGTTTTTCCTGTTCCGGGGGTTTTCCACCAGCCGATTCATCCCAACTACTACCATCGCCGTAAGCCAACGGTTTTGAAAAAAGTGGGACGAATAATTTTTGCACAAACGACATGGCAAACGGAGCCGCACCGGCTAAATTATTAAAGTGCTTTTTCATCCTTGACGAGAGCATCGGGAAGCCAATTTCGGAAAAGGGCCGACTGAGGCAAGCGATGTCGTGAAATTTGCATAAACATTCTATTTGCGCCCAAAAAACCATGTTGGGCGCGTGTGTGTTTCTCAGGTGCTTTGGAGACTTGGCCGGTGATTTTTGCTGGGGGAGACACACACACACACACACACGAGAGGTGACACATTTTAACCACATCCGAAAAATGGTTTTTACGACGAATTTTCTCACCATTAAAAATTGCTCCAAATAAGCAATGGGATAGGGCCAACCATCGCTCCCATTCTTGATGCTTCTTGATGCGATGCTGTGAAGAATTCCTTGGTGGGTGAAGAAACTTCTGTGTGGATCAGTTTTTGAGGTACAGGGACAGGGAGGGTATAAGCGGGATGCTAAGAACCACCAACGCCCTAATGGAAGTTGAAATTGGATATGAAATTTTAATGGATTGACAAACACGCATACGGCGACGTATGGATGTGCCACGCCAACCAGCCATCCCAAAAGCCCAAACACCCGAGAATGAACTTAGACGGGATGGGGGGGAGGGCGCTGATTCCGGGAATAACAATGTGGCAACAATGCGTCCGGAGGGCAAATCTGTCCCACTTCATCGTGGTGGGGACCTCATAATTCCTTCTAAGCGGACCGGCAAAACATTCACAAGATTTCTTTGATGCCACAGCTACAGTGTCTTGGGGCGCCAAGGCGCGATAATGATGCGCCTCAGCTCATTGCTCCCTATAAATATATGGCACACATTGGTAAGAACATCGTCCTGCCCAAAACAAAAAAACAAGGAGCAAAACGTGGCCTTCCCCAAGAGTGTGAAGGCTCGGTAGACTTCAAACAGCTCATTGCCAGGAGCGTTTTTGGGGCTGCTGGTCTACACACACGTGTCGAGCGAACTCTTCCGCTCCTGGTAGATAGAAGTTTCGAGCAGCATCTCAAAGGCAAACTTACAGGGTGGCAACCCACACACACACACAGCCACACACACACTTCTACACGTGTTTATTTTGCAATTTAAAGATAAACTTCTTACAACAGCTTCTGCTAATCTTCGTGCTAAATTATGGCCCAGATAAGAAAGATTCCATTAGAGACGGTGGTCGGCCGGTACACCATACCGAGCTCCAAGCGAATGTGTGGCCTCCTGTGCATGGTGTCGGTTTTTGAGAGGTAGAATTTAAATTCCTTTAAGGTGAACAACAAGTCTTCAGCCGCAAGTCACATGTGTGCTCCAGGAAATGGGAAAGGTTTGGGGAAGAAAAAGTTTCCATAAGCTTTTAATCAAATTATTTAAAACGATACCGACTAAACTACTGGAGCATAAGGATAGATACTGAAATGTACTTACTAAGTTGAGGAATTATTTCAAACGACTCCTATGCAAACGATAGGGTCCCCCATTACTTTTCATCAACACACACAACACTAAACAAACAGGCAGCTAATTCTGACACTAACCACCACCGCTTTTGAGTGGACATCGACCAATAAGGCAATTTGGAAGCCAGTTGACACCAACCACAAGCAAAAAACAAAACAAAATACACAGAAAGGAATGTGAAAATACCATAATCATCATTCACGGGACAGGACGCAAAAGTTTCGACACCGAAAACCACAAAAACCACACAAAAATCTACGCCACTGTGCGAGCGAACAGCGAGACAAACGAGACTGACTGAAACATAGCCAAATAACAATACATTGATAGAAAAAAAAAGGAAAAATGGAGAGCATTTTGGGAGGATCCCCTGTTCCTAGCAAATGAAAATTAAAAGTCCCCCCTGGCAAACTCACATTGTCGCAGCATCATCACAGATATTATATTGCTTGTCACAGGGAAAAACTTGAGACAAACGAGACTGACTGAAACATAGCCAAATAACAATACATTGATAGAAAAAAAAAGGAAAAATGGAGAGCATTTTGGGAGGATCCCCTGTTCCTAGCAAATGAAAATTAAAAGTCCCCCCTGGCAAACTCACATTGTCGCAGCATCATCACAGATATTATATTGCTTGTCACAGGGAAAAACTTTCCTCCATTCGACCTTTATTTTAAGGAAACAACATGGGGAAATGGAATAGTTTGAAGTGAGCGTTGGGACTGGGAAAAAGGAACTGGAAGGTTCAAGAAGGGTTAGAAAAAGGTTCAAAAGGGTTAAAAACATGGCTTTTGAATGCTGGCTTCTCGCTAAATTGAAGAACGATGTAAAATGTTGTCTGGGTCTGGGATGATACACGATTCTTGATCGATTTAAATGCTGACGAGAGCGAAAGATGGATTCTTGATGGTGTGGGGACTACGAGAATGATGTTTAATAGAGAGTACAAGCTATTTATTTTCTAATAAAGGAGAAAGATTACTCTTGGTCACATTGACATGCTTTCTAGAGATGTGCGAGTAAGAGTAAGAGTGAATGAGTGAGTTTAATCTTGCAAAGGAGTTTATAGTTTCAACTCAGTATGAAGATTTTTTATGACTCTCAATCTCGGCGCCGACTAGTGACTCCTTTTGGCTTCAAACTCACTCTCACTCGGAAGTGAGTTTGGAGCCAAAAGGAGTGAGTTTGGAGCCAAAAGGAGTGAGTTTGGAGCCAAAAGGAGTGAGTTTGGAGCCAAAAGGAGTGAGTTTGGAGCCAAAAGGAGTGAGTTTGGAGCCAAAAGGAGTGAGTTTGGAGCCAAAAGGAGTGAGTTTGAAGCCAAAAGGAGTCACAAGTCGGCGCAGAGAGTGAGTCGAAACGTAGAAAGTAATTAAAGAATGAGTTTAGAGTATTTTTTCATGAATCTTTAAAGAGTGAGTCAAAGATTCAAATCCTTGTAACCACCACTCACTCACTCTGATTCCACTCTTCGAAAAGAGTGATTATGCTCATATCTAATGCTTTCTAAGACTCTTTAAAAATCCTAGTCATCAATAAACAGGGCCGGTTTTCATAAGGTTCGAACCAGCGTCTTCCGGACTACTAAACCCATCACACTGACACCGTTACCATGGGATCATCTGCATCACATATCGATCGTATCGCATTATAAAGACACTACGCTGCTATAAAACACACACCATAGCAACCAATCGAACCGATTAAATCGAGTGTCTTCAACCACGCGGACCACCCTTCGTGATTGATGGCACTTTCTTCGGTTTCCTTTCCGTTAAAGCCTCACGTTAAGCTACGCTGATCGATTTACTGATTTTAATTTGTCACAGTTTTGTTTCCATCGGTTCCCCCTTTGGCACAGTTTCTTTAAATGCACAAAAGTATTGCGACGAGAAAAAAAAACACACAAAACGTGCCGCTTCAAAACCACGCTCAACATGCTAATCCAATCCATGCGCTGGTGGTGTCTCGCTGACCGAAATATATATAAATTTCTGGCCTGCTATAGCACGTTCACTTTGCCCTACATTTTTTGTATGTTGCGTTTCGTTTCGTGGCCGTTTTCGCATGCATATATTGCCGCTGCTTCGGGCTGCAAATCACGCGCCACTTCTTCATCCCTAAACGCGCGTTTGTTGCATCCAGAGCTCCCGCCATTTCGTAACGCACAGAAAAGTCGGGAAGAAAAGGAGAAAAAATGCTTGGCAAATTGAAATCTCAACCACCGTACACGCAATTAAATTACGACAGATCGTGTGCGGGGACCGACGAAACGCGGCGATGGCCACTTTTCACCGACGCACAGCCCGGATATTGTGCCCGGTTTGCATTTCACGCCGGTTTGCATTTTGTCTGTTTGTAAATTCAATCAAATCTTCAAAAAACCGTTCGCCGAAAAAACACACACCTCAGTGAGTGAGCTACGGGTATACACACCACACAGATCGAGTCGGCACGTACCGAGCACACTATGATACCGGAGAGTTGGTGGTGAGAAAATTGCATTTCCTATTCTATTTCATCCTACCACGAGGACACAAGAGCAAGGTCCCGTAATCCGGGCACCGAACGTCTTCCCAAATGCCAAGATGCTGCCTTGTCAGTGTGTTTGCCCGTTCCGTTTCACTTACTGCACACGGTGTGTGTTTGCATTGATTTTTACTGCTTTCGTCCTTTTGCCGAGTGCACTGCTGGAGATAGCAGTCTTGCAGAGCGTCCCGAAGCACATGCACAAACGTGTTCCCTTAGGAATTGAGCGTAAGACGAATCGTACTGTCCAGATGGGTTTCGGAGTTGCAGGGAACAGGGAACTAAGGAACGATCAAATGCTCAATGTCGTACACAAGCACAATGCATGCGAGGAACAGCTGCCCTTCCCGATCCGGAAAGCAATCTGTTTCTATGTGTCACACTTCATCGGAAACAGCACACCGCTATGCGTTAGGGGTGCGTCATCTTACGCTTCCGATCCAATGTTCCGGACGTTTTCGGGCTTTCGGAAGCATGAAAATGTTGCCAGATTTCACCGGTAATAACGATCAAATTGATTCCTCTTTCAGCAGCATTAGGTGCGAGTGTTGCTTGATTGGTATTTATGGATATTAAAGTGACGTTTACGTACAATCTTAGACGGATTAAGTTATATTCAACTTCTGAAGAAAAGATTTGACGAGAAAATAAGCTCACATTGAAGGTGTTTAGCTGTAACGACTTCATCAACGACTGATCTTGCTTGTAATTTAGGCACATTATGCGCAAATTTCCTGTATTAAGAGTGCGTTACACTTAAAAGCACTTAAAAAACTGTGATCATCATCATCGTTACTGTTACTGAGGGCCTCAAAAAACGCCTCACGGTTAGGCACCTTGGGCGAAGAGCAGAAAAAAAACAACAACACCCAGGAATGGCTGGAACGTGCGAACTGGATAATGTTTGTTGATTGCATCATGCAATTCACGAGCCATTTTTTTTGTTGCTGCTTTCTTCAGCTTTCAATTTTACTGTACATGCGCACGGATGCGTACATACGCGTCACAGGGAACCGCGCACAAGAGTGATTTAATACATCACACACGCGCGCGCTCTTGTTTCTAGGGCCTTTTGTTCCATTTTGTTCGACGAGCATTCCT